>BLSH010339110.1:401316-430989 GCA_018402905.1 Glandirana rugosa | reverse complement strand
ATACACATCTAAAAAACCATGTTGGCTACCTCCTCCTACTCCTCTACCACCGCCACTTCCACCTACACTGCCACGGTCACGGCCTAGTCAACCTCTAGGCTCCTACTCCACATCCACCCCCCTTCCCGTTTTTTTACTTGATTTTAATTTATTTTCCCTATCCCCATTTATTTGTAGGGCACTTGCCCTAGTTTGAAGATGATTTTAGAACAGTTATATGGCTTCTACCGTTAATTAATACTTTTCAGACACAGTTTGAAGATGATCCACATTCACCTCCATTTTTGCTTTTTTTATGTTTTTATTTTTTTAAAAATATTTACAGTTATTTCCCTGTCCCCATTTTTTTGTAGGGCACTTGCCCTACCCTTACCCCCATTTTACTTCCTTTTGCAGCCCTCTAGGGCTTTCCAGGACTTTGTTACAGCCATTTTTGTGCCTAAAAGTTCGGGTCCCCATTGATTTCAATGGGGTTCGTTGTCCGTGCGATCGTTCGGGTTCCGTCCGGACCCGGACCCGGACTTTGTCCCGAAGTTCGGACGGACCAGCAGAACCCGAACTTCCAGAGGTTCGCTCAACTCTACTCCTTACCAGATGTTGTATCAAAAAAGGACATGCAAATAGTTAATCCTCCTCCGGTTAGGCTCCAATCATCTCAATTTCCCACTCTGGTTGTCATCAATAAAAGGTAGTGTATCCTCTCCCCCAGCAATCATCGTGTCATGACATGGGAAATGAAACAGAGACTCACAGTGAAGTCCATAATGGAGGTAATCACAACCACAGACTGCACAGAGAAAGTCCCAGCACCAACTACTATGTGAAATAACGGAAACACAAAGCACAATGTCTAGCAAGTCTCCTTACCAGAAAGGATTACCAATAAGCAAGTGTATAGTCTCCTGATCGTAGGTCCAGAACCCCCTCTATCCAGCAGTCAAAAACGGCATATGGGATGACAAATGGAACACAGTAGAGCGTCTCCCTCAGTGTACATCATGTCATACCATGGGGAATGAACAGAAATAGTCCATAGTGAAGCCCGCAATCAACTCGAATAATGTTTACTAAAAGTTCTACTTACAGCATAGTAAAATGAAATAGGCCTGTACATAAAAGCATAATCCGCGGTTCTGAGCGTGGTCTGTGCGACGTGGCTCCAACTGACGCATTTCATCCAATAGAATGTCTTCAGAGGCGTGGCTGTCACACATAAGCACACTATTAAATACTTTAATAACGGAAGCAATTCCTGGAACACACGGCATCAGGGCTGCTGTGCTCCAGGAGCAGGAAGTGGAACTATTCATAAAGAATGTTCCCAATCACTCATTGGCGAGTCACCGGAACGCACCACGTCACTGCCGCTGCGCTCCAGGGACAGAAAATAGGGGCTAAGATTTACATAATATGCTCTCCATCTACCATTGGATTTCCAATAGAAAAATAGCAAAGATAGGGAGCTGGAAGTATGCCATCTTTACCCTTGTGATCACACGCACAAAAATTAAAAACAATCTATTATAAACCATCCACAAAACATGTATGTGTCAACCAATGGAGTACACAATATCTCTATCATTGTGCTTCAAAGGAAAAAACAAAAATAATACAAATACATCATATGGTTATCTTATAATTAGACTAAAATGTGCAATTCTAACATTAACCATAAAAGTACTGGAGAAATATTAATACCAATTCAATCAGGTGCGAACACTCCACCTAGTGGGCAGAGGTGGTGTCAGCATCTGCTATAGGACAAAAATACATCAAGCAATTTAATGAGCCTTGAACACAGACTGAGACAATTTAACCATTATTGCTAAAACAGCTAATGTCCCAGTCCACGTTCAGCACAAAGGGAGCATAACTCTTAAGATCATAAATCCAACGGGTCTCCATCTGTGATATTTCCCTCTGCACAAAACTCCCCCTCCAATGTGGGGTAAATCGGTCAATGGCCAGAAATATTGTCCCAGTGGGATCTCGGTTATGGTGCTCCAAATAATGTCGGGAGATAGAGTGCTTTGGAAAACCTTTTTTGATGTTGGCCACATGCTTGTTTAATTTCACATTCAAGGCCCTAACAGTACGACCAATATACTGTAGGCCACACGGACAAACGAGCATGACGACCACATTTTTGGAGGTGCAGGTAATGAAGGTTTTAATTTCATACTTCCTCTTGGTCACAGTTGAGTCAAATTGACATACGTTCCTGTTGCAAAGTTTATTGAGCTGGCAAATCCCACATTTCTTACAGGGATAGTACCCTTTAAGCTTCTGAAAAAAGGGTACTCTGTGGGGTGCATCTAGAACATTCTGGGCCACCTACAATTTCAAGGGGGGCACCCCTCTATAAATAACCCAAGGGCGTTCTAGAAGTACTGGCCCCCACCACTTTGTCGTTTTTGAGAACATCAAAGTGCTTGGCCATCATTTTTTTAATTTGGTAGTGTTGTTGAGAAAAAGTAGTAAGGAATGAAAACCTGAAATCTTTCTGCTCACCATTAGCAGGTTTCTGTCTACTGGTTATCATAACAACTTTATCCAAAGCACCCACTTCTGTTATAACCCTATCCAGTTCCACTACATCATATCCCTTATCCAAAAATCTATCCTTAAGCATCTCCGCTTGTTTGAAAAAATCTTCCCCAAGGGTACAGTTCCACTGAAGCTGGATAAACTGTCCCTTGGGGACAGCCCTTAGTCAACTGATGCATCCCGGGGGGGACCCAGTGCATCACGGATCGCGGTGAATGGCCGCTGTGAGCGGCCTTTCACCACGTGATCGCTCCGTCAAATGACGGAGCGATCACATGTAAACAAGCCGGCGCTTCCAACGGCTTTTCTCTCTCCTCTCCACACCGATCGGTGCAGTGTGAGAGGAGAGAGGGGGGAGAGAGGACGTGTGCAGCGCTGTGGGCAATGTGTAATGCCCACAGCGCTGCTAAGTGACAGTGGGGGACAGGCTGCACCCCCCACCGTCCATCCACACCCACCCAGCCAACCTCACCCCAGCCATTCTCACCCCATCCAGCCATCCTCACCCCATCCATGCTCACCCACCCAGCCTCACCCCATCCATGCTCAGACACCCATCCATCCATCCATGCTCACCCATCCAACCATCCTCACGCGCCCATGCTCACCCGCCCAGCCATCCTCACCCCATCCATGCTCATCCATCCATGCTCAGCCATCCATCCATCCATCCATGCTCACCCATCCAGTCATCCTCACCCAGCCGTGCTCACCCACCCAGCTGTGCTCAGTCATCCTCATCCATGCTCATCCATCCCCATCCGTGCTCAGACATCCCCATCTGTGCTCATCCAACCTCATTCGTGCTCAGCTATCTCATCCATGCTCATCCATCCCCATCTGTGCTCATCCATCCCCATCCACGCTCATCCATCCCAATCTGTGCTCGTCCACCCCCATCCATGCTCAGTCATCCCCATCCGTGCTCATCCATCCTCATTCGTGCTCAGTCATCCCATCTGTGCTCATCCATCCCCATCCGTGCTCATCCATCCTCATTCGTGCTCATACATCCCCATCCGTGCTCATCCATCCCCATCCGTGCTCAGTCATCCCCATCTGTGCTCATCCATCCTCATTCTTGCTCAGTCATCCCATCCGTGCTCATCCATGCTCATCCATCCCCATGCGTGCTTAGTCATCCCCATCCGTGCTCATCCATCCCCATGCACGGCTCATCCATCCCCACCCATGGCTCATTTGTGCCTCATTCATGCTCATCCATACCAAATCAGTTCTCATCCGTGACACATCCGTGCCACTACAGTGCCCATCCATGCTCATCCATCCCCATGCGTGCTTAGTCATCCCCATCCGTGGTCATCCATCCCCAAGCACAGCTCATCCATCCCCACCCATGGCTCATTTGTGCCTCATTCATGCTCATCCATACCAAATCAGTTCTCATCCGTGACACATCCGTGCCACTACAGTGCCCATCCATGCCACTACACTGCCCATCCGTGCCACTACACTGTCCATCCATGCCACTACACTGCTCATCCGTGCCACTACACTGCCTGTCCGTGCCACTACAGTGCCTATCCATGCCACTATAGTGCCTCACATTAGTGTAAAAGGTAGTCAAATTAGATTTGAAATGTATGCCCCTAGAACACCTGACAGTGCTCCCTGCATGTTGGGCCTCTGTATGTGGTCAGGCTGTGTAAAAGTGTCACACATGTGGTATCGCCATACTCAGGAGGAGTAGCAGAATATATTGTGGGGTGTCATTTTTGCTATGTACATGCTGTGTGTTAGAAATATTGTATAAATGGGCAACTTTCTGTAAAAAAAAAATTGTTTCATTTTCTTTCCACATTTTCCAAAAACTTGTGGAAAAAATGGCATGTTCAAAAGACTCATTATGCCTCCTAAAATATATGTTGGGTGTTTACTTTCCAAAATGGGGTCATTTTTTGGGTGTTTCCATTGTCCTGGTGCTCCAGGACATTCAAAAGTGCAAGAGGTAGTCAAGAAATTATATGTGTAATTTATGCTCCTAGATTGCCTGATGGTACTCCCTGCATGTTGGGCTTCTGTATGTGGCCAGGCTGTGTAAAAGTCTCACCCAGGTGGTATCGCCATACTCAGGAGGAGTAGTAGAATGTGTTTTGGGGTGTAATTGGTGGTATGCATATGCTGGGTGTGAGAAATAACCTGTTAACATATGACAATTTTGTGAAAAAAAAAGAAAAAAAAATCTTCATATTGCAAAGAATTGTGGGAAAAAATTACAACTTCAAAAAATTCACCATGCCTCCTACTAAACACCTTGGAATGTCTACTTTCCAAAAAGGGGTAATTTGGGGGGGGGGGGTATTTGTACTTTCCTGGCTTGTTAGGGTCTCAAGAAATGAGATAGGCCATCAGTACATCAGGTGTGATCAATACTCAGTGATTGGCACCATAGCTTGTAGACTCTATAACCTTCACAAAGACCAAACAATATACACTAATTTGTTTTTGTTTTTTTTACCAAAGATATGTAGCAGTATAAATTTTGGCCAAAATTTATGAAGAAAAAATAGGATTTTATTAAGAACTTACCGTAAAATCCTTTTCTCTGAGTTCATTGACAGACACAGCCTCTATTCATGACACATGGGGTTTATGCACATCCTACTAGGAGTAGACTAGGCAAAAAGAAAAAAAGCAAGCTGGCCCCTCCCAGGGGGCCATCCTCACTCAGCATAAAACCCCCCAGCTTTGCATAGCATATCAGTTCGTAACAAGCCGCACAAATGCAACACAGAGGGGTGGGTGCTGCGTCTGTCAATGAACTCAGAGAAAAGGATTATACTGCCACCTGCAAAACTTTGCGGCCAGAAGCAGCATCCGCGGATGCTGACACAACAGCTTGTAAAATTTTAACAAAAGTGTGCCCCGAGGCCCATGTAGTCGCTTGCACACTGAGACACCAAGGCTTGGTATCTGAAAACCCAGGAAGTGCTAATCACCCTGGTGTAATGAGCCGTGACTGGAAAAGGGGATTCTTGGCCCCGAACAGTATACGCATGGGTCACAGTCTGTCCCATACAACGGGATATAGTAGCTGATGAGGCTGCCAAACCTTTACACGTTTCTTCCATCAGTACACACAAAGCATCAGACTTCCGAAAAGAAGCTGTAGCCGACGAATACACCCGCAGAGCCCTTGCTACATCCAAAGAGTGCAAATCAATCTCCCTGGTATGAGACGGGTGTGGACACAATGAAGGGAGAAAATGTTCTCAATGTGAAAAGAGGAAACCACCTTCGGTAGGAAACGAAGGAGAAGGGCGCAGCACCGCCTTATCCTTATGAAGGACCAAGTAGGGAAACCTACATGACAAAGCCGCCAACTCAGACACCCGCCTAGCAGAGGTAATAGCTACCAAAAAAAGCCACCTTTTTGTGACAGCAAGTGTAAGGGAACATCCCTGATTTTCTCATATGGCAGTTTCTGCAGTACGGAAAGTACTAAATTCAAAGCCCACGGTGCCCACGGCGACCGTACCTGAGGAGCTACGTGACGTACACCCTGTACAAATGTACGTATCAAAGAATGCGTAGCTAAAGGACGTTGAAAAGGGAATCGCCAGAGCCGAAATCTGACCCTTGAGTGTACTCAAAACCAAGAAGGCCAGCACCCGGGATATAGAGAATGAGCGGGGGTTCCAACCCCCCGCCTCACACCAGGAAACTGAGACTCAATAGCCAAGCCGACAAAGCCAGCGAGGGTAAAGCAGGGTGCAGGATGGGTCCCTGTTACAGCAGATCTTCGCAAAGCGGGAGCCGCCCGGGAACATCCATTACCATCCACACCACGTCGGCGTACCAAGGGCGCCTAGGCCAACCCGGAGCCACCAGGATTCTCGGGCTTCCCTCCACTTCTATTCTGCGCAGGAGCCGCGGTAGAAGCTTGAGAGGAGGAAAGGCTTACAGAAGCCTGTACCGGGACCAAGGTGCGACTAGTGCATCCGTGGCGGCCGCCAACGGGTCCCTTGTCCTGCACACAAAGGTCTCCCCTTGTGATGGAACCTGGACAACACACAACACAGTTCCTGCGCTTGGAAGTATCGACCGATGGTGAAGGCCTGACCAGAGATGCAATCCTTTGATAATCAATCACTCAATTTTGCACTATATGATCTTGCTGCCCTCCTCAGGACCATGGGAATCCGAATAAACTAGAGAAAAATACAAGAAAGAGAAGGGCGCACCGACCTAGTGCAATACCATAAAACCATTTATTGAGATGAAAATACAAGAGCCTCTGAAGAAGAGGGTTCGCCCTGGAAACGCGTCAGCCTTGCTTTTGATGCCTTATGGATCCTCCCCAGCTGTGGTGGAGATAGACTGAAGTCTCTGTATATGATACATGCCTTTGATACTGCTCCGCTTGTGAGTATATTTTATGTTGTATTTTTATCTCAATAAATGGTTTTATGGTATTGCACTAGGTCGGTGCGCCCTTCTCTTTCTTGTATTTTTCTCTGATGGAACCTGGACGCCATTAGGTCCACGTTTGGCATGCCCCACCGTTTGCAAATCTGGAGGAACACTCCTGAATGCAGAGACCATTCCCCCTGATCCAGAGTCTGGCGACTGAGAAAGTCCGCTTGCCAGTTTAGTACGCCCGGAATGTAGATGGAGGAGATTGCCGACACGTGAAGTTTTGCCCACTCCGTCTCCACAGCTGGTGCGGAGCTCCTTGTTCCGCCCTGATAGCTCACGTACGCTACTGCCGTGGCATTATTCGACTGAACCCGAACCGGGAGGCCGCGCAGCCTTGCCGACCAGTGGGAGAGACAGAGCCTGATTGCCCTCAGCTCCAGCACATTTATTGGAAGGCGCGATTCCTGCGTCGACCAACGGCCCGGAGCAGAGAACTGCCCCAGGTCTCCTCCCCAGCCCGATAGGCTGGCGTTCATCATGACTATCGACCAATTCAAGGGAAGAAATAACTTTTCTAAAGTCAATGCAGGGGCCCGGAGCCACCAGGCCAAAGTTTGATGATCCAATTTGATCAGCTGGTCCAGGGACAACGTAGACTTGTCCCACCATAACAGGATCGCTCGCTGCAGGAGCCGAGTGTGACTCTGGGCGTACGGTATCGCCTCGAGGGCCGAGACCATGAGCCCCAACACCCGCATACAGACCCGTAAGAAGGACCACCGATGTGGCAGCAGGACTTGCACTGCTGCTTGCAGTGTCAGCAACTTGGCCGGAGGTAGAAAACCTTCGCCTGCTCTGGGTCCAATATCAGGCCCAGATATTCTAGGCGACAGGACAGGGTCAGTGTTGTCTTCTGTAGGTTGATCAACCAGCCAAAGTCTTGCAGGGAGGTCAGTGTGCTAGCAACATTGGTCCAGGTAAGCTACCACAGCAATGCCTCTCTGTCTCAACAGAGCCAGCACCTGAGCCAGCCACTTGGTGAAGACCCGCGGAGCAGAGGCCATACCGAAGGGGAGTACCACAAATTGATAATGCAGGTCCCCTACCGCAAAGCGCAGGAAGCGCTGATGCCGGAGGCAAATGGGAACATGCAGATAAGCGTTCCTGATATCCAGGGATGCCATGAAGTCCCCTTGGTGAAGGGCGGCCATGACCGAAACAGACTGATTCCATCCTGAATTTTTGCGCTTTCACCAAATGATTTAGCACATTTAGGTCCAGAACTGGCTTTACCCCACCCCTGTATGGGCACCACAAAGAGGTTTGAATAGAAGCTGCGGAACCTCTCCAATGGAGGGACCAGCACAATCACTCCTTGTTCGGACAGCGTCCGGACAGCCCCTAAGACAGCTTCCCGATGCCCCGGCAGAAGCCTCAGGTTCAATGGGAAGAACCTGTCTGGAGGTAGAGTGCTGAACTCTATCCTGTACCCGGAGAATACCACTTCCCATACCCACCGGTCGGAAATGTGAGCAGCCCACCTGTCTGCGAACTCCAGAAGTCGGCCCCCCACCCGAGAGTCGGGCGGGAGCAACCCATATGCGGAGGAAGGTTTGTCCTCTGTCTTTTTGGGCTTGCGCTGCCAGGGATGCTTACCGGACCCCGAGGCAGACTGCCGGGCCTTGCGCCCCTAAACCGGGCACACGAAAAAAAAAAACGCTTCTGGGCCGAGAATGAAGGACCCTGCTTATGGCGGCAATCCCGCCGCTCGGGTTCTGGAAGAAAGGCACTCTTCCCCCCAGTGAAATCATTTATGATTTCATCCAATTGCGCTCCGAAAAGCCGACCACCCTGAAAAGGGAGGTCCGTGAGGCACTTTTTGGACACGTGGTCACCCGACCAACACCGCAACCCCACCAAGAACAAAGCCTTGGATACCCTCCGTCCGCTTATTGGCCGGAACCTTAAAAGATGGAGACCCTTCCAAGGGAATGGTCGTCGCCTTATTCAGGCGAGCCACCGGAGGGTCCACTGTGGGGGATGCCCACTTCTGCAAAAAACTGTCCTCAAAAGGATAGCGCACAGAGAAAACATTTGAGCAGTGAAAAAGGAATTCTGTGGATGCTGCCATTCCTTATACAGAAAAACTGGTCAAAAAATTGGACATAAGGACATGCCTCAGGGGTCCATGACGGCTTAAAGGACCCGCATTCTCCTGCGACTCCCCGGCTGGGTTCAGCCGCAATGACTCACGGATATCGGTGATCAGGGGGGCCACCAGCGCCGTTTTGCGCGCCATCAAGGCCCCTTGGTCTTCCTCACCATCCGAGGGCGCCAGTTCACCATCTGAGAGCTCCACACGGGGCCCTGTGACCACCGAGGCCCCATCCGGTTCAGATTCCTCCTCAGAGGAAGGCGGGGGGTGGACACTTGGCACTGCTCGGTACCCCGAAAAAACTCCACAAATGGAAGTTAACTGGTCCAGGGGAACCATAGGTCCCAGCGCAGCTTGCGCTCCTGCAGACCCCCCCGGAGAAGAACCCGCAGGTCGCCATTGTACCACCGGAACTCTTTTAGGGCCTATGGGCCATGAGACCCCACAATGCTGCCCCACCAAACTGCCCCACAGAGCGACTAGGGTATGCCCAGGAGGACTCTGCACCGTCGCCACCGACACCCCAGGGAAAAGTCAGCCATACCTGCTGCACTGTATGCCCCTCTTAGCCACCGTAGGTGTGCTGTCTGCCACTGCTATTTTTGCTGCCACTGCCGCTGTGTGTGCACCGCTGATTCAGGAAGAAAAAACGTTGCTGACACGCACGTTTTTACTAGCAAGGTACACCAAAGATGGCTGCCGAGCGGTCACAAGAGGCCAAAAGCATATGCTAAAAAGGCCGCGACTACGGCAAAATGGCCACCGCACGGTCACTAGAGGCCAAAACCTCCATTAAAAAGGCCGCAGCTACGGCAAAATGGCCGCCGAATGCGGCCAAGGGAAAATGGCGACGGTACAACGCCGCATGGCGGTAAAATAGCGCAGGGGTGCGGCACGGGATCGGGGGGGGGAAATAGTACAGGAACCTTGACCCCATGACCCTCCGCCAGACTTACAGTACCACTAGTCGCCCCCCCTCCGCACCACAGAGAGGGGTGTCACTCACCATTCCCGACGGGCGCAGCAGGTAGCCACCCGGTAGCAGACCTTCCTCCCCCCAGGTGGGGAGGGATGCTGCCGGCCAGAATGCCCCTGGATGTCAGCGCAGCCCGGTCACTCGGACGTAAGTGGGGTTCACCCATTAGGGAGATTCAGGATTTGAGGTATCCTCTATGCCCCAGCCGGCTACTTGATAGCAGTCTTCATCAGATATCTTGAAAAAAGCAAAAGGAAGAAAAATGGGGAACCGCAGATCCCAGCAGGGAACCAAGTCTAACTCCTTGCACTAGACATAAAGAAACTGATATGCTATGCAGAGCTGTGGGGTTTTATGCTGAGTGAGGACGGCCCCCTGGGAGGGGCCAGCTTGCTTTTTTCTTTTTGCCTAATCTACTCCTAGTAGGATGTGCATAAACCCCATGTTTCATGAATAGAGGCTGCGTCTGTCAATGAACATAAGAGAAATTACTAATTTGCAAAATTTTATAACAGAAACTAAGAAAAATTAATTTTTTTACAAAATTTTCCGTATTTTTTTAATTATAGTGCAAAAAATAAAAAACCCAGCGGTGAATAAATACCGCCAAAAGAAAGCTCTATTTGTGTGAAAAAAAGGACGCAAATTTCATATGGGTACAGTGTTGCATGACTGAGTAATTGTCATTCAAAATGTGAGAGCACTGAAAGCTGAAAATTGGTCTGGTTGTTAAGGGGGTTTAAGTGCTCAGTGGTAAAGTGGTTAATATAGGACTGGGTTTGAGACACCAAGAGCTGAAGAAAGCTGTCGATACATTTACCAATCCAGGAGGTAACTGAATCTAGTCCATTAATTATGGGTCTCCCAGGGGGGTTGACTTGGTCCTTGTGGACTTTAGGAAGATAGTAAATAATTGGAACCCTGGGTGCTGCAGGGACCAAAAATGCCTTCTCTTTCTTATCAATAAGACCCTTATTAAAACGGGTATCAATCAGCCTGGTCGGTTCCTTCTTGTACTTAGAGGTGGGATCGTGGGCCAGCTGGATATAGGTATCTGTGTCAGATAATAACCTATTCATCTCACCCACTTAGGCTGATTTATCCAGCACCACGATCCCACCTCCTTTATCAGCCGGACGTACAATGATGCCTTCTCTACATTTTAAGGAGTCAAGACCCATCCTGAATTTATAACTATTCATATTTCTATGAATCTTGAGCTTGTCCAGATCTTTGACAACCAAATCCCTAAACACAGCAATAGGAGGGGGAATATTTCCGGGGGATTGAATAGTGAGGCATTGGCCAAACCAGTATTTGTAATCTCACCCCTATTACTCTCCCTACTCCTGGGGGGGTTTAGATAGAAGATATCTCTGAATATTTATCTTCCTAACATAACCTGCATGCTTTGGCCAATCACAGCGTGCTCTGCTGTGAGAGCCATGATTTGCTAAAAGGCAGGGTGCCTTTGGCCAATCATGGCTCAGGGGTCTCCGTCCAGGTCCCACACTATATAAGACCGCTTGAACAGTGGCCATGTGTAGTGTGTGAACGTGGTGACTGGAGACTGACGTCAATCTAGTTTAGTTAGTGGCGTCCGTGTAGGCAGTGTAGTATATAGATACAGTTTATATATAGTAGTATAGTAGTGTAGTATATAGATCTAGTGTAGCCTATATACAATCAGTGCAGGCAGTGTAAGAATATATACAATGGGTACGGAAAGTATTCAGACCCCCTTACATTTTTCATTCTTTGTTATATTGCAGCCATTTGCTAAACTCATTTAAGTTAATTTATTTTCCTCATTAATGTACACACAGCACCCCATATTGACAGAAAAACACAGAATTGTTGACATTTTTGCAGATTTATTAAAAAAGAAAAACTGAAATATCACATGGTCCTAAGTATTCAGACCCTTTGCTGTGACACTCATATATTTAACTCAGGTGCTGTCCATTTCTTCTGATCATCCTTGAGATGGTTCTACACCTTCATTTGAGTCCAGCTGTGTCTGATTATACTGATTGGACTTTATTAGGAAAGCCACACACCTGTCTATATAAGACCTTACAGCTCACAGTGCATGTCAGAGCAAATGAGAATCATGAGGTCAAAGGAACTGCCTGAAGAGCTCAGAGACAGAATTGTGGCAAGGCACAGATCTGGCCAAGGTTACAAAAAAAAAATCTGCTGCACTTAAGGCTCCTAAGAGCACAGTGGCCTCCATAATCCTTAAATGGAAGACATTTGGGACAACCAGAACCCTTCCTAGAGCTGGCCGTCCGGCCAAACTGAGCTATCGGGGGAGAAGAGCCTTGGTGAGAGAGATAAAGAAGAACCCAAAGATCACTGTGGCTGAGTTCCAGAGATGCAGTTGGGAGATGGGAGAAAGTTGTAGAAAGTCAACCATCACTGCAGCCCTCCACCAGTCGGGGCTTTATGGCAGAGTGGCCCGACGGAAGTCTCTCCTCAGTGCAAGACACATGAAAGCTCGCATGGAGTTTGCTAAAAAAACACCTGAAGGACTCCAAGATGGTGAGAAATAAGATTCTCTGGTCTGATGAGACCAAGATAGAACTTTTTGGCCTTAATTCTAAGTGGTATGTATGGAGAAAACCAGGCACTGCTCATCACCTGTCCAATACAGTCCCAACAGTGAAGCATGGTGGTGGCAGCATCATGCTGTGGGGCTGTTTTTCAGCTGCAGGGACAGGACGACTGGTTGCAATCGAGAGAAAGATGAATGAGGCCAAGTACAGGGATATCCTCGACGAAAACTTTCTCCAGAGTGCTCAAGAACGCAGGCTGGGCCGAAGGTTTACCTTCCAACAAGACAATGACCCTAAGCACACAGCTAAGATAACGAAGGAGTGGCTTCACACCAACTCCGTGACTGGAGAGACCTAAAAATGGCTGTCCACCAACATTTACCATCCAACCCGACAGGACTGGAGAGGATCTGCAAGGAGGAATGGCAGAGGATCCCCAAATCCAGGTGTGAAAAGCTTGTTGCATCTTTCCCAAAAAGACTCATGGCTGCATTAGATCAAAAGGGTGCTTCTACTAAATACTGAGAAAAGGGTCTGAATACTTAGGACCATGTGATATTTCAGTTTTTCTTTTTTAATAAATCTGCAAAAATGTCAACAATTCTGTGTTTTTCTGTCAATATGGGGTGCTGTGTGTACATTAATGAGGGGAAAAAATTAACTTAAATGAGTTTAGCAAATGGCTGCAATATAACAAAGAGTGAAAAATTTAAGGGGGTCTGAATACTTTCCATACCCACTGTATGTACATATATAGTATATATATATATATATATATATATATATATATATATATATAAAATACGCTGTAGACTATATATACAGCTCATTCACTGTATAGTATATAGAGTCCGTTCAGGCAGTGTAAGAATATATATGTACACTATATAGTATATATCTATATAAAATATGCTGCATTCAGTATAGACTATATATGCAGCTCATTCAGTGTATAGTATATAAAGTCCATACAGGCAGTGTAAGAATATATATATTTATACAGCATAGTATGTGTATATATATACACACACACGCTGCATAATGCTCTTTTTATATAGTCTATTTGGTATAGGCATTCCATGGAACAGGAAGTGGAAAGGGGTGAATTCTATAGGTTTTGGCGACATTCTCCTGATCCATGGTGCAATTGCCACCCAAAAAATTTTAATCTTTGTGCATGTCCACCACAGGTGTAGAAAAATACCTCTCTGGTCACATCCTCTCCAACAGCTCACATTGGATCCTGGAAACATCTGGACTATACGCACCGGTGTTCAGTACCATCTAGATAGAAATTTATAGGATATTTCCTGTATTTGTCTGCTCTTGGAGGTACAATGTGTCCTTTGAATCATTACTTTAATTTGTGTATTTGGGAGGTTTTGTTCCATCTCTTTCTCCCACTCCCTAATAAAGTATGGGACTGTCTTTTGTTGGTTATTCACGACCAGTTCGTACATTCGAGATAGCAAATGTCCAGGGTCTGGGTTCCTACCACATAGTGACTCAAAGACAGTAAGGGATTTCCAATTATTTGTATCTCCAACTATCCAATAACGTCCTCCCCCGGTCTGTTATCAGCTCCTGCAGAGGTAGTAGTGCTCCAACTGTTGTAAATTTTGCACAGGTGATATTCCCCCCTTCCCCCCAGACACTCGTCCATCCCCTCTCCTCCCCTGGAGTGAACCATGGGACTCCTCCCAGTGGGGTCAAGGGGGATGTACCAGGTGCGTATTTCCCTGAGATGTTCATCCTGTCCCATACAGACAGGGTTGTCTGTGTTATAGGGGACGTCCACTCTGACAGACCCCTATGGTCTGCGAGGATCCATGGGGAACCTGCTAAATTCCTGCCTGCTAATGTTTTTTCCAGCGGAACCCATAGCTTATCCTCTGCACTATGGCACCAATTTAATATGCGTGTCAGAATCATAGACTTGTAATATAATGCTATATCTGGGAGCCCCACTCCCCCCTCCAGCTTGCGTCTGCACATCATATCATAGGATAGCCTGGGGTGTTTGTCCCCTCATATAAAAATCTGAAATGCCCTCCGCATTTGTTTAACCACTTCAGCCCCGGAAGGATTTACCCCCTTCCTGACCAGAGCACTTTTTGCGATTCGGCACTGTGTCGCTTTAACTGACAATTGCGCGCTCGTGCGACGTTGTACCCAAACAAAATTTGCTTTCTTTTGGTGGTATTTGATCCCCTCTGCGTCATTTCCGATCACCGCTATAAACCAAAAAAGAGTGACAATTTTGCAAAAAAAAAAAACAGTTTTTCTTACTTTTTGCTAAAATACAAATCCCAAAAAAATATATAAAAAAAATTTTTTTCATCGGTTTTGGCCAATTTATATTCTTCCTCATATTTTTGGTAAAAAAAAATCACAATCGGCATTTATTAATTGGTTTGCGCAAAAGTGGCCGTGTTTATGGATGATGAGAATTCATTTCTAGGGTTTTTATATTTTTTTATTTTTTACTAGTAATGGCGGAGATTTTTGGCGATTTTTAGTGGTACTGCGATATTGGGGCGGACATGTCGGACAATTTTGAAATTTTTTTGGGACCAATGACGTTTATACAGCGATCAGAAATTTAAATGCCCACTGATTACTGTATAAATGTCATTGGCAGTGAAGAGGTTAACCTGCAGGAGGAGATCAAGGGGTTAACTGTGTTCCCTGGGTGTGTTCTAACTGTGGGGGGGTTGGGCTACCTTGGGCATAAGAGATCTAACTAATCCCAGTGACAGGGATCAGTAGATCTCCTATGCCCACACTAACAGAGCGGGGAACCGCCGTGTTTACATTGGCGGTTCCCTGTTCTTTGGCTGCGGCCACTCATCGCGGCTCTCCGGCGGACATCGGGTCCGCCCGAGCCGCGGGCACACTCCTCAGGAGTACGGAGGGTGCACGTGCGCCCCCTAGCGGCCATCCGCAGATCGCCGCTTTTTTACGCGGTAAACATCCACACTGCCACCGTAAATATACAGCGTGCAGTGTGGAAGTGGTTAAAAAAACTCTTTGGGAGGGTTATTGGCACCGCGCACATAATGTAGATTACTTTAGGTAATATATTCATCTTTAGTGCATTCGCTCTACCAAACCATGTCAAAAGAAGACCTCTCCATCTCTGCAGGTCTCTTAGTATGTTCCCCGCCAGGGCACCATAATTAAGGTCATACAAAAGTTTAGGATCTTTAGTTATATAGGTCCCCAGGCACAGCAGTGCATCCCTATGCCATGTAAATGGGAATGATTGTTGCAGAGATGCAGCCATCCTCTGGGGGACATGACTCGACATCAGAATTGATTTTTCAAAATTGATTTTAAAATTAGCTAGCCCACTAATTTTGTGCACTTTGTGCATCAACGTGCATAAAGACTTCTGGGGGAGGTAAGGTAGAACAATAGGTCGTCAGCGTAAGCTGAGACCTTATGTTCTACTAGTCCAATATGGACCCCTGCGATCTTCGGGGACAGTGGGCACCCCTGTCTAGTCAATTTTTTATGTTAAAATAATCCGACAGTCTCCCGTTAACCTTCACTCTTGCCCCTGGGTTTGTGTATAGGGCCCGTATCCACCCCATCATCTGCTCCCCCAGGCCCATCCCCTCAAGCACCTCGAACAAGAAGGTCCAGCCCACCCTATCGAATGCTTTTTCTGCATCCATTGACAGCACCACACAGAGAACTTGGTCTGGTCCATTTTGCACCCAATGTAATATATGGAGTGCCCTGGTGGTGTTGCCCTTGGCCTCTCAGCCCTTCATAAAGCCTTGTTGATCTGGATGAATCAAGTTCACCACATGGTCTTGCAGTCGAAGGGCTAAAACCTTGGAAAGAAACTTTGTGTCTGAGTTCAATAGGGAAATGGGCCCGTAGTTAGCACAATACTGGGGGTCCTTACCCTGCTTCGGCAGCACTGTTATGTACGCCAGCAGAGCTTCCCGTGGCAAGGGGTTGGAATTTATCATGTTGAAATATCTACAAAGTGGCTCAAGTAGTATGGAATCAAACCTTTTATAATATATATTCGTAAGGCCACCTGGCCCTGGGCTCTTACCCATTGATGCAGTCCAAATTACTTCCCACAGTTCTTCCTTTGTGATCGGCCTTTCCATTTCCTCCCAAGCCATTCAAGATATATCCCGAAGACCTGATTCTTTTAGATATTCTCGAATTCCAGTCCTCTGTTCCTCCTCCTCCTCCTATGTTAATTGTGGGTTAATATTATACAGAGCTTTATAAAATCTTTGAAATTCAGAGGCTATTGTATGTCGGATCATGTATCTAGCGTACTGACATGCACTAAACGATCGTAGGACCAAGCCGAACGTAGTGACGTGTTATGAACGTATAAAGAGAAAGTTCAGGTGCATGTAATTTGTAAATTAGGAATGAATGGACACAAAACGGCCGTTCCTGACTTCTGAGCATGCGTGTTTTGCACAGTACAACTTGTTGGACCAACTTCTCTGTACACACAATACAACGGTCGTACGACTGCTTGTTGGTACAACCAAAGTTTTCTAGTCTGCTCATCCAACTTCTGTTGTACGACCGTCGTACGTCGGCTGCTCTAATCGCACATACTAAAGGTCGGATGACCGTACAGCGAGCGGTCGTACGACCATTTCATATCACCATGTGCTTTAGAATGCACTATCTGTTTATTTTGCCCTCGTAAATTATGTACATGACATGATTCCTCTTTTTTCTTCAAATGTTTCGCGAGCAATTTGCCACATCTGCTCCCCTGCTCGTAGAGTCGGTGGGCAAAGTACCTGCTTTTATTTCTGACCTTACGGTCTAAACACAGTCCTAAATCAGCCCGCAAATTTTCCTGTTTTTTTATACCTGCCGGGTTCAGGTGTGTTTTATGTATAATTTCCAGTTTATCAATCTCACCTAATAGTTCCTCAATTTCTTTTTGCCTAATATTTTTAATACAGGACCCCTGTGAAATAAACTCCCCTCTAATTATGGCTTTATGCATTTCCCATATTGCTTGGCTTGATGTTACCCCAGATGTGTTAATTTCAAAGTATGATGTTAATATACGGGACAAGGATTCTATAGCCATTTTATCATCAAGAATAGCTTCATTCAATCGCCATGTATGCTCTAATCTCCCTTCCAATTTTATTTGGAACGCCAGGCTTATGGGAGCATGATCTGCAATAGTGATCAACTCAATGCTTGCGGACTCCACACAATCCAGGTAGAATTGGTCCACAAGCAGCAAGTCAATCCTTGAGCTGTATTGTGTACTTTTGAGCCTTAGCTGAGATATTACGCAAGGGAATGGCTTCAGGGTACCATGTGGTATAATCCAGTATTACCAGTATGTGCTGATGCCCCCTGGCAGACTTTACAACTGATCCCACCAGATCCATGCCAATCCTTTCAAAAGGCACTTCAATTATCGGTAACGGTACCAGCGGACTGTGAAGATGGGGCAATGGCGCAGAATACTGACATTCTGGGCATGACTTACACTATTCTTTGATATCTGCATTAACCCAGGCCAAAATAATCTTTGGGTTATCCTCTCCTTAGTTTTCTCTATAAATGGTGATATCACCTGTAATGACCGTCTCCCTAATCACCAATCAGCGCAAATTAGGGGCTCTTTGGTCTTTGAAGAAAACAATCCTGACAGGATCAAGACTTAAAAAGCTGCCATTAAAATAAGACAAAACATACAAAAGTAAAGTGCACACTATCTATATGGCTCAAAAAGATCCACCTTCCTACAGTGCTACAGCGCTAATATAAGTCCATCAAACAGGTCACGCATAAGGACACAGGTGGACACAGTATCCAAAGGTAGCAAAAAATCTTATAGTTCAGATAGTCAGTGTGAAGGCAAATCCGGTCACCAAGAAAGATGATGATATGACACCGCGTGCAGCATACAGATCCACAATCTGCTTACCAGAAGTGAGATGGTTAGAGACCTGTGTTCACTCCACAGATGAGCTGCCTTGTGCCGCACCCTCTAAGCCTTCCACCTATCTCTGCATCTTGTCAGCAATCTCCATCCACATTAATCGATCATAGGAGAGAGGACACATACCATAGCGTAATCCCATAAAAACACCTTTATTGCCAACCCGCCTTAAAATTACACTTACAAACATGCAGTATTAAATCGCAATTTCATGTATCAAATCACTGATGTATTGGCGTCTCACCGCTCCGCGCTTAGATCCAGCGTGTGTGTCTTTCACTTTCACTTCGCGTCCTGGAGTGCAAAAGACGTCACTTCCTGTCGTGGGGTCACGCCCTAGTTTTCTCTATACCTAGATGTCCACCCATTTTATGATCATAGGCCAAATCTAATACCATCTAGCGATAGGGTTTGGGGACAACTAATTGCTCTATCTCCTCCTCCCCTTGCTTTACCACTTGATATCGCAAGTTATTTTTAAGAGCCATGTAGGGAAAAGACAACCCTACATTAGGTTTGCCTCAATCATTTAAATGTTTTCTTTGGCTCTAATGAGTGTGGAGTCTCTTAATTGTTCCATACAAGAGTCATCTTTCCTGAATTCTAAGTCAGGCACCACATTCTGTCCACTCTCATTATTAGAGATAATTTCTTGTTCATTATCCTCAAGCTGGGGGCTGAATTCTAGCTTCTCCCGCTCTCCAGCCATTACAGAAAAAGGAAAAGGATCTACACCCCCGTTGGACACACCAACAGTTTCCCTTTCAATTTTGCAATCAAAAGGGTCCAGAGTGAGTTCCAGTGTTTCCTCAGCAGGGGGAGCTCGGCCCTCCCTTTTGTTTTCCCATAAACTCCAAAAGTGTGGAAAATATCTCTCCACTAGGACTTCACGGAGTAGTGAGGGTACCAACCCCACTGAATGTGTCACCATGACCCAAGGGGTATCCAAATTAACCACAGCAATCTATTAATCACGTGTGTCACAATGTATACAAATCACCCCAATAGTGCTAGGGTGCAACTTTTCAGCATTTACAAAATCACCTTTGATTAATGTCACAACACTATCAGAATCTAGCAGAACAGTAATTGGCTTTCCATCAACTGAAATCACACACGTTTGTTTTTCCATGCGTCCCTGCCTTGATGCAGTACATGCCACCTGTGCAAAAAGAGACATGCGTTTTTTCAGTATCTCATTGCATTGGTTCATCATTTAGGGAACAGCAGCAATATGGCATGGCAGCAAAACATTTTATGTGTTCTATACCCAATCCTCTAAACGGCCTCAGAGATCTTCATGACCTATTTGACCAGTTTCCAGGTCCTGAGCCCATAGTCCCAATGGAGTGGGGCACGGATGGGTTCAACAAGTCTTCAGCAGCAGTATATCTCTCCATCAGGTCCACAAGCTGGTTTGCAGTCTTAGGGTCCCCGTGGCTGACCCACTTCCTCAAAGTGGCAGGGAGTGCACGTAAATAACGGTCCATGACCACACGCTCCACAATCCTAGGTCCCAGCAAAGTCTCCGTCTGCAGCCATTTCTTGGTGAGGTGTATTAAATCAAACATTTGGAAGCGGGATGGCTTGTCAGTACTGTATGACCACAGATGCACTCATTGAGCTCGGACTACAATGGTGAAACCAAGGCGTGCAAGCATCTTAGCTTTCAGTGTCTCATAATCCTGGGATAGCATCTGGTTCCAGGTCATAATAGGTCTTTTGGGTTCTCCTGTCAGAAAGGGCGCTAGCAGTCCTGCCCATTGCTCTTTTTGCCACCCTTCTTGAACAGTGACTCTTTCAAAAGTTGCTAGGTAAGCTTCCACAGCATCTGCAGGTGTCATCTTCTGCAGGTAATAGCTGGCATGCACCATTTTCTGTTCCACCGGCAAAGGGCCTGCACACCCCTTCTTTAACTCCACCAGGGTCTCTACAAACTGGGGATTCGTCTCTTGCTGGACTGCAATGGCCTGGCGATTCGCCTCCTGCTGGGGTGCAATGGCCTGGTGATTCGCCTCCCACTGGGCTGCCGTGGCCTCTGCGACTTGGCGGTTAGTTTACTGCTGAATTGCAATGGCCTGGCGATTCACCTCATGCTGGGGCGCAATGGCCTGGCGATTCGCCTCCCACTGGGCTGCTGTGGCCTCTGCGACTTGGCGGTTAGTTTACTGCTGAATTGCAATGGCCTGGTGATTCACCTCATGCTGCTGCCGATTTGCCTCCTGCTGCGCTGCAGTGGCCTGTGTGACCTGGCTATTGGCTTCCTGCTGGGTTGCAGTGGCCTGTAGCAAGACTTTTAACACATTTTCCATATTTTCACTTGTTCAGGAAGATGCCCACATCCTCCATCATATGTGGGGGGTTAGCTTATTGAGGATCACCTTCCCTGGGAAAAAGGTAGTCCAAATGGCAGGTTTTTCTTAAAATCTGACTTATAGCCAGTTTTATTCAAAAGGTTGCATGTAAATCAAATAAACATAACAGAAAATAAATCCTTGCCATCCAGGCACTAACTAAACATATCCAGGCTCCTAACTCAGAGGTGAAGGGCTTCTCCCAGTCACCCACAAAACGAAGATAATGCAAACCTTTTGTTTCAGTCAAAAAGCAAAACTTCAGTTCAGCAGCTCTCTCGTTTTTTTTGGCTTCCTGAGTCCCAGGTAAGAGCAAACCCTTGCTCTACTCCTGCTCATTTATACCACCTGTTGGTGGACACAAATGGACCACAGAATCTGGTCCAGAACCAACCCTGCTAAGGTGGCTGGTAACACCTGTACCAGATTTTCCCTTAGTTCACTGCAAATGAACGCATGCGAGGTGACAAATATCATCCATCGATCACCTTGCCTTTCATAATGTCACACTAGTTAAGATATACCCAGAAGGGCAACCAGATAAAGCTACCAGGATGTATGACATAATAGATGAACAAAGCAACAGATCTTTGTTTAAACCAAAATTCTTTGAGATCTTCAGCATGAAAGGACATGTAACACTACTATCAATTACAGTTTTGTGAATGGTTTGGGCCAAAAGCAAAAGTTTGGCCTGAACATCTCCTCTTCGCCCATTCGGCGAACACCCGAATTTACGGGGTGCTCGGTGGTATGTACGCCTGCTGTGAACCCCTCAATGCACTGCGCTCTGCACAATGCATTTTAAGCCCTAATTGGGCAAACCGGGAAGCTGGCTGTGGCATCCTTAACAAAGGATGAGTCATCAGCTGTCAGTGAGCTTCCCCAATGATAGCTGAATGAAAAAAAAAAGTTTGCAAGCAATAGAAAAATCTGGGAAAAAAATGGCACAGGGGTCCCCCCCAATCCATTCGAGGCCCTTTGCATCTGGTATGGATTTTAACGGAAACAACATGCCAAAATTTAAAAGAAAAACAGCATGGAGTCCATCCCAAATTCCTTACCAGGCCCTTATCCGAGCATGCAGTCCAGCAGGCCAGGAAAGGGGGGGGGGCAAGTGAGCAACCTGAACTTTACCAGGTCACATTCCCTCAACATGGGGGGGTGCTTTGGGGTGGGGGGCTTTGTCTTTTTATGGGGACAAAGGCCTTTTGCACACAACCCTGGGCTGCGGTTGTGGGGGTCTGCGGGCAGGGGGCTTATCAGACTCTGGAAGCTCCCTTTAACAAGGGGGCCCAAAGGATCCTGCCCCCCAATGTGAATAAGTACCTACCCATGCACCAAAAAAGTGTCAAAAAGAAAAAAAAACATGCACACAATTTTTGACAATTCCTTTATTAAAAATAAAAAACATAATGTACCTGATGTAAATCCATCGGTGCATGCTGAATCGGTGATGTCACAAGGGGTGGTGCTACCAGGTGGCTCCACCCCTTACCTATATAAAACTTTCAGATGGCGGAGCAGGCACACAGCGGTTAGCCTTCGTTGCAGGCGGATGGTTTTTTCTTTTTCTCTTTTTTTGGGTCTGGCGGTGGTGGCGTCATGATTGACGATGGATCTACATTGGGGGACAATGTTTTTTTATATTTTTAATAAAGGAATTGTCAAAAACTGTGTGTATGTTTTTATTTATTTTTGAAACTTCTTTTGGTGAATGGGTAGAGGTACTATGTACTCGGTACTCATTTCCTTAGGTGGGACCAGGATCTGGAGGCCTGGTATGGATTGGGGGGGACCTCAACACAGTTTTTTCCCCATTTTTCTATAGCCAGCAATGGTATTGTATTGCCCCAATTTAAACATTTTTTTTCTATATAAATGTTTTGCTGCAGTAGGTTCTATACAAGGAGGATATGCCACTTTACAGGCAGACTAAAGGGACCCCCCCAGGAACTATATTTAACCACTTCAGCCCCAGAAGGATTTCCCATGTCAGGACCAGAGCACGTTTTGTAATTCGGCACTGTGTCGTTTTAACTGACAGTTGCGCGGTCGTGCGACGTTGTACCCAAACAAAGTTAGCGTCCTCTTTTTCCCACAAATAGAGCTTTCTTTCATGGTATTTGATCACCTCTGCGTCACTTCTGATCACCGCTATAAACAAAAAAGATATATTTGTAGTTAAAATAAAATCGCAATTGGCGTTTATTGATTGGTTTGTGCAAAAGTTGCCACGTTTACAAAACATGAGAATTAATTTATGGCGTTTTTACAATTTTTTTTTTTACTAGTAATGGCGGCGATCTGCAATTTTTTATGGGGACTGCAATATTGCGGCAGACATGTCGGACATTTTTGACCCTTTTTTGGGACCATTCGAATTTATACAGCGATCAGATATTGAAATAGCTACTGATTACTGTATACATGTCACTGGCAGGGAAGGGGTTAACCTGCAGGGGGCAATGAAGGCGTTAACTGTGTTCCCTAGGCATGTTCTAACTGTGTGGGGACTGGGCTGCCAGGGGCATAAGAGATCTAACTGATCCCGAGTACAGGGATCAGTAGATCTCTGTTATGCCCACTGACAGAGCGGGGAACCGCCGTGTTTACATCGGCGGTTCCCCGCTTTTCTACTCTAACAAGAAATGAAATCAAGTCTGCCCGACCTGCGGCCCTGCTCACTCGCCCCCTAACTGTACGTGCGATATTGCGCCACTCTGCAGCAGTAAATGTACGCGAGCCGGTCCGGAACCATTTAAAGGAAATTTTCATTTTTATTGTTTCACTTTAAGCATCATTAAAATCTCTGCTTCAATCTTTTTGAACTTTTTTTTGCATTGGTACATGTCCCCCAGGGCAGTAGCCAGCCCCTATACCCTTTCTATGGCCAATTACTTGCATATAAGTTTCCAAAATGGGGACTTAGACTTCAGTGGGGTTCAGAGTTTGGGTCCAAACTTTTGCTATGTTCGGGAGTTCTGGTGCGATCTGAACCAGGGGGTGTTCGGCCCATCTTTGCTATCAATACTTTTTCTGGTTACGTAGGAACTTTCAGCTGGAGGGCATTTTCTCCTTGAACAAAGGAAATATGAACATACCCTTGCCAACATTAATTGAAAGTGATCAGTTACCTCCCAAGAAGGAAGAGATTTCTACTCCAGAAGGAGCTTATTACCATCCCTTCTTAATGCGGTTGAATACCCATTTTTATAACTTTTACCTACAGGTAAGCCTATAATAAGGCTTACCTGTAGGTAAAATTAATATCTCCTCTCACAGCGCCGGAGCCGCGAACCCGGAAGGAAGGCCCGAGGGAAGATGGATGCTTCCTCTGTGGGTACTGAGCCGCTCGATCGGATCTTCGTTCTGAGGTAAGTATTTCATAATGTGCTAGTATGGAGTGCATACTAGCTCATTATGCCTTTGTTTTGTTTTTTTTGTTTTTTTCACTGTATGAGTATACAACCGCTTTAAGGCACCTGGCTGATATAATTCCTGCTATGTACATGAATGCTGAAATCTTTGTCCTGCTGGGAAGATATATTCCTAAAGTACATACGTTTAGTTGTCCTGACAACACCCCAAATTCATAAAGACTTGATCTAGGCTGGGCAAAGGGGGAGATGTATGTTTGGAGAAGACGTTCAAGCCATCTGAGTTCAACATCCTTAAAGCATATGTATTAGGAAATGGATGTACCACTCATTAAGAACCATGCCCTCATCATTAGGAAGTGAAGGAGAAGCCTATAGACAGCATTTAAGTACCCAACTTCTGTGATAATGACATGTGCCTGGTTGGAGGTCAAAGTGATGAGAGAGCTTGTGGCTATAGTCCAAGGAACCCTGGAGGTGATGATAGGGAGTGCAAAGCTCAAAGAAGCACAGGTGCTGACTGGTTTGCTGGTGGCTGCTCCAGGAAGTGTCCCACTATTTAGTTCTCATGCAGGCAGGCAAGGACTTCAGAAGGAACGCAAGATACACCTGTGGTGGAGCAGGTCAGATTCAGTAGTAGGTGGCAGTGGGTGGGGGTGGTGCTGGGCTACACTGGTAGGGGGAGACTGGAGAAACATGGTCGAAGTCAAGAACTGGCCTGAGGTCATACACAGAGTATAGTCAGGAGCCAGAGCCAAAGTCATACATGGTGATCTAAAGGATGGAGACAGCAGAATAGTCAGGAGGCAGGCTAGGGTCATGCACAGGTGAGGAGAAGCAGAGTACTTAAACAAGTTGGGGTCACAAGCAGAGGTCTCAGAGGGGGAATTCAAAAAGGCAAGCCAAATCAGTAACAAGAAATCAGGGTAAACACAAGATACATGGAAGCAAGGAACACGGGCAAGCTAAAGATCATCCAGTAATCTTCTGTCACTGCTTCTTTCCTTAAATAGGGTGTTTGGCGCCAGTTCTGGAATTGGATGTGAACACACGCACGTCAATATGTGTGCAATGTGCCTGCATGTGTTTCTGTGCGAATGAGCAGGTCCATTCTGTATATGCATGGAAGTGCTAGACCTGTGTATTGGCGCACAAGTGCCTCTATTATGGGTAGCATCCTGACAGTTGACAACTTAGGAAGCATAATGTTTTGTACTATGCATGATAAAAATGAAATAGCCTAGTTGAGGACACTAAAGAACAACAATAAAAATGTTTGTTGGCTTATGAAAAAAATATTCAACAATACTCACACAGAGCCAGATCCACCTTGAAAATAACATGATGAGTGCTGGTATCTTCCTTTCTGCAAAGTGTATCATCCATGTAAATCGAAACAAATCAGGGTAATGTTCAAGTACAGCATCCGGTATCAAAATGTATCCCCAAAAGACATTCTACTTACTGGTCCCAATGTAAAGTGGTAGTAAACCGCAGCAGAGTTTAAAAAAACAAACACCTGTAAGACAATTGCATAATGTGTTAGTATGCATTGCATACTAGCACATCACAAAATACTTACCTTAGAATGAAGCCCTCCAGCGGCGCGCTTCATCACTGAGAGGGCTGATATCCCCCCCGGTCTTTATGGGTTTGCGGGCTCCAGCGATGTGAGTGGCCGGAGCCACACATGCGCACGGTAGCCCTCAGTTCAGGCACAAAGCTCTGAAGGTATGCTGGACCTTCATAGCGCATGCACCGGTGAGGTCACTGACTGCATGCAGGGTGAATATTTACGTTTACGAGATGTTCATTTTACCTACAGGTAGGCCTTATTATAGGAAAAGAAAGATGAATACAATATGGACTTTTTAGGCACGCAAATACACTTGATAAAATTCAAAAAGTTTTATTACAAAAAATATTTTAGTTTAAAATAATATGCAATAGACATGCTAATCACACTAATACATTGCTTATGACTAATAGGCCACCATTATAACAACAAATTGCACCACAAGGTATTTAAACATATAAACCCATCCAGAGGCATAACTAGAACCTTCAGGGCCCCGATGCAAGAAATCATGAAGAGCCCTCCTGACCCCCAGAGCGACCCAGCCCCATGCTTCAGGGGGCCCATGTGTCTCCCCTGTACACCTGGATAGGAGGAGTGGCAGGGGCGGCATATAGAGGAACCAATTTCTCTCCATTTCCTTCCTGCAGCCACTGAATGCCGGCGGGAGTTAGAGGAGAAGTAGGCTTTCAATGACTGCAGGAGGAAAATGGAGGGTATTGGTTCCTCCATATGCTGCCCTTCCTTCTATCTAGGTGTACAGGGGTGAGGCATTGGCTCCCTGAAGCATGCGGCTGGGATGAGTGGCAGCGAGCGGTGGTGGTAGTGATGGGGTGCTTGTGTCTATCTAGCAAGGTTACTTTGCGTTATAAGCAAGGAAGCTCAGACCTGTGCAGTGTATAAATGAGCTGTAAAAATGGCTGTAAAAAAGTCCTGGCAAGTGCTAGAGGGCTGCAATAGGAAGTAAAATTGGGGTAAGAGTAGGACAAGTGCCCTACAAAAAAATGGGGATAGGGAAAATAACTTAAAATCAAATAAAAAAAATAAAAATGGGAAGGAGGGGTGGATGTGGAGTAGGAGCCTAGAGGTTGACTAGGCCATGACCGTGGCAGTGTAGGTGGAAGTGGTGGTGGTGGAGGAGGAGGAGGAGGAGGAGGAGGAGGAGGAGGAAGTAGCCAACACTTTTTGTTGTTTGTTTGTTTTTTTTTCCTAATTGGGGTAGCCCCCAAAATTTTGAGGCATATTCAAAAAAACAAGTATACCAATGGCTGTGTGAGGCCTGTCTAAATGTCTATTCTGCACAAGGTACAGACAAGTCTGATAACGCCCCCTGCCGTGCTAAACACACGTTCAGATAATACACTGGCTGCAGGGCAGGCCAGCACCTCCAATGCATAAAGAGCAAGCTCAGGCCATGTGCCCAATTTGGAGACCCAGAAGTTGAATGGGGCAGACCCATCAGTCAGTACGTGTAGGCGTGTGCACACATACTGTTCCACCATGTTGCTGAAATCCTGCCTCCTGCTAAGACCTTGCCTATCAGCTGGTGGTGCTGTTTGTTGTGGCGGGCTTCTGACAAAGCTTTTCCACATTTTGGCCATGCTAACCCTGCTTTCTGAGGTGCTGGCGGTGCCACAGCTGCGTTGGCGGCCTCTTCATCCTCCTCCTCTGCCTTCGCCTTGTGCTTCCACTGAGCCCCTGGTGTCATGTGGGAATGCCCTCAGCAGCGCGTCTACCAGTGTGCGCTTGTAGTCGTGCATCTTCCTCTCACGCTCCATTGAGGGAATTAAGGACGGCACGTTGTCCTTGTAATGGGGATCCAGCAGGGTGGCCACCCAGTAATCAGAACAAGTTACAATGTGGGCAACTTGGCTGTCGTTGCGCAGGCACTGCAGCATGTAGTCGGCCATGTGTGCCAGGCTGCCCAGAGGCAAAGACAAGCTGTCCTTTGTGGGAGGTGTATCATCTCCTCTGTATCCCTCCAGCCATGCTCCAGTGATGCCCACGAGCTGCGTTGGGTGCCACCCTGCTGCGGTTCCTCCTCCTCCTCCTCATGATCTTCCTCGTCCTCCTCATCCTCCAGAACTGTGCCCTGGCTTGAATATTTTTTACCTGGCTTATGCTGGTGCAGGAACCCACCCTCCGAGCCACTTGTGAATGACTGGCCTGATAACCGTGGAAATGACCCCTCTTCCCTCTCCACCTCCTCATCCTCCTGTGCCACATCCTCTTCCATCATCGCCCGAAGTGTTTTTTCAAGGAAACATAGAAGTGGGATAGTAACGCTGAGAACAGCGTCATCAGCACTGGCCATGTTGATGGAGTACTCGAAACATCGCAATACGGTACACAGGTCTCGCATGGAGGCCCACTGGTTGGTGGTGAAGTGGTGCTGTTCCACAGAACGACTGATCCGTGCGTGCTGCAGCTGAAACTCCACTATTGCCTGCTGCTGCTCGCACAGTCTCTCCAGCATGTGCAAGGTGGAGTTCCACCTTGTGGGCACGTCACATAGGAGGCGTTGAGCGGGAAGGCTGAAGTTCAGGCGAGCAGCAGCAGGGTGAGAACGCCGAAAGTGCGCACAGACGGCCCTCACTTTGCAGCAGCTCTGACATATCCGGTTAGTTTTTTTTAAATTTCTGTACCACCAAATTTAGCACATGTGCCAGGCAAGGGATGTGCGTCAAACCGGCTAGGCCCAGAGCCCCTACGAGATTTCGGCCATTGTCGCACACCACCAGGCTGGGTTTGAGGCTCAGTGGCAACATCCACTCATCGGTCTGTTGTTCAATGCCCGTCCACAGCTCCTGCGCAGTGTGGGGTTTATCCCCCAAACATATCAGTTTTAAAACAGCCCGCTGTCGTTTCCCCCTGGATGTGCTGAAGTTGGGGGTGAAGGTGTTATGCTGAGCTGATGAGGAGGTGGTAGAGGAGGAGGAAGCGCAGTAGGAGGAGGCAACAGGAGGCAAAGAGAAATGCCCTGCAATCCTCGGTGGCAGAAGGACATGCGCCAAATGGCTAGCCGTCTCAGGCCCACCCACCACTACATTTGCCCAGTGTGCAATTAGAGAGATATATCGTCCCTGCCCGTGCTTACTGGTCCATGTATCAGTGGTTACGTGGACCTTGCCACAGATGGCATTGCGCAGTGCACACTTGATCTTGTCCCCGACTTGTTTGTGCAGGGAAGGGATGGCTCGACTGGAAAAGTAGTGGCGGCTGGGAACTGTGGGACAGCCACCGCCATTAGGTTTTTAAAACTGTCCGTGTCCACCAGACAGGATGACAGCATTTCAAAGGCCAGGAATTTGGAAATGCTGGCATTCAGGGCCAGGGATCGCGGGTGGGTAGGGGGATACTTCCTCTTTCTCTCCAGTGTTTGGGAGATGGAGAGCTGTAAGCTTCCATGTGACCGTGTGGAAATGCTTGGGGACGGTGGCGGACATGGTGGCGTTGCTGTCACATGCTCTGTTTGCTGGGTGGCAGGTGACACTGGCACTGTAGAGGTGGAAGAAGAGGCCGAGGCAGCAACCTTCGAATGTCGAGAGGTAGAGGGTTTGTGACCTCTCTTTCTCCTTCATAGGGGGATGGGTGGGCGCTAGGGACCGGGACTTACGGTCGTAAAGGTTTAAGGACCGGAAACTTTACGACAGTAGGACAGACCACCTGTGCCTGTCAAAATTTTTGGATTACCGCCACCGACAGGGTGTCAAGGGTCGGCGGTGATGAAAAGGTCAGCTCGGTAGGGAAGGGACGTGTTTGTTCAGCCCCTGTTCTAGTTCACA
>BLSH010339110.1:390049-401109 GCA_018402905.1 Glandirana rugosa | reverse complement strand
TCCTCCAAACTGCACACATCACTCGCATGACCCTCATTCCATGTGGGGTCTAGGACCTCATCATCCTCCTCCACATCATCTTCCACCCACCCTTCACCACTGCCCTCCTTGTCAGTCTGCACACTGAGAAAAGCTGCAGCAGTTGGCAGCTGTGTTTCGTCATCATCAGAGACGTGCTGCGCTGGTGTTTCCATGTCCTCATCCTGCAACAGAAGTGGTTGGGCATCGGTGCACTCAATGTCTTCCACTTCTGGGGCAGGGCTATGTGGATGGCCCACGGAAAGCACACCAGGAGAGTCATCAAAAAGCATAAGAGTCTGTTGCATGACTTAGGGCTCAGACTGCTTGGCTAATTTACAAGGGGCTGAGGTGAAAGACAGATGGCCATGGGGTTCAGGTGCCAACTCTAAGCTTTCATCAAGGGACCGGGAGGGAGACAATGTGAAGGAACTGGAGGCATTGTCAGCCACCCAATCTACTATCGCCTGTACTTCTTCTGGCCTCACCATTCGTTGCGTGGCATTCGGGCCTACCATATAACATTGAAGGTTCTGTCGGCTACCTGAGGAAGGTGTTTCACTTGTGCCCGTAGCTGGCACAGATCCTTCCAACAGTAGCTTCACCAACACCACCAACACCAGCAGCACCAGCAGCACCACGACCACGTCCTTTATTTGACGCTCTCCTCATTCTGCCCGCAAATGTACTATGTAGCACTATTTAAGTATTTATTAATACAAAAAAATCTTCTACAAGAGCAGCAGGAACCTCTCCCTATAGAACTAGGAGATGATTTTAGAACAATAATCTGTCCCTTACAGCACCAGCAGGAACCTCTCCCTTTAGAACTAGGAGATGATTATAGAACAATAATCTGTCCCTTACAGGAGCAGCAGGAACCTCTCCCTATAGAACTAGGAGATGAATTTAGAACAATAATCTGTCCCTTACAGGAGCAGCAGGAACCTCTCCCTATAGAACTAGGAGATGATTTTAGAACAATAACCTGTCCCTTACAGCACCAGCAGGAACCTCTCCCTTTAGAGCTAGGAGATGATTATAGAACAATAATCTGTCCCTTACAGAACCAACAGGAACCTGACCCTATAGGAGTAGGCAATGATTTTAGAACAATAATCTGTCCCTTACAGGAACAGCAGGAACCTGACCCTATAGGAGTAGTCGATGATTTTAGAACAATAACTGACCTTAAACTGCATCCATCCCAAGAATATTTCTGGATAACTCTGATACCAAAACATTTGTCCAAATCCTGGTCCCTTATCAATAGCCAATTTCACCCGTGTCCTAACTGTTGGTGTGGTTTGCCCTCCCAAACCTTCTACATATTCTCCTTTGTGATGAGAAGGCTTTCCTTGCAAAAGTGTAACTTCAGCTCCAGTATCAACTAAAGCCATCACATGTGTAGGAGAAAATGACTTCCCCCACCATACAGTGAAAGGTGCATATGGGCATTGGTCTCCTGCTGTCACTGCCCTCACTGATACTACAGGAGACACACCTTCCCTTCATAAAGGATAAGAAACCTCCAATCCCCTTTTCTGAGTCTCTCTAACTCCTCCCCAAGATAAAGGGATTTGGGTTTATGTGCACTTTTGGGAATTAGTTTAGGGCTAACAGGAGGGGTCTGTTCTGTTTTCTCCAAATCTAGGCTGATGTTAACTTCACTAGGAGTAGTGTTTCTCCACCTCTTCAGCATTTCTGCAGTAGAAATCCCATCTATCTCATCTTTGGGTACTCCTGCCTTTAATAGGTCCACCCACATTTGATTCCTAGAGATAACTAGCCTGGTTTTCTCTTAACCTCCTGTCTTCTATACCCCATTCCCTTTCTTCTCTGTGCTTTTCTGCTTGTATTCTTCCTGTCTGGCCTTGACAGGTTTTGTTTTAGTCTCCTCTAGCTCCCTTAACTGGCTTAAGAGGGTAGTGGCTTCATGAATCTTGCTGTTTAATCCCAGGCCTCCCAGCAAAGACAATAAAGGAGCCCTGAGATTAAATGGCGCAGACTTCATCAGCTTAGAGCGCAGAGCAGACGTAAAGGATTCCATATCTGGACCCATCCATTTTGGACACTTATTTAATCCGGTTATACAACCCATCTCACGTAACCTGGAAATACCCTCTCATATTGATCTCCAGGTGTAGGTATTTTCCAGGTCAGTAGGACTAGCATACATTCAGGCTATTCCTTCTCTCACGAGGTCTAGCAGTGAAAAATTCACACTAAATTCTTGAGCTTTTCGCATTGCCTGACGCAATTGTGGATCATGGGTTTACACTCCCATAGCCACTGCTTCCTTACCTGCTTCCTTACCTTACCAGTGTCACCTATCAGTGCCACCTATCAGTACCCTGTGCCATCTATCAGTGCCCATCAGTGCCACCTATTAGTGCCCATTAGTGCTGCCTCTCAGTGCTGCATATAAGTGCCTCATCATCACTGCCCATCAGTGTCACCTCATTAGTACCAATCAGTACTGCCTCATCAGTGCCCATCAGTGTAGCCTCATCAGTGCCCATTAGTGATGGAGAAAATCTACTTATTTGCAAAGTTTTGTGACAAAAACAGAGAAAAACGTTTTTCAAAATTTTCGGTCTTCTTTTATTTGTAGTGCAAAAAATAAAAACCCCAGGGGTGATAAAATACCACCAAAAGAAAGCTCTATTTGTGGGAAAAAAAATTATAAAAATTTTGTTTAGGTACCGCGTCGCACGACTGCGCAATTGTCATTCAAAATGCCATAGAGCTGAAAGCTTAAAACTGGGCGGGAAGGGGGGTCAGTTTCTGGTATTGAAATGGTTAAGAGCTAAAATGATTGCTAACAACTCTTTGTCCCCAATCACGTAATTGCATTCCACAGGAGACAATTTCTTGGAAAAGTAGCCACAAGGATGCATAGCGCTCTCAGAGGTAGGATGTTGAGACAGAAGGGCACCAACTCCAGTCTCAGATGCATCAACCTCAAGGATGAAAGGTAACGTAGGATCAGGATGTACCAACACAGGAGCAGAAACAAAGGCAGCCTTGAGACTCTCAAAAACACTAATGGAATCTGGAGACCAATTCTGTGGGTTACCGTCCTTCTTGGTCATATCAGTCAGGGGTTTGAGCAGAGATGAAAAGTTACGAATAAACTTCTGTTAATAATTGGCAAAGCCAAGAAAACGTTGCAGTGGACGTAAACCCATGGGCCACTGTAGAACTGCCGAAAGTTTTTCTGGGTCCACCGAAAAACCAGTAGTGGAAATTACATAACCCAGGAAATGAACCTGTTCACGATGGAACTTGCACTCCTCCAATTTACAACACAGGTTATTATCTCTCAGCCTCTGAAGCACACGGCAGACATCTGTGTGGTGGCTCTCTAGGGAATTGGAAAATATGAGGATATCATCAAGATAAACCACCAGACATAGCTGCAACAAATCTCAGAGGACATCATTGATAAATTCCTGAAAAACAGCCGGAGTGTTGCAAAGACAAAACAGCATTTCAAGGTATTCTTAATGGACTGTTCTGGTATTAAACGAAGGTCTCCATTCATCTCCCTCCTTGATCCTCACGAGATTGTATGCCCCTCTCAAATCAAGCTTCATGAAAACCGTTGCTCCCTTGAGGCGGTCAAATAACTCCATAATCAACGGAATCAGATAAGCATTCTTAATCATGAAGCGATTGTGACCCCTATAGTCAATACAAGGTCTCAGTACACCATTCTTCTTTTTCACAAAGAAGAAACCAGCACCAGCAGGAGACGAGGATTTGCGGAAGAATCCTCAAGAAAGTGCATTGGCAACATACTCCTCCATGGCTTTGTCCTCCGAGACAGACAAAGGGCAAACCTGGCTACAGGGGGTATGGAGCCAGGTTGAAGGTTAATTGCGCAATCATACGACCGGTGTGGAGGCAAAATACCGGCCTGACCTTTGTTAAAGACATCGCTAAATTTGCGGTACTCCTCCGGCAGAAAGGAGAGCTAAGAGGTGCACAAGACCTTAGCCACTTTTCTGAAAACATATCTTACTGCATTGTGGAGAGCAGGAAAGATCCTCAGCACAAAGCCAATCAAAAGAGGGGTTGTGCCTCTGTAACCAAGGATAACCAAAAACCACTGGGAAATGAGGTGAAAAAATTACTTGGAATTGGACTATCTCATGGTGAAGAACCCCTACTGCTATGGTCAGAAAAGGGGTCTCATGAGTCACATGGGCAAGCTGTAGAGGTCTCCCATCAATAGCCTCAATGGCAAGTGGAGTCGCACAAAGCTGCAGTGGAATTGAGTGCTTGGACACAAAGGCACCATCTATGAATAGGCCTGCAGCTCCAGAATCAATTAGAGCCTGTATCTCGATAAACGACTCAGACCAAGAAAGGGTAACCGGAACCAGGGGCTTTTCCTTCAGGATAACTGGGGACAACGCCACCTTAGGTCTGTCCCCTACAGGACCTCAGGTGCAATGTTTCCAGGACGAGTAGGATAAGACTTCAGAAAGTGACCTGCCTGGCCACAATAAAGGCACAATCTCTGCCTCCTCCTAAAGGCCCTTTAATTTGCAGAGAGACGTGTGAAGCCCAACTGCATGGGTTCTGCTTCACTGGCAGACTGGGTACCAGTAGGCATGGGAGGTGTGGGATGCAAGGGTGGGACTACAAAGCTTGGACCCAAACGTACAGGAGGCTTCCGCAAGCACTCCTTAAAGGAAGGTTTCTCTCAGAGTCTGGAGTCAATGAGAAAGGCAAATGTGATCAACTTCTCTGGCTCAGTGGGTATGTCTCAAGCTGCTATCTCATCTTTGATGTTATCCGAGAGATATTGAGAAAAAGCAGCCACGAGGGCCTCATTGTTCCAAGCAACCTCTGCTGCCAGAGTATGGAATTCAATGGCATAATCAGCAACAGTTCTCATACTCTGTTTGATGGACATGAGGCTCTTGGCAGCAGAAGTGAAGCATGCAAGAACGTCAAATACCCTTTTAAAGGAAGCCACAAACTCTGGGTAACTCAGGATGACAGGGTTTTGTGTCTCCCATAGAGGGTTTGCCCAGGCCAAGGCTGTCTCAAAAAGCAAAGAAATCACAAAGCCTACTTTGCTTCTGTCCGTGGGAAATGCCTGGGGCAGAATCTCAAAGAATATCCCAAACTGGTTGAGAAACCCTCTGCATTGAACTGGATTGCCCCCAAGTCTCTGGGGAAGGGGAACCAGACATACCTCTTATAGAGGTAATATTCAAGGCGGGTGGCTGCACAGAGGCTGGAGCAGCAACAGGGACGACCTACGACACCAGAACAGCCACAGTGGGAGGATCCAGGTAAGCAGTGCAAACCAGTAGTGTCTGTAACGCTATAGCAAACTGATCCAAGTGGTGATCCTGCTCATCCAATCTGGAAAAATATTACCAGCAAGTGGATTGCCTGCATCTTCTGAATTCATGGCCTTTGCCTACTGTCAGGAACCATGAATCAGACTGAAACAGAAATACAGTAAAAAAAATCACGCTTTTTAATAAAATGGTAAAATAGTATAAACAGAGCAAACATAGTCAAAACATAACCAGAGTTCGGTAACCAGAGCGGGTAGTCGAAACAAGCCAGTGAAACAGGAATCCAGAGATCAGCGTAGTAGAAGCAGTAAACAGGATCAGATACCAGAAGGGAAGTCAGCCAGGCAAAGTCTTTAACCACTTCGCATCCGAGCCATTTCTGGCACTCCTCCCCTACATGTATAAATCATCATTTTTTTGCTAGAAAATTACTCAGAACCCCCAAACATTATATATGTTTTTTTAGCAAAGATTCTAGGGAATAAAATGGAGGTTGTTGCAACTTTGTATGTCATGGGGTATTTGCACAGTGATTTTTCGAACACGTTTTTTTTGGAAACAAAAAAGTTTCATGAATTAAAAAAAAACAAAATAGTAAAGTTATCCCAATTTTTTTTCATAATGTGAAAGATGATGTTATGCCGAGTAAATAGATACCCAACATGTCACATTTTAAAATTGCGCAAACTCGTGGAATGGTGCCGAACTTTGGTACTTAAAAATCTCCATAGGAGATGTTTAAACATTTTTACAGGTTAGGTGTTTTGAGTTACAGAGGAGGTCTTGGGCTAGAATTATTGCTCTCAATCTAACGCACGCGTCTATACCTCACATGTGTGGTTTGGACGCCGTTTACAAATGTGGGTGCGACTTGCGTATGCGTTCGCTTCTGTGCGCGAGCTTGCGGGGACAGGGCGCTTTAAATTTTTATTTTTTTATTTCTTATTTTACTTTTATTTTTTTTATTTTGATACTTTCACTTTATTTATTTTTTTGATCACTTTTATTCCTATTACAAGGAATGTAAACATCCCTTGCAATAGGAAAAGTGTGTGACAGGTCCTCTTTATGGACAGATGCAGGGTCTATAAGACCCTACATCTATCCTACAGGCTGGAAAGGCTGAAATCAGAAAAAAAAACAGACGATCTCAGCCTTTCCTTCCCCTTTAACGGCTGTTGTTTACTTCGGAGACCCGGAAGTGACGTCGTCACGACGTGCGCCCGGGCCTCCGAGAGCCATAGAGATGACCGAGGGCCATCTGTCCCTCGGAAATCTCTGTCATCTCGTTCCGGCGGCAGGCGATTCCTTCTCCCGGCCTCCGATCGCTCAGGTGAGTCGGGAGAAGCACCGGAGGGCGGCGGAAGGGGGGGCGTCCCCTCCCGCCGCCTGTAAGAACGATCAAGTGGCTGACCTGCCACTATGATCATTCTTACGGTGATGGGAATCGCCTGCTCTAAAAGACGATACCTCAATGATGCCTGCAGGTGAGATCATTGAGATATCACCACTGAAATCCCGGGACATCAATAGATGTCCTGCAGATGGGAAGTGGTTAATACAGAAATCAGCGTAGTCAGAGGCAGCAAACAGGTTCAGGAACCAGAAGGAAAGTCAGCCAAGCAGTCTTCAACAGAAAAACACAGCAGAGAGTATCCGGATATGTTGACCAGGCGAAGGCACAGGAGATCTGATCCAGGTAGTATAAATAGCCAGCAGGCTAGCTGACGAGCAGGAAATAAAGACCAGGTGAGTCATTGTGGAATTAAGGCTACTGGCAATTAACAGCTGAGCAACTAGAACTCTGAGAAGGGAGGGCTGAGCCCAGCCCTGACAGGAAGCCATCCATTGTTTACAATGGTCATGTTATTTGCTATGATTGGTCACAGTGATCACATGGTACAGGTACTGATCAGCTGTGTTCAATGGACAGGGCCGTGCGCAAGGCACATTCTGGGAGGACATCATATGTAGTTCACCCAGAAAGTCCCCCTTGGCCATCATTTTGCTATAGGCCAGGCAGGAAGTGGTTAATAACCCTCAAAGCTGGTGTTAGCGAATGCAATAATAATCTCGAGCATTGGTGTCAATGTACACAACAAAAAACCCCAATATTAGTGCAAGTGGACACATTAATAACCCCCCAAATTGGTGTCAGTAAATGCAATAATAGCCCCCAACACTGTCAGTGTCAGTACTATTAACGCCACCTCCCCAACATTGGTGTTCAGTGGCATTAAAATTTAACCCCCCCCATGACCACCAATGTGGGGGGCAGGTGGGTTAACTTTCACTGTATGATTGCTAATACAAAAGGGGAGTGATGGGTTAAAATGTCACTGCTATTACCATAAATGTGTGTTTGTGGGGGGCAGTGGCGATGAAAGTTACCTCCCCCATCCCTATCTTGCATAGGTGGTAATAGCAGTAATATTTTTACCTACCACCCCCCCTTCTGCATTTGTGGTCATACAGTGAAAGTTAATCCACCCTCCCTTCTGCACTGGTGGTTATGGGGGCGTTAAATTTCAATTCCACTCAATCCCAGCCCCCTCCCTTGCCCAATTGTTGATCACTTATCTGGTCACAGTCTCCCGTGCTGCCCTCTCTCCCTCTAGCCTGGGACTTTGCTTGTACAGTGAGCGGAGAGAACTCTGCCCACAGTGAAGTGTTCCTTTCAGTGCCTGGTATCCTGCTGCACACTCTGCGTGTTATGGACACAAGGGGAGTAAAGAGACACTACAGCTGTCCTCAGAACTCAGATCTCGCAACATAGTTGGGGGACAGCTGGCAAGCATGCTTTCCCTCTACACCGTCCTATCAGTACTGCTGAGTAGATGTGCTGCTCCCACAGCTAAAGGGCTACACTAGCCTAGATAGTGTGCTGTGAATAGGTGCTTGTGGGGTTGTTTACGCCCCTAACCCCCCCTTATCCGCGCCTCTGGCTGTTGTGTGCCCTTAGAGTATAAATGTGAGAAGCCTGTGAGCTACCTTGTGTGTTCACTCCAATTATACCAGTGCAAAAAATATATAAAACAAATGTTGTCAATAAAGAGCAGACTGCTGGAACTGTTCACAATCTCATATGCATGTGCAGGAATTAAAAGGCAATAACAGTAGTACCGCGCTAGCCCTAATTATATAAAGTGCTAAATGCAAACAATAATTATATGAAATGCTTAAAGCAGAGTTCCGCCCTTTTAAAACTCATCAGCTACAAAATGTGTAACTGCTGACTTTTAATTACCAGACACTCACCTGTCCCAGGGTCCAGTGATGCAGCCGCCCATTGCCTCACTCTTCTCCCCCTCCTCTGTGTAACGCTGGCATTGCAACTGTGGATGCCCGGCTTTGGTTTCAAAGCCAAGCGTGCACTACGCATGCACGAGCCGCACTGCAGGGCTGTGAATGGCTCGGCAATCCTCTGAGACCTGTGACGTGTCCCAGAAGATCGCTGGGAGGGAGGGGGGACAGGTGAACTTCCTTCTTGTTCCGCAGCACTAGGAGAGTAAGTGGGAGCTGGGACCCATGTGAAAACAGGGCCCCCCCCCCCCCCCCAAAAAAATGACATGCCAATTGTGACATGGCAGGTGGTCACCTGCACTTAAAGCAGAAGTTCCACTTTTGGGTGAAACTCTTCTTTAAATGCAAAAATTCAGCCTAAACAATGCATATTTGAAAATACACACAAATTTCCTTCAATGTGCTTCCATAGTGAACTATCAATAATTCATCAGTGCTTAACCACTTCAATACAGAACACTTACACCCCCTTCCTTCCCAGACCAATTTTCAGCTTTCAGAGCTCTTACACTTTGAATGACAATTACTCAATCATGCAAAACTGTACCCAAACAAAAATTTTATCATTTTTTTCACACAAATAGAGCTTTCCTTTGGTGGTATTTAATCACCTTTGGGATTTTAATTTTTTGCAACATAAGTGAAAAAAGAGCGACATTTTTGAAAAAAAAAACACTTTTTTTTAGTTTCTATGATAAAATGTTGCAGATAAGTAATTTTTGTTCATGAATTTGGGCCAAACCCTATAGTGCTACCTATCTTTGGTAGAACTAACCCAAATAAGTGTATATTATTTGGTCTGTTTGAAAGTTATAGAGTCTACAAGCTATGGTGCTAATTATTGAAAATTGATCACGCCTGATGCACTGATGGCCTATCTCATTTCTTGAGGCACTGAAATGTCAGGACAGTACAAATACCCCCCAAATGACCCCTTTTTGAAAAGTAGACAGCCCGAGGTATTAAGTAAGAGGCATGGCGAGTTTTTTGAAGGTGTAATATTTTTCCCACAATTCTTGGGAAAATGAAGAAATTATTATTATTATTTTTTTTTACACAAAATTGTCATAACAAGTAGTTATTTCATACACACAGCATAAGCATACTTCCAATTACACCCCAAAATACATTCTGCTACTCCTCCTGAGTATGGAGATACCACATGTGTGAGACTTTTTCACACCCTGGCCACATAGAGAGGCTGAACATGCAGGGAGCACTGTCAGCCGTTCTAGGAGCAGAAATTTCACATCTAATTTCCTAACGATCTATTACACTTTTGAAGGCCCTGGAGCACCAGAACAATGGAATTACCCACCACAATGACCCCATTTTGGAAAGCAAACACCCCAACCTATAATCTATGAGGCATTATGAGTCTTTTCTACGGTTCATTTTTTTCCACAAGCCTTTGAAATACGCGGAAAAAAAATTAAAACTTTTTTATTTTTACACAAAGTGGTCAATTTATAAGGTATTTCTAACACATAGCATGTACATAGCAAAAATTACACCCCAAAATACATTCTGCTATTCGTTCCAAGTATGGCAATACCACATGTGTGAGACTTTTACACAGCCTGGCCACATAGAGAGGTCCAACATTGAAGTAGCACCTTCTGGCATTCTAGGAGCATAAATTACACATCTAATTTCATTCCTACCTATCACATTTTTGAAGGTCCTGGAGCACCAGGACAATGGAATTAACCACAACATGACCCCATTTTGGAAAGCAAACACCCCAACGTATATTCTATGAGGCATTATGAGTCTTTTGTACGGTTCATTTTTTTCCACAAGTCTTTGAAAAACGCGGAAAGAAAATGAAAATTCTTTTATTTTTACACAAAGTGGTCAATTTATAAGATATTTCTAATACATAGTATGTACATAGCAAAAATTACACCCCAAAATACATTCTGCTATTCGTCCCAAGTATGGCGATACCACATGTGTGAGATTTTTGCACAGCCTGGCCACATACAGAGGTCCAACATGCAGGGAGCACCATCAGGCGTTCTAGGAGCATAAATTACTATACAAAGAAATTCCCCCACAGAAAGGGACTTTAAATAGGTTGAGCAACCACTGTTTTGTATAAAAACAAAAGTTTATTACAACAAAAAGGTCAATAAATCAAGACAACAAAAACAAATGCAAAATTGTCAGAGTAGTCACATAAAAACATTAGCATTAAAAATGTTCACATTTTTCCTTTTTAATCTCACTCCCCTATCCTACCCCATCACTTGCAGGATCCGGGCAGGTTATAAAGTGGACTTCAAGGTGTGAAGTTCCGTTAGTTGATTCTCTTGAGGTATATTTCAAGACACCCCCTTAAAGAAACATATCATTAAATACGAGGATCTTGCGGACTACCACGAGGGACGTACAACCTGGAGACATACACCG
>BLSH010339110.1:368688-390039 GCA_018402905.1 Glandirana rugosa | reverse complement strand
GGGGAGGGGGGTCTCCCGGTCCTCTGGCACAGCAAGTTCCCCATTGGGGGTGTTTGGGGCCCGGGACTCCCTCATGTCCACCCCCCCACGAATAGTTCATAAACCTCGTGAGGAGAGGTCATTATTCAGCAATGCCTCATCTGACAGATAGCTGTAAAGGAAATACTATTTAGACGTTATAAGGTATACAGATATTGGAATTATTTGACTACCTTTGTCTTTCTTCTTTTAATCTTATTTATGCTATGTTTTTTGCGGAATAAGCATTTTAAGATCTTTCCTACCTGCCAGAGGCTACAAATGTATATTGATGAAGCATCCATGTTTGTATGTCTATATAATCTTAATAAAATTCTTGAAATAGAAAAAAAAAAAAAAAATGTTCACATTAGTATTGCACCAGTGTTGCCTTAGGAAGGTGTTGATTGAGGGGGCACAGTTGATGGGCCACAAAGAGTGCGGTTTACCCTCCCCGATGGAATGCAGTTACCCGACATATATGTTTCAAAGCCTTCACGCCCTTCATCAGGGGTAACTGTGCAACAGATTGTGGCAACCGAATATATGTTATAGTAGGACACTAATGGTCTTCACTGTAGAGAGAAGAAGAAGAAAAAAAAAAAGAAAAAAAAAAAATTTATAGTAATTATTGTATTTGGTAAAATATTATATGGGTCATTGATAGTATGGTATTCAATAGCCTGACACAGAAGGCCACCACCACATGAGTGAGGTAAGGATTAATTTAATTTCAAAGGGTACCTGGTTGATAATGATTTTTTTTTCTTTTTGGTGGGGCCGAGGGGATCTGCCCGCGGTCCCAAGTATATGCGTCTCTTTATCTCTGCCGACCCTGTAATTTGATAGGATAGCTCTCTGAATGTGCATATCCAAAACAGAGAAAAAAGATCTATTGGAGGTTCTTCACCGATATTTTTGAATGCACTCATATGTGCCCCACTGACAAAGATCCGTCCGTCCATCTGTAGCATTACCCATCTCCCCCCACAGATGTGGGGTATATCTGTGATCATTATCAACCAGGTACCCTTTGAAATTAAATTAATCCTTACCTCACTCATGTGGTGGTGGCTTTCTGTTTCAGGCTATTGAATACCATACTATCAATGACCCATATAATATTTTACCAAATACAATTATTACTGTCAATTTTATTTTTTTTCCTTTTTTTTCTTCTTCTTCTCTCTACAGTGAAGACCATTAGTGTCCTACTATAACATATATTCGGTTGCCACAATCTGTTGCACAGTTACCCTTGATGAAGGACGTGAAGGCTTTGAAACATATATGTCGGGTAACCGCATTCCATCGGGGAGGGTAAACCGCACTCTTTGTGGCCCATCAACTGTGCCCCCTCAATCAACACCTTCCTAAGGCAACACTGGTGCAATACTAATGTGAACATTTTTAATGCTAATGTTTTTATGTGACTACTCTGACAATTTTGCATTTGTTTTTGTTGTCTTGATTTATTGACCTTTTTGTTTTAATAAACTTTTGTTTTTATATAAAACAGGGGTTGCTCAACCTATTTAAAGTCCCTTTCTGTGGGGGAATTTCTTTGTATACCATCAATTATCCTAGAGACTGTATGGTATATTAATAGGAGCATAAATTACACATACAATATCCTAATGACCTATTAAACGTTTGAAGGCCCTGGAGCACCAGGACAGTGTAATTACCCACAAAATTACCCCATTTTGGAAAACAAACACCCCAACGTATATTCTATGAGGCATTGTGAGTCTTTTGTATGGTTCATTTTTTCCCACAAGTCTTTGAAATACGCAGAAAAAAAAAGAAAAGTTATTTTTTTTTACACATAGTTGTCAATTTATATGATATTTCTAACACATAGCATGTACATAGCAAAAATTACCCCCCAAAATATATTCTGCTATTCGTTCCAAGTATGGTGATACCACATGTGTGAGACTTTTACACAGCCTGGCCACTTACAGAGGTCCAACATTGAAGTAGTACCTTCAGGCATTCTAGGAGCATAAATTACACATCTAATTTTATTCCTACCTATCACACTTTTGAAGGTCCTGGAGCACCACAGGACAATGGAATTAACCACAAAATGACCCCATTTTAGAAAGCAAACACCCCAATGTATATTTTATGAGGCATGGGCTGCAGATAGGTACTTGTGTACTCTTATGGGCTGCAAATAGGTATTCAGTTACTCTGATGGACTGGTAAAAAGTACTCAGGTACTCTGATGGGCTGGTAAAAGGTGCTTGGGTACTTTGATGGGCTGGTAAAAAGCTCCTGGGTACTCTGATGGGCTGGTGACAGGTACTTGGATACTCAGATGGTCTGGTGACAGGTACTCAGGTACTCAGATGGGCTGGTGACGGGTACTCGGGTACTCAAATGGGCTAGTGACAGGTATTCAGGTACTCAGATGCGCTAGTGACAGGTACTAGGGTACTCAGATGGGCTAGTGACAGGTACTCAGATGAATTGATGACAGGTACTCGGGTACTCAGAAGGGTTGTCGACAGGTACTCGGGTACACTGATGGGTTAGTGGCAGGTGCTGGGGTACTCTGATGGGTTGGTGACAGGTACTCAGATACACTGATGGGTTGGTGACAGGTGCTGGGGTACTTTGATGGGTTGGTGACAGGTACTCGGGTACTCTGATGGGCTGGTGACAGGTACTCGTGTACACAGAAGGGTTGGTGACAGGTACTCAGGTACTCTGATGGGTTGGTGACAGGTACTCGGGTACTCTGATGGGCTGGTGGCAGGTACTTGGGTACTCTGAGGGACTGGTGACAAGTACTCAGGTACTCTGATGGGCTGGTTACAGGTACTCGGGTATAATGATGGGCTCGTGACAGGTACTCGGGTATTATGATGGGCTGGTGACAGGTACTCGGGTTCTCTGGTGGGCTGATGAGAGGTTTCTTGTGTACTCAGAAGGGTTGGTACTTGGTGCTCTGATGGGCTGGGAACAGGTACTCGGGTACTCTGATGAGATGGTGATAGGTAATTGGGTATTCTGATGGGTTGGTGACAGGTGCTTGGGTACTCTGATGGGTTGGTGACAGGTACTCTGATGGGTTGGTGACAGGTACTTGGGTACTCTGATGGGTTGGTGGCAGGTACTCGGATACTCAGATGGGCTGGTGACATGTACTTGGGTACTCTGATGGGCTGGTGACAAATACTCAGGTACTCTGATGAGCTGGTGACAGGTACTCGGGTACTCTGATGGGTTGGTGACAGGTACACCAGCCCATCAGAGTACGCGAGTATCTGAAAGGTACTAGGGTGCTCAGATGTGCTAGTGACAGGTACTCAGATGAATTGATGACAGGTACTCGGTACTCAGAAGGGTAGGCAACAGGTACTCGGGTACACTAATGGGTTGGTGACAGATGCTCGGGTACTCTGATGGGTTGGTGACAGGTACTCGGGTACCCTGATGGGATGGTGACAGGTACTCATGTACTCAGATGGATTGGTGACAGGCACTCAGGTACTCTGTAGGGTTGGTGACAGGTACTCGGGTACTCTGATGGGCTGGTGGCATGTACTTGGGTACTCTAATGGGCTGGTGACAAGTACTCAGGTACTCTGATGGGCTGGTGACAGGTACTCGGGTACACAGATGGGTTGGTGACAGGTACTTGGGTACTCAGATGGGCTAGTGACAGGTGCTAGGGTACTCAGATGGGCTAGTGACAGGTACTCGGGTACTCTGATGGGCTGGGGACAAGTACTCGGGTATTCTTATGGGCTGGTGACAGGTGCTCAGGATCTCTGATGGGCTGGTGAGAGGTTTCTTGTGTACTCAGAAGGGTTGGTACTCGGGTACTCTGATGGGTTGGTGACAGGTACTCGGGTACTCTGATGGGCTGGTGACAAGTACTCGGGTATTCTGATGGGCTGGAGACAGGTACTTGGGTTCTCTGATGGGCTGGTGAGAGGTTTCTTATGTACTCAGAAGGGTTGGTACTCAGTACTCTGATGGGCTGGTGACAGGTACTCTGGTACTCTGATGAGATGGTGACAAGTAATTGGGTACTCTGATGGGTTGGTGACAGGTGCTTGGGTACTCTGATGGGTTGGTGACATGTACTCAGGTACTCTGATGGGTTGGTGACAGGTACTTGGGTACTCTGATGGGCTGGTGGCAGGTACTCGGGTACTCTGATGGGTTGATGACAGGTGCTTGGGTACTCTGATGGGTTGGTGACAGGTACTCAGGTACTTTGATGGGTTGGTGAAAGGTACTCGGGTACTCTGATGGGCTGGTGGCAGGTACTCGGGTACTCAGATGGGCTGGTGACATGTACTCGGGTACTCTGAATGGCTGGTGACAAATACTCAGGTACTCTGATGGGCTGGTGACAGGTACTCGGGTACTCAGATGGGTTGGTGACAGGTACTTGAGTACTCAGATGGGCTGGTGACAGGTACTAGGGTACTCAGGTGGGCTAGTGACAGGTACTCGGGTACTCAGATGGGCTAGTGACAGGTACTAGGGTACTCAGATGGGCTAGTGACAGGTACTCAGATGAATTGATGACAAGTACTTGTGTACTCAGAAGGGTTGGCGACAGGTACTCGGGAACACTGATGGGTTGGTGACAGGTGCTCGGGTGCTCTGATGGGTTGGTGACAGGTACTCGGGTACTCTGATGGGCTGGTGAAAGGTACTTGAGTACTCAGAAGGGTTGGTGACCGGCACTCATGTACTATGATGGGTTGGTGACAGGTACTCGGGTACTCTGATGGGCTGGTGGCATGTACTTGGGTACTCTTTTGGGCTGGTGACAAGTACTCAAGTACTCTGATGGGTTGGTGACAGGTACTCGGTTACTCAGATGGGCTATTGACAGGTACTAGGGTACTTAGATGGGCTAGTGACGGGTACTCGGGTACTCTGATGGGCTGGGGACAAGTACTCGGGTATTCTGATGGGCTGGTGACTGGTGCTCAGGTTCTATGATGAGCTGGTGAGAGGTTTCTTGTGTACTCAGAAGGGTTGGTACTCGGGGTACTCTGATGGGTTGTTGACAGATACTCGGGTACTCTGATGAGATGGTGACAGGTAATTGGGTACTCTGATGGGCTGGTGACAAGTACTCAGGTACTCTGATGGGCTGGTGACAGGTACTCGGGTACTCAGATGGGATGGTGACAGGTACTCGGGTACTCAGATGGGCTAGTGACAGTTACTAGGGTACTCAGATGGGCTAGTGACAGGTACTCAGGTACTTAGATGGGCTAGTGACAGTTACTAGGGTACTCAGATGGGCTAGTGACAGGTACTCAGATGAATTGATGATAGGTACTCGGGTACTCAGAAGGGTTGGCGACAGGTACTCGGGTACACTGATGGGTTGGTGACAGGTGCTGGGGTACTCTGATGGGTTGGTGACAGGTACTTGGGTACTCTGATGGGCTGGTGACAGGTACACGTGTACTCAGAAGGGTTGGTGACAGGTACTCAGGTACTCTGATGAGTTGGTGACAGGTACTTGGGTACTCTGAAGGGCTGGTGACATGTAGTTGGGTACTCTGATGGGCTGGTGACAAGTACTCAGGTACTCTGATGGGCTAGTGACAGGTACTTGGGTACTCAGATGGGTTGGTGACAGGTACTCGGGTACTCAGATGGGCTAGTGACAGTTACTAGGGTACTCAGATGGGCTATTGACAGGTACTCAGGTACTTAGATGGGCTAGTGACAGTTACTAGGGTACTCAGATGGGCTAGTGACAGGTACTCAGATGAATTGATGACAGGTACTCGGGTACTCAGAAGGGTTGGTGACAGGTGCTGGGGTACTCTGATGGGTTGGTGACAGGTACTTGGGTACTGTGATGGGCCGGTGACAGGTACACGTGTACTCAGAAGGGTTGGTGACAGGTACTCAGGTACTCTGATGAGTTGGTGACAGGTACTTGGGTACTCTGAAGGGCTAGTGACATGTAGTTGGGTACTCTGATGGGCTGGTGACAAGTACTCAGGTACTCTGATGGGCTAGTGACAGGTACTCGGGTACTCAGATGGGTTGGTGACAGGTACTCGGGTACTCAGATGGGCTAGTGACAGTTACTAGGGTACTCAGATGGGCTAGTGACAGGTACTCAGGTACTTAGATGGGCTAGTGACAGTTACTAGGGTACTCAGATGGGCTAGTGACAGTACCCGACTACCCGTCATCAATTCATCTATCAGATACTCGCATACTCTGATGGGCTGGTGGCAGGTACTCGGGTACTCAGTTTGGCTGGTGACATGTACTTGGGTACTCTTGGGTACTCTTTCGCAGAGCGGCGAAAATGGGAGGACGTCATATGACGGCCTCCCAGGAGGGGGAGTGCACCTTGCCGGCGTATTATTACTATACGTCGGTAAGGAAGTGGTTAATGAAGACAGAAATAAATAAAAATAAATAAAATAAAAATAAATGCATGCGGTAATAAAAGTCCTCTTTTACACTTAAAGTAGTGTCATAAAAAAACAATGTTCAATGATCATCCAGTGCTTTGGTAATCCATACAGTGATCCGTGCTTCTGTGTTCCCTATACACACATTTGTGATATCACTCTTGTGCTCCCTTTTGGTTATCTCCTCACCTCAGGGTGTGTTTGGTCAGTGTGTGCAGTTGAGCCACCCCTGGGCTCACTTATCACGGAATGTCCAAGTTCCTGTGCTAATCCTCAGCAAAGTCTCCTCTGTACATGCAGGAAAAAACAATCTACAGTACATAGTGCCTGAATCTTTTTTTAAAACCATTCGCTTTATTAAAACTCCAAAACAGGTACTCACATTTTCAAGGTGCTTGCAGCCTACCAATCTATAACACACACTCTTATATGATGACCATCAGATAAAAAGCTGCTCCACACTTCTCGTGATGCTGCTGCTGCCTTCACCGTCCTCCCCTTACGTTTATTAGACACAGTTGTGTGCTGCTGATGTGTGCTGCTCCTGGCTAACAGTTCTAATGGGCCAAGCTACAGAGACTTGATTTTTACTTTATTTCTAAATAAACAAAATAAATAAAAAATGAAAAATAATGCTGTTTTTAATAATCACTGCAGATTTGAACCCAACAAACAAGTTCAAAGAAGATCAAGGCATTTTAAATTTCAAATGATAGACCCTATAAAGATAAGGTCATTAAGGTCTGAACACATAGATGACACCAGATGTGATGTAACTCCTTATGCAAGTTTCTTAGAAAAGCAAAGAAAACCTTTACATGACTTTGTGAAATATTTCTTCACCTCACTGTTGAACAGTCTAGATCACAAGATAAAAACATACTTTTTTAATGTGGTAATTCTAAGCATTTAGGATATCTCTAAATCACCAATTCATGTGTTAAATAGGCATTTTACCCAGAATGTCATCTTGTTTATTTGAAAACTAACGCACTGTTTCCTAAATACAATTTTTCCAACCACTGCCTGAACTTGAATGAACAGTTGTCTTGTTTTTGTTTTATAGAGGAGCAGCCTGATTGGTCATATCCACTGTAAAACTGCCAATCAGACCTATAAATTTGTCACAAATAGAGTGTGCTAATGATGGTACGTTTGACACCTTATTCTCTGCAGACTAAGCTGGCATAGGAGACCTATCCACTATGAGACAGGTTTGTTATTATAATAATTATTATTATTGTTTGCATATGACCAACAGCTTGCACAGCACTTTAATATGAAGACACACATGATATAACTCATAATTACAGATGCACAAATGCATGAAAAATTGGGAATCTTTCCCTAAGAAACTTGTATATTTATAGATAATACGTGGACTTTTTCCTTGGAAGGAGCTCCAATCCAACAACCCAACCACATAGCAGTGTATTTTGGATTGTAGGATGAAATCCACACAAACATGGGGGAGAACATACAAAATCCATGCAGATACTGAAGCTGATGTAGTAAAGGAGTTGAAAATCTTTGCTTGAAAAATGTACTTCAATTGTTTAATCATGTGAAAAGATAATTCCTGTTTACTGTATTTACTTTTATCTGTATATGATTGGATAACTGAAATATTTATACGCTCAATTTATTGAGTGACAATTCTCTTGTCCTTTAGTAAGTTAACCCTAAAGTGATTGTAAAATCTCTTTTTTTTCTATAAAAATAATAAACATGTTATACTTACCTGCTCTGTTGCAGTGGATTTGTACAGAGCAGCCCCGATCCTTCTCTTCTCGGGTGCCACTTCTGTGCTCCCTGCCCCTCCCTCCTGTTGCGTGCCCCCACAGCAAGCAACTTGCTATGGGGGCACCCGAGCCGAGCTATAGCTCTGTGTGTCCATTCAGACACAGAGCTGCGGTTGGCCCCACCCCCTCTCTCTCCTGATTGGCTAATGGACTTTGATTGACAGCAGCGGGCACCAATTAAGCCGCTGCTGTGTCTCAGCCAATCAGAAGGGAGAGTCCCTGACCGCTGAGGCACCCGAGCCGAGCTACAGCTCTGTGTGTCCATTCACACACAAAGTTGTGATTGGCCCCACCCCCTCTCTCTCCTGATTGGCTAATGGACTTTGATTGACAGCAGCGGGCGCCAATTAAGCCACTGCTGTGTCTCAGCCAATCAGAAGGGAGAGTCCCTGACCGCTGAGACACTCGTGAACATCGCTAAACAGGAATGGGGCTCCTCCAAGGGAGGTTGCTGCACAGAAGTCTTTTTACCTTAATGCGTAGAATGCATTAAGATAAAAAACCTTCTGACTTTACAACCCCTTTAAAGTGGCTGTAAAGTCACAACTTTTTAAAAATAATTCCTTTATTTACCCAAAAATTGCACAGTGCAACAGAAGCAAGAGTGAAGCATAAAAGGGTACAAAGATAACCAAATATCAGTTTTGGTGGTTAGACATCAGCGTAACAATAATGAGCATACATAAATATAACAAACTGTGGGAGGCGAAGGATAGTGCCTCCAACATACACATACAAACATAGAAATATGAAGGCAACCAGATAAAACAAGTAAAGTAAAATACCGGGGTCACTCAGTAGGCCCCAAGGGCCAAAATAAAATGGATAGTGAATCACCAACAGGCAAAGTGTATTGGCAAGGAAACAGCATAGAGCTGCAAATAATGTGTCTCATAACTGCAAGGGGGAAAGTAAGGGGAGAAGAGGGGGTGTCAAAAAGAGAAGGGAAAAAGAAAGGATAAAGGAACAAAGCTAGCAGCTCCTGAAAGAGGGAAAGAAAGGAGGAAGTTCAGAAAGGAATTTTACGCCATCTAGACACTGAAAAGGCACTCAAATATGGAAAATCCAGAAAAGCAAAGTCACCCACCCAGGGCCATGGTCTAGCAAATCCCAGGGGCATATAGGCATCGGTGTAAACAAAGTGTTGCCATGGCCTCCAGGTGTCCTGAAAGGTCTCCTCCCGGTTGTATAAGGTGGCTGTGAGGTCCTCCATTTCCCCGAGTTCATTCATTTTTGAGTACCAGAGACGTGGAAGGCAGAGTCACAGATCTCCAGCACAAAAGGATACAAGTGTTTGCTGCATTCAACAGCTAGATCGTGAGAGAGGCCTTATATTTTTTGATGGGTCATTCTGTGAGGTGCAGCAGGCAAAAAGTTACATCTATTAATTACTTTGATCCTCTCTGTTTTAGGTCCATGTGTAGTGTAGTGTGTATGTTTTCTTAAAATTAAAATGCTAAATACCTTCTTTGCACAGTGTTGCTGTGCTTCCCTTCTCGATCTACGAGAGCACAGTGGGAGGGGCCGGGATTCCCTTTTTGATGTATGATAGATTGCAAAGGGAGTACATATAACTGCATCACAGCACTGTGCAAAGAAGGCATGTAGCATTATAATTTTACAAAAACACACACACTGCACTAAATATGGATGTAAAACAGACAGGCTCAAAATAATAGATGTTTCTTTACAAGCACTGGAGCAGTTGCAAAGAAAAGTATTACTCGAGGCAGGAGGGGAGGGGCGGGGAGGAGATCGGCGTTACAGTTCACACACAGACTGTGGAAATGACAGGGAGGGAGAAAGGGCAAGATTCAGAGATGCTGAGGAGAGAGCAGGATGATGGAGGCACATACAGCAATCTGCCACACTATTATGGATCAGTAGCCATGATTAACATGGTCAGTACACACAGGGGAATGCAGGAAAAGGCAGGATCAACCAGATATTGTACAAAATAGAAAGGTCCAGCTCACACTGCTATATCTCATGCCTTAAAGGGACAGGATTTTTTTTTAGGGTTACAACCACTTTAAAGTGATACTAAAGTCTTAGTTTTTATGTTTAAAAATAACAAACATGTTATACTTACCTGCCCTGTGCAGTGATTTTGCACATAGCGGCCCAGATCTTCCTCTGTTCTGGTCCCAAGCCGGCACTCCTGGCCCCTCCCTCCTGACGAGTGCCCCCACAGCAAGCAGCTTGCTATGGAGGCACGCAAGCTGAGCCGCTGCTCTGTGTGTCCATTCAGACACAAAGCTGAGGCTTGGCTCTGCCCCACCCCTCTCTTTCCTCATGGGCTCACTGACTTTGATTGACAGCAGTGGGAGCCAATGACACCTGCTGTGTGTCCCAACCAATAAGGAGGGAGAGTCCTGGACAGCTGGGTCTCTCGTGCAACATTATTGGATCGAGATGGGGCTCAGGTATGTATCAGGGGGGCTGAGGCTGGCTGCTGCACACATGCATAGAATACATTAAGATAAAAAAAACCTTTAGAACCACTTTAATGTCTATGGTAGATTTAGAATGCAAAATCGTAAGGCGAGAGCATGAAGTGTGTACTACCATGCCGCCCGTTAATTTAGTACAAGCTCCTTATAACTAGGGATGGGCCGAACACACCCTGGTTCGATTCACACCAGAACACCGCGGACAGGCAAAAAATTAGTGCGAACATGCAAACACTATTAAAGTCAATGGGACACGAACATCAATCAAACGTGCTCACTTTAAATGCTTATATGCAAGTTAGTGCCATAAAAAGTGTATGGGGAGCCAGGTACTGCTCTAGGGGACATGTATAGTGTTGAGCGAACCCGGACTGTAACATTCAGGTCCGTACCGAACTTTGGGGTGTCCGGGACCCGGACCCGAACACGGACGTTTCAAAAAACGTTCGGGTTCAGGTTCTGGGTTCTGGTAGTTGATCACGCATGTTGAATAGCTGCAAGGCAGCCAATCAACAAGTGTTTCACTGGTTTGCCCTTAGAAGCCATCACAGCCATGCCTACTAATGGCATGGCTGTGATTGGCCAGTGCATCATGTGACCCAGCCTCTATATGAGGCTGGAGTCACAGTGCTGCATGTCATATGCTCTTGGGTTAGTGTAGGGAGAGGATGCTGCCGGCGTTTTTATGAGGGACAGATTGCAGACATTTTAACATCTGATCCTGCATCCTGAGATTACTACTACTGTTGCTCTGAGGGACAGATTGTAGATAGTTGAGATTTCACATACTGCTGCTTTGAGTGACAGATTGCAGATCAAACTCTGCATAACACAACGGTCGCTATGATCGTACACAACAATCAGATTGTGGGATCGTACACAACGATCAGATTGTGGGAGTCATTTGAGATTTCACATACTGCTGCTTTGAGCGATCTGACTGCACTAGGTAGAGGCTTCTGCTTAGAGGGACAGATTATTGTTCAAAAATCATCTCCTAGTTCTAAAGGGAGAGGTTCTAGCTGCAGCTGTAAGTGACACATTATTGTTCAAAAATCATCTCCTAGTTTATTTGATTTTAATTTATTTTCCCTATCCCCATTTTTTGTAGGGCACTTGCCCCACTCTTACCCCCATTTTACTTCCTTTTGCAGCCCTCTAGCACTTGCCAGGACTTTGTTACAGCCATTTTTGTGCCTAAAAGTTCAGGTCCCCATTGACTTCAATGGGGTTCGGGGTCCGGGATAACGTTCGGGCAACGTTCGGTGCCGAACCCGGACTTTTTCCCAAAGTTCGTTCGGACCCGCAGAACCCTAACGTCCAGGTGTTCGCTCAACTCTAGACATGTATCAATGCAAAAACATTTTTTTAAAACAATAGTTTTTTCAGGAGCAGTGATTTTAATAATTGATTAAAGTGAAAAAATAAAAATGAAATATTTCTTTAAATATCATGCCTGGGGGGTCTTGATCTGCCTGTAAAGTGGCGCTTCTGTGCGATGTTTAGAAAAGTGCCACAGCAAAATCACATCTCTAAAGGAAAAAAGTAATTTAAACTTGCTGTAATGGCTGTAATGTATTTCCGTCTGTAATGTATTGCTGGCTCCCGGCAATATAGATTAAAAAATCAAGGAAAAAAACAACGTAGGGTCCCCCCTAGTCCATACCAGGCCCTTCGGGTCTGGTATGGTTTTTCAGGGGAACTCCATGGCAAAATTTAAAAAAAAATTGACGTGGGAGTCCCCCCAAAATCCGCACCATACCCTTATTTGAGCATGCAGCATGGCCGGGCAGGATAGGGGGGGACGAGCAAGCTCCCCCCCTCCTGAACTGTCCCAGGCCACATGCCCTCAACATGGGGGAAGGGTGGCTGCTTTGGGGCAGGGGGGCCCCGTCTTCCACCACCCCAAAGCACCTGGTCCCCATGTTGATGGGGACAAGGGCCTCTTCCCGAAAACCCTGGGCTGTGGTTGTCGGGGTCTGCGGATGGAGGGCTTATTGGAATCTGGAAGCTCCCTTTAACAAGGGGGCCCCCAGATCCCAGCCCTCCCCTATGTGAATGGGTTATCGGGTGCATTGTACCCCTACCCATTCACCAAAAAAGCTGTGAAATGCAAAATAAATACAAGAGCCAGTTTTTGACACGTGCTTTATTAAAAGAAATAGCTCTGTCTTCACCCCGATCCGTCTTCTCCCTGATCTATCTTCTCCCGGTGGCTTCTCTTCTGGTGCTGTCTTCCCCCTGAGCCGTCTTCTCCTGTGCCTTCCTTTTAAAAATTGTAATTACATCCCCAGTCAAACAGGTGAAGAAAATTTGGGCCTTGGGTGTTTGTGGTGTCTGAACACTGTAACCTCTCACCGTTACTCTTGTTGGGTGCAGGAATGGGGCCTGCTGTTAAAAATGATTTTAAAAATGGAAATTACATGCCCCAGTCAAACAGGCGCAGAACAATTGGGCCTTGGGTGTTGGTGATGCCTGAATGCTTTAACCCTTCACAATTACTCTTGCTGGGTGCAGGAATGGACCCTGCTGTTAAACATTATTTTAAAAATTGTAATTACATGCCCCAGTCAAACAGGTGCAGAAAATTGCGCCTTGGGTGTTGGTGGCGCCTGGACACTGTAACCCCTCACAGTTACTCTTGTTGGGCGCAGGAATGGGCCCTGCTGTTAAAAGTTATTTTTAAAATTGTAATTACATTCCCCAGACTAACAGGTGCAGAACATTTGGGCCTTGGTTGTTGGTGGTGCCTGAACACTGTAACCCTTCACAGTTACTCTTGTTGAGTGCAGGAATGGGCCCTGCTGTTAACAATTATTTAAAAATTGAAATTACATGCCCCTGTTAAACAGGTACAGAAAAATTGGGCCTTGGGTGTTGGTTGTGTCCTAAACCAAAAATATTGTTGGAAGCTAGCATCATCAAGATTCATAAATAGGATAGGCACTTAGGCAGCATAGGCAGTCTTCAAGGGATCCCAGATCCCTAGCAAATTCAATCAGTTACATCAGCATCAGGAGCTTCATAGCTGATTGGACTGATTCATTTTTATAAATGTGAGCCTATCAATGAAGTCTGTGGACAGCCGCACTCTTTGATCCGTTACAAACCCTCCAGCAGCACTAAATGTCCATTCAGAAAGCACACTGGATGCAGGACAGGCCAGTAACTGAATTGCATATTGAGCAAGTTCTGGCCAGTGGTCCATCCTCAGACCCAGCAACCCAGTGAATGCTCTGTTTGAAAGGTCTCCAAGTCTGCTCTTGCCCCTAAATATTCCTGCACCATATAATGCAGACGCTTGCGATGGTTGCTTAAACCTATCAGCCCTTGGCAATGAGGACTGAAAAATTGTTTAAAGGCATTGGTCAGCCGGCCACCTTCTCCAGCGCTCTTCCTCTGACAGAACAAAGCCTCAGCAACATGTTGTCCAGCAACAGGATATGGTAACCCCCCCAGGGTCTGGAAAGGTGTTGCACAAACTTTTCTTCAAGGCCTCCTGAAGATGTTTCATCCTCTGCTCCCTCTGCGAAGACAGGATGAGTTCTGCAACTTTACCCTTGTAATGTGGATTAAGAAGGGTTGCCAGCCAGTAATGATCACTGTTGTTGATATCACAAATCATAGGGTCCTTTCACAAGCTTTGCAGAATCAGGGAGCCCATGCAGCGTAAGTTTGCAAAAGCATGATATTCTGAGTCCTCTGAGTCACTGAGGATGACATTGTCAGGAACTACCTCCTCCCAGCCATGTACAACTCCTTGGGTGTCTGGGGACTGATAATCACCCCTTGAAGACTGCTGCGTGTTGTCCTCTACATCCATGCTGACACAATCCTCCTCCTCTTCTTCCTGTGTGTTTGGCGACCCCACTGGAATGCTATATGCATAAAGGGGGCCTTGAGAGGAAAGGAAGTCCTCCTCTTCCTCCCACCTTTCTGCCCTGTCCATGATTCCACAAAGCGTGCACTCCAGCAGGAAGACTAGAGGGGCAGTGTCACCGATGCATGCATTGTCGCTGCTCCCCATCCTTGTGGTCTCCTCAAATGGTGACAGGACAGAGCATGCATCCTTGATCAGTAGCCACTGGCATGGGGAAAAGAAGCCAAGCTCCCCTGAGCCTGTATTGGTGCTATACTCACACAGGTACTCATTGATGGCCTTCTGCTGTGTGTGCAGCCACTGCATCATTGCCAAAGTTGAGTTCCACCTGGTGGGCATGTTACAAGTGAGACGGTTAGTGGGCAGGTTAAATTTCCAATGAATATCAGACAGCTGAGCACTGGCATTGTATGACCTCCGGAAATGACCACAGACTTTTCTGGCCTGCCTCAGAATATTTGGTAAGCCTGGGTACCTGGTCAAGAAACACTGCCCATCAAATTCAGGATGTGTGCCAAGCATGGGACGTGTGTCAAGTTTCCCTGTCAGAGGGCAGAGAGAAGGTTGGTGCCATTGTCGCATACAACCATTCTGGGCTCAAGCTCTGTGCCTCTCCCTGCACAGCTGACAGAATCTCTACCCTTGTGTGGCTCCTGTAACCTAGACAGACCAACTGAAGCACCGCATGGCATCTTTTAGCCTGACTGCTTGCGTAGCCCCTTGAACGCTTAGGAAGCACTGCTGGTTCAGAGGACAATTCTGCAGAAGAGGCCACAGAGGAAGAAGAAGAGGAGGGGGTGGAGCAGGCAGATGTAGCAGAATCACCACCAGATTTATGGAGGCGTGGTGGCGTAACTAACTCCAACACTTAAACCTGTCCTACATCCTTCCCAGCTGCCAGCAGAGTTACCCAGTGCACAAGGAAAGGTAACTATCCACTACCTAAAATGCCTGCCTAATCTCTCTCTATTTCTCCACGTTCACACACTATATACGGCTGCTGTGTAAGCAGCCTCATATAGTGTGGGGCATGGACTTAGCCCCCTGAGCCATGATCGGCCAAAAGCACCCCGCCTTTGGCCAATCATGGCTCTTGCAGCAGAGAGCGCTGTGATTGGCCAAAGCATGCAGGTCAGGTGCATGTTTTGGCCAATCAGCAGCCATGAATGCACTGCGATCTCGGGGCACTTCACATATGGCGAACTCGCCGCGAGCTCCCCATGTTGTTTGTTGTTCTCTGAACAAACGAACACCCAATGTGCGAGTCGAATTTATGTTTGACTCGAACATTGGGACCATCCTTACTTATAACATATCCACCACCCACTTACCTCTGCGGTATCAAATAGGAACAAAGAGAAAGTAGATAATCAATTTCAATCTACTGTATTGCAGGCATTTCAAGATTAGATTTTGCAATTGCGTGTACCTTGTACCCCTACTTGGTTATTTCCAATACAGAAAGGATTTTTAAGAATGGATGTGATTAAATGGTGTCTTTGCTTTGTTTTGTTCTCACTAGGTGCATTTAACATACGGTTCATAAAGCTTTTACCAAGTCAATTACCTTTCTACTTCACAAAGCTAGTATGTCATCAATTGTTTTGTAAACCTTAGATAAGGGATCTCCAATATTTCAAAACAAAGAGCCAGTTTACTGTCCTTTAAACTTGAGGGAGGCCAGACTGTGGCCATTGGAAGTAGAAATTATATTGGCGACAGTGGGAGTAAACAGTGCATCTTTGGTATTAGGGGGAGGAATAGTGTCCCATCATGGGTGTCAGTGGGAGGAATAGTGTCCGATCATTGGTGTCAGCGGGAAGAATAGTGTACCATCCTTGGTATTGGTGGGAGGAATAGTGCCCCATCAATGGTGTCAGTGGGAGGATTAGTGCACCATCCTTGGTATCGGTGGGAGGAATAGTGCCCCATCATTGGTGTCACTGGGAGGAATAGTGCACCATCCTTGGTATCGGTGGGAGGAATAGTGCCCCATCATTGGTGTCACTGGGAGGAATAGTGCCTCATGGTTTGTATTAGTGGGAGGAATATTGCCCCATCATTGGTGTCAGTGGCAGAAATACTGCCCCATCGTTGGTGTCAATGGGAGGAATAGTGCCCATCATTGGTGTCAATGGGAGCAATAGTGCCCCATTGTTGATGTCAATGTGGGAAATAGTGCGCTGTTATTCATGTTATTAGCAGGAATTATACCCCATTGTGGGTGTCAGTGGGAGGTATAGTGTCTTACGTCAGTGGAAGGAACAGTGCCCCAAAGGCCAGATAAAGGCAAGCAAAAGGATGCATCTGCCAGTTTGGAGACCACTGCCCTAGATGATGTTTAAAGTGGATGTGAACCCTCACATATAACCAGTGAAGTTAACAGCCTCAGATGATACACAGTGATGAAACAAATCTCCCTACATACGTTTTACATGTATATCTGATGTCTTCAGCTTTATTTACTGTTTAGAAAGTACACATCATGCTAAAATTTTCACTTCCCCATTCTGCACTGTGAGAGAAGTCTTAGATTACACTGAGAGACAGCTAATTGGAGGAAAGGCACACAACCCCCTCCAGATAGGCAGAAACTTTCAGAGCTTTCCTGTGCACAAATCAGCTTTCTGCTAATCTATTTATAGCACCCACCCTGACAGAAATGTCAGGCTAGTTTTTTGTGTTGGAGAACTTGAACTTGTCAGAAGTTATCATGCTGATAACAGAAGAACGGAGCAGGAGAAAGCCACAGGACTTAGTGCTTTGAAGAGATAAGAAAACATTGCATGTGCCCAGCTCAAATTTAATGAATCGGGTTTACATCCACTTCAACTCTCTTTTACATGATTATAGACGTATATGAATATACTAAACCGAATAGAAAGCAATGTCTCCAATCGTAAGACTTGACTGATTTACATTGCGAGAGTGGGACAAAACCAATGAATAGAACAACTTAGCCTGAAACATACTGTATGTATTAAAGTGTTACTAAACCCAGGACCCTGTATTCAATATATCTGTACACAGAAAATGGAAATGCAATCATTTTAGTGAATATAAACTCTCATCAGCAGTATATAGCAGTCTTGTGACATCTATCAGTGTCTGGTTAAAGCTTGTAGGAGGAGTTTTCTTTCTCCTCTGACTATCCTACGAGTTTACATGACCCCTGACCCTCTGTCTGAACAGTGCTGATCACATGCACCCTCCTAAGAAAAAAAAAACTCTCTAGCAATACACACCTAACTGAACATGTGCAGAGTGTCCCCAAGGTTCTGCTCTAGCAGAAGATGGGTTGAGGACAGTGGAAGAAGGGGAGGATCAGAGAAGACAGAATCGAACAGACTTTTTACACAATGCTCCAGAGTGAGTATAACAAGCATGCTTTGCTGCATATATAGACTGATTTTGCTGTTGTGGATTTAGTAACACTTTAAGCAAATGTGGCTGCCCCATATATGACTATAATTAAAAATTTGCAGCAGAGACAAATTTTGAAATACTAGCACTCACTTGAATCCAATAAATGGTTTTGGAAAATCATAGCTGAATTTTTTAATTCATCATTTTACAAATTTACACACAAAAAAAGAGAAAAAGGAAACACTACAATAATTTCAATCAAAGAAAAAAATATAAATTAAAAAATTCAATATTATATTGAATTTGTATATCTGCCTGAGGTTCAGCCAACGTTAGCTAATTGTGTTAGCTTATTTAAATATCTAATAGCCTAGTTACTAAAGAGCAACTCTGGGCAAGATCCAATGCCTCCACTCCATCCTTCCTGCTACTACCATTTCCAAGATTGTTTTCCATCCAACAACATTTTTTTATGCAACTGTGACCACTGTCATGTGAATAGTCTACGACCGGCAATCCACTGCCTTGGTCTGCACTTGACAAGTCATTTTGGCACCCTTCTTTGGGGCATCCTCATCATGCCACCACTGATGTTTTTAGGACCTTTAGGGACTCCGCTATTGGCCAGCAGATGAGAAGTCTCTACATCATCAGACAGCAGCATGCATACCCTAAGAAGGGCCCTCACACTCTGCAGTGCAGAAGTAAACAGACTTGGGACCTGGCTCAGATTTAGGCAAGTATTAGGGGCTTTCAGTTAATTTAAGAATGTTAGGGCACTTTCACACTGGAGGCGGTGGGGCGTTAGCGGTAAATCCCCGCTAGTCACAGCAGGAATTTACCGCTGTTATAGCGGCGCTATGGCGGTGGGAGCGGTGCACTTTTAACCCCCACAAGGGGTTAAAAGCATCCGCGCTTCTGAGACGGTGTGCAGCCGCTTTGGAAGCGCTACCCCATTGTTTTCAATGGGCCGGGTGGTGGAGGAGTGGTATATGACCGCTCACCGCACCGCCCCAAAGATGCGGCTTGCAGGACTTTTTGTAACATCCTGCAAGCACACCGCCCCAGTGTTAAAGCACTCTAACTGGGGAACTACCTAGGGCAGTGATGGCAAACTTTGGCACCCCAGATATTTTGGAACTACATTTCCAAAGATGCTCAATTACACTGTAAAGTGCATGAGCATAATGGGAAATGTAGTTCCAAAACATCTGGGGTGCCAAGGTTCGCTATCACTTACCAGGGGGGTGAACTGGACATGTGCAATTTGTTTCGCTCCGCATTCGTTTATCGTCAAAATTCGGAATTGTTAATTCGAAAATCTGAATGAACGAAAATCCGAAATTTGAAAATCCAAAATTCAAAAATACGAAAATTTGAAATAACGAAAATCCGAAAGTAAGAACAAAAATCCAAAAATAGGAACGAAAATCCAAAAATACAAAAGAATGAAAATCCGAAAGTAAGAACGTAAATCTGAAAGTAAGAATGAAAATCTGAAAATTCAAAAGAACAAAAATCCAAAAATAAGAACGGAAATCCGAAAATTCAAAAATCCTAAAGAACAAAAAACATTCAGATATTTTCTATTCTACTTATAATAATATAATTTGAAAGGAAATTCCAATACCTACCTATAATTTCATAGTTTATAACCATTATTATTTTTTTTATAACTATTATTACTAATTATTATCATTATTAATAATAATAATAATAAAAACTGTAATAATAGTTATGAACTATTACATTATAGGTAGGTATTGGAATTCTCTTTCAAATTTGGCTGTTAGTGAATGTAATGTATTATTAACCATTATTATAGTTTTAATTATTATTATTATTATTTGTTAATAATAAATAATAATAATAAAAACTATAATAATAGTTATAAAGTATTAAATTAGTTAGGTATTGGCATTTCCTTTCAAATTTGTCTGCCTGTTAGTGAACAAATTTTTCTGAATTCCTGAATTACCGATAATAACGAATACCGCATCTATACAAATGGAACAAACCTAATTAGAATTTTTCGGAATTCCCGAATTAGCGATAATAATGAATACTGCATCTATGCGAATGGTACAAACCAAATTCAAATGTTTCCGAATTTACAAATCTATTCGTAATAATGAAAAATCCAAAAAACTGATAAAAGGAAAAAAAAACCTGAAAAAATAAAAAAAAATAAAAAAAAGAAGAAAGCGAAAATAAAAAAAATTAACTTTTCGGCAGTGCACATGTCAAGTGTGTACCTTAACAGGTTGGGGGTTGTCAGAGGTTAGTTTTAAAATGATATGCTAATCCCATGTCATCATCTCCTATCTGTACATTTTTACAATGCACAAATATGTTACACAAATAATGTATACTGTAGCTTGCATGAAATCTGATATGAATATCATGATATGAATGAATGCATAATTTATATTAAAATATAAATATGATTATATAATTTATTAAAATACCACAAATATTGAAAATTGTTCATAACAGCAGCTTTCTATATGCAGTAACCAACCACTTGCGATCGTCTCACGTATGAGTACGGCAGCAGAGTGGCTCTCCTGTACCGAATCATGTACCTAGTATGTTATCCTGCACTCCTGGTGCGCCGACTGTGCTGTGATTACACACAGCTCATGCCAATCAGGGGGTGACGGCGATTGGATGACCAAATTTAGCTAACCTAAGCAAAAATCCTACCTCTAGTATTAAGTAGCGGGTGCTACACTCACCCCTCACCAAAAACCAGTTGGTCCCTCATGTTGAGGGGCATACAAGCGGCCGGCATTTCAGGGACTTCTGGCTCCTACTGGGCAGTACTTACGGTTACCAGGCCCCCGACCATGCCACAGGACACTGAAGCTTTTTCTTACCCGAAGTCCTCTGACTTCGCGGGGGAGTCACCAGGCTGCAACTCCACTCTATATGTGTACATTAAAACATTAAAACTCAATATCAAAAATATAAAAGAAATATGGATATTACAATTGAAAATAACTAATCCCCAATTTAGATTAAAACTATGTACTCAGTCTAATTAATAACATTTATCTCTATTATGTCTTCTAATCTTCCTTCTCTAATACGAATCTGACTCATGTATCAAAATTAGATTTAACCCCTAATCAATAAAAGTTAACATTATAGGTATAAAGAAAATATAAAAACTATAACTCAAAATTACAAAATTACATGTGTATATCTCACCTCAACGTCGGACCACTGAGGGGGCGCTTCAGTCTCCTGAAGCCCATTCTTTTTCGAAGTCACAGGACACCGTACCAGCCCCCGGACCATTGGCATTCATGACGGGTCATCCTCGGTCTTCAGGGACTTTACGGCCGGCGAACATACGGGGAGTTGTACTCCCTGGTTGACCAAAAACCACTCCCCACTCACAT
>BLSH010339110.1:345991-368053 GCA_018402905.1 Glandirana rugosa | reverse complement strand
CTCTTATACACATCTCCTGCCCTTCCAGCCTAACTACATCCTACCACTCAACTAGCGCTATACCTTTCTAGGAGACTACCAGTTAGTCACTCATGAATTAGCGTGATTGAATGGATGTTGTATGAGATGTGTGAGCAGCTGCTACTCCCCTCCCTGTCCTAGACAACGTTGTCTTTTTAATTTATTTTATTTTTGTGGTTTGGTCTTTCTGCTGACCCCTAATGTATATTCTTGTTGATCATGTCCCTAGTTAATTTCATTTTTGAATAAATTTATACACTTTTTCAAATTTTTGATTTCTGTTTGTTGCTTGTGCACCATTGACCCCTTTCCGATTGGTTTTCTCTTTGGGGTACTCTTACCCCCCATCGGGTCTTTGCTACATTTGATTACCCATGGTCTTTGGTCTGCACTGGATTGATTTCTTCATCCAGTGATTTAGCACATTCTATTCTATTTTTTGTATTGGGACTAATATCACTATAAAAAGTAGGAGCTGATTGGTAGTAGATCCAGGTTGGACCCCCCTCAATTCCTTTTGTATGTGCAACTCCACTCTGCCTGTAGGTGATGATCCAAGGCCCTCTCCAGCCTTCCGGGACTTCCGCGGCTGTAAGTTGCACAGTCCTCATGGCAGGTTCATGTTAAAGTATCATGGCTTATGCTGGGCAGATGACAGCTGTATCAGCGGTTCACCGCAATGGCCACACCAAACCCAAGCACTGATCACCACGGTGGGTACTTGACACTCAGGACATAGAAGACAAAATTGCTCCATCCCATCAACCACCCCCAGGGAGCACCACCCACGGTGCTCCAATCGGACAACCGGGGTCCGCTCCGGCAATTCAGGCAACCAGGAAAGGGCTGGCAAAAGACAACCTCCCTCCACCATCTTACTTTGCCTCATGGGTTCTGCTGTATGCAGGAAACTTTCCGTCTCCTCCAGGGTGTGGCACCGCCCCCTCGCATCCAGACGGGCTTCCTTTCCTGCTCCTGGTCAGGACACCCCTGTGGTTTGTACGAGGGTCCTTTCCACTCCTGAGCTCCAGCCTGAGGTCACCTCCCCCCCCCCCAGACTGGGGGGCTTCCTCAAAGGCCAACGACAGCTAGCACTCCATCTACCTAAGAAGAGGGTGCTACATATTCATACGTTGCATGATTTTTCATTGGTATTCAATTTGATTTTTGTGTTGCTAATTTGATTTATTAATAAGCTGTCATAACAAACCTCTAGTTAACATTCCTACAGTGTATAGTAACCCAACATCTGTTTTTTAGTGCACCTCACTGTATACAGATATTTTTAGCAAACATTTATTTTTTATGAATATGTTGCAAACTTCATGTGGAGCTCCTTTAGTTGGCCGTTGGGCTGACTTTCAGGACTATTAGATAGGTAGTCCAAGGAGCCCACATGACAGCCCACATGACAGGCTGACAAGACTGCTGTTAATAAGAAAGTGGCTTAGTGTTGTCAGCTTGCAACAGGAAGTGCCGTCACAGGCAGGATGTCCAGGTAAGAGATTAACAAAAACAATTTACATAACAAAACTGTATAGAAATTATTTTAACATAAAAACATAAAGAAAAATAGATTCTGGGTTTACATACACATATGACTATAAATGATTGTGTGAGGTCACTGCAATTAATCTACTACCTACTTTCTAATATTAAAAATGACAGTTTTTGTTCTTCAGAACAAGTCACTTTTTTAGATAAATATTCACTTCACTGCAGACTCTTAAGCTAGCCATAAATGGATTGAAATTTGGCTGGTTCAGCAGGGACCGGATGAGATTCGATCCATGCATGGACTGGGAGCCAAGTTGATCAATCTATTGACTTGGGTACGTCTGTCAGATTTTTTATATATTCAATGACTGCTGGCTGCTAACAGTAATCATTGTGTTCTGCTGGCCTGAAAGGCTACCCCCCCCCCCTGCTGGCAGGGGCAGTACTGCATGAAGTATCCCTCCTTCAATACTGACTATGTTGATGAGGGAAGCAAGCAACTTGCTTTCCTTCCATCCATGGTGAAAGGAAAGACAATCAAGTCGTCTATGGGCTGATTTATCGTGTTTTCAACCTTTTGTTGATATCACATACATTGAATTTCCATTTATTTAAAATATTTTTTTAATACCAAATTACTAGACAACGGTTTTAACTATCAAGATGTAGTGCAACAAAGTAGGGTTAATTTATTGAAGGACGGTACACTTAGTTTTATTGAAAGTGAGACTGTGTCACTTTAAATATGCAACAATTTGAAAAGGAAATGGATTTCTCTATACATAAGATTGGGTGACTGAAATGAACACAGCTTCACTGTATTAATGAAACTGTTACAAAACCCAGAACAGTAAAATCAGTCTGTATATGCAGTAAAGCATGCTTGTTATACTCACTGGGCAACCTAAGGGGTTACTCCTGCACAAATCTGTTCAATCCAGTCCTCTCTGATCCTCCTCTTCTTTTACTGTCCCCAATTCATCTGCTGATAGTACAGAGCCTTAGAGGCACTCTGCACATGCTCAGTTTGGTGTGTGTTGCTAGAGAGTTCATGTGATCAACACAGGGCCAATCAGCACTGTCCAGACAGAAAGCCAGGGGCCATGCAGCCTTATAGGACATTCAGAGGAGAATGAAAACTCTTCCTACAAGCTTTAACCAGTGCTCATCCAGATAGAAGTCACAGGACTGCTATATACTGCTGATGAGAAAAGGTATTAATAGCAGTTTATATTTACTAAAATAATTGCATATCCACCTTCTATGTACTGTGGGAGACCAGATATAGAGAATGCAGGGTCCTGGGTTTAGTAACACTTTAAGCTAAGTGTACATTAATTTTCAATAGTAAACAGTCTAGTCTGGCAAACATATTAAAGACAAATAGACTGTGCACTTTGCAATTGCTGTTGCACTCATTTTCCACAGAGCTTAGTAAATGTGGTAAAGCTTCAATTTGTAAAAAATGCCAAATCAGGTGCAAGGAAAATAAAATAAAATAAAAAAAACATCCTTTTTGCTTGCACATAGTTGGATGATGCATATCAGCAGAGCTTTACCACATTTACTAAGCTCTGGGGAAAATGAGCACAATTACACTTGTAGAATGCACAGTCAATTTGCTTTTATTAAATCCATCTCGTTGTATGATCTAAGTCATGTATTTAACTGATGTTGTTTTTCTTCACTTGTAATCAATTCTGATCAAAATAAAATAGTGATCTAAAAAATAGGATCTAAAATTTAAAGCTATACGGAATAAATGAACTTTCCTGAACGACAACTACATTCACTGTTAAAAAATCTGTTAGTTCAAGAAAAAATTAGCATTCTGCTTCTTCCAATTTTCCCATCACTGTGGTTGAGAATGAACAATGATTTAACCCCACTAACAATTAGAAAATCACATGAAAATTCTTAAAATGAAAAATTCGGAATTAAATTTTACTAGTGAATGGCACAGCTTGTTGTCATACTAGGACAGGAAGTGTTTACGGTGGAAGTAAAGTCTTTTTTTATTGTACCTACAGGTAAGCCATAAAGCTTACCTGTAGGTACTGTAAATATCTCCTAAACTTGCACAGTTTAGGAGATGTTTACTATATACTCCGACAATTATGTCATTAGAGCATGCACTCTGAAGGCACGGCTGTATGTACCGTTTCTTCGAAGCCCTGTGCCATGACTGGCGGCTCTTGCATACTCAGGAGTGACGTCATCACGGCTACGGCCACTCACAGCGATGGAGCCCGCGCACCGCTGTGGGGGCTACGTTCTAAGGTAAGTATTTCATAATGAGCTAGTATGCGATACATTCTAGCTCATTATGCCATTGTCTTACAGTTTTTTTTTTACATTTTTTGTGTTTACAACCTCTTTAATAGTAGGATCACCAGGTAAAAATAAAGGGAAGATACATGAAAGTGGAAAGTAACCACATCCAAGGGTTGGCAAGCTGCACTATATTAAAGTTTTGTTTTTATGTTTAAATATGCTTTAATCTGCATGTGGGTGGGGCCAGTTGGATGACAGGCAACATGGGGGAAACAGTGTTAATTTCGCCGACTAAATCCGACTAAAACATTTTAGTCCACCAATTTAATACCATTTTAGTCTACTAAAATGTGACTAAAACAATTGAGATGACTAAAATACGACTAAAACTAAAATTGAATTTTAGTCAAAAGACTAAAATGGGACTAAAACTAAAATACCATTTTAGTCAAACGACTAAGACTAAAACTAAATTGAAATTTGACGTCAAAATTAACACTGGTCTTTAGTACATGTTCATACCTCAATATCATAAATAATAACATGTTAGATTTTTCACTCCAGCTGTATATAATGAGTGTGAAAATTGTAGAGAAATGCTTAAATAATGCATTACAACTTAACTAAACCCATTAGGTTTTAGTCGACTAAAATAATTTTAGTCTACTAAAATGTACTAGAGATTTTAGTTGACTAAAATGTCCTGGACATTTAGTCGACTAAATACGACTAAAACAATTGCAGAAGACTAAAATGGGACTAAAACTAAAATGCCATTTTAGTCCTAAGACTAAGACTAAAACGAAATTGAAATTTGCTGCCAAAATTAACACTGGGGGGAAAGGCTCACCGAGACCAAGAAGAATGGCACAGTTATTATTTGGATAAGTGAAAGTAACAAATACCAGGTGGAGAACATCTTTAGGCTGGGTTCACACTAGTGTGAATTGGTTGCAGGGGATTGTGACTGGCTCTCAATATAGCCCGTTTACACAGTTCCGGGATGGCTATGGAGTGCATTGCACGGGAGTCCTGTGCGTCTTCTGGTCCATTTCAGGTCCAAATCCAGCCAAAATTTCGGGCCTGTTTAGCCCCTAAAAAAGAGAACAGGAACGCACTGAACCCCCTGCTGTGAGACGCTCTGCACCTCAGTGTGAACCCAGCTTTAAGGTATTTAGAAGTCTTAAAGCAAGCTGGTAACAGCATCTCACTGACACAGGTGTCGCGGTTTCAAAAACTCTTAGCAATGTTTTGGCACAGTGGAATAGTCCCAGCACTTATATGGGTTTACTAAAACTGTGCAAAATCTGATGTAGCTCTGCACAGAAACCAAAGATGATGGAGCCAGCAGAGGTGTCCCTATTCTGTCCCTCATTCTCAGAAACTTTTCCCAGATGATTGGTCCTTTAAAAGCAGGGATCCTGTCCATTTTCTATACACTTTGCCAATGCACACCAAGTGCAGCAGGGCAGAGCTAATTTTTAGCATTGCCCTCACCAAAAATGGCCACAGAGTTCATCCAGTGTTGCAGTGTCCAATCGGAGCACTGCTCCCCTGGTGACACCTATAGAGGCTTCAAAGGAACTTGGTTCCTCTCATCCTCTATTCCCTCTGTACAGTGGTCAGCAACACAGTGCCACCTCAAGAAGGGAGAGTAAACCGCACCTGGCTACATGCATTCAAGTTATTGAACAGGCTGACATTACTGAGACTCCCTCCTTCGCAGTTGAAGAATCCAATCTATCACCCTAAACTGATTGTCAAAGCTGTATGTATATCAAAAGGTCAAATTTAAATTATGCATTAGGTCCTTTATTCTTTAATTAGCTTTTGACTGCAAATAATATTATCATGTGATCAATTTGGTTGTATACAGTCAGGTCCATAAATATTGGGACATCAGCACAATTCTAATCTTTTTGGCTCTATACACCACCACAATGGATTTGAAATGAAACGAAAATGCTATGCAGCTTCCAGGGGCATCGGCTATGCATGAAATATACATAGTTGCATTGGTCCACGCTGGACCAATGTAACTCTGTCAAAATATACCAAGCCTGGAATTCGTGTTTAAGAAAATTTACTCCAGAAAATTTACTCCAGATATACAGTCAGGTCCATAAATATTGAGACATTGACACAATTCTAATCTTTTTGGCTCTATACACCACCACAATGGATTTGAAATGAAACAATCAAGATGTGCTTTAACTGCAGACTTTCAGCTTTAATTTGAGGGTATTTACATCTAAATCAGGTGAACGGTGTAGGAATTACAACAGTTTGTATATGTGCCTCCCACTTTTTAAGGGACCAAAAGTAATGGGACAATTGGCTGCTCAGCTGTTCCATGACCAGGTGTGTGTTATTCCCTCATTATCCCATTTACAAGGAGCAGATAAAAGGTCCAGGGTTCATTTCAAGCGTGCTATTTGCATTTGGAATCTGTTGCTGTCAACTCTCAATATGAGATCCAAAGAGCTGTCACTATCAGTGAAGCAAGCCATCATTAGGCTGAAGAAACAAAACAAACCCATCAGAGAGATAGCAAAAACATTAGGTGTGGCCAAATCAACTGTTTGGAACATCCTTAAAAAGAAAGAACGCACCGGTGAGCTCAGCAACACCAAAAGACCCGGAAGACCACGGAAAACAACTGTGATGGATGACCGAAGAATTCTTTCCCTGGTGAAGAAAACACCCTACACAACAGTTGGCCAGATCAAGAACACTCTCCAAGAGGTAGGTGTATGTGTGTCAAAGTCAACAATCAAGAGAAGACTTCACTAGAGTGAATACAGAGGGTTCACCACAAGATGTAAGCCATTGTTGAGCCTCAAAAACAGAAAGACCTGATTAGAGTTTGCCAAACAACATCTAAAAAAGCCTTCACAGTTCTGGAACAACATCCTATGGACAGATGAGACCAAGATCAACTTGTACCAGAGTGATGGGAAGAGAAGAGTATAGAGAAGGAAAGGAACTGCTCATGATCCAAAGCATACCACCTCATCAGTGAAGCATGGTGGTGGTAGTGTCATGGCATTGGCATGTATGGCTGCCAATGGAACTGGTTCTCTTGTATTTATTGATGATATGACTGCTGACAAAAGCAGCAGGATGAATTCTGAAGTGTTTTGGACAATAGTATCTGCTCATATTTAGCCAAATGCTTCAGAACTCATTGGACGGCGCTTCACAGTGCAGATGGACAATGACCCAAAGCATACTGCAAAAGCAACCAAAGAGTTTTTTGAGGGAAAGAAGTGGAATGTTATGCAATGGCCAAGTCAATCACCTGACCTGAATCTGATTGAGCATGCATTTCACTTGCTGAAGAAAAAACTGAAGGGAAAATGCCCCAAGAACAAGCAGGAACTGAAGACAGTTGCAGTAGAGGCCGGGCAGAGCATCACCAGGGATGAAACCCAGCCTCTGGTGATGTCTATGCGTTCCAGACTTCAGGTTGTAATTGACTGCAAAGGATTTGCAACCAAGTATTAAAAAGTGAAAGTTTGATTTATGATTGTTAATCTATCCCATTACTTTTGGTCCCTTAAAAAGTGAGAGGCACATATACAAACTATTTTAATTCCTACACCGCTCACCTGATTTGGATGTAAATTCCCTCAAATTAAAGCTGAAAGTCTGCAGTTAAAGCACATCTTGATCATTTCATTTCAAATCTATTGTGGTGGTGTATAGAGCCAAAAAGATTAGAATTGTGTCGATGTCCCAATATTTATGGACCTGACTGTATATCTGGAGTAAATTTTTCTTAAACACGAATTCCAGGCTTGGTATATTTTGACAGAGTTACATTGGTCCAGCTTGGACCAATGCAACTATGTATATTTCATACATAGCCGATGCCCCTGGAAGCTGCATAGCATTTAGTGAATTAATAAAAAGCCTTCTCTGATTGGATGAGGTGGAGTGGCTAGACTGGGCAGTGAAATCAAAATCTCTACTTCATCCAACCTGAGAATGCTTTGTATTCATTCTCTTTTTTTTTTTCTCAATATGTATTCATTCTATGCCAAGCAGCCGACTTCCTGTGTTCACAATGCAAACAAGTATATGGCGCAACACCCTGAAAAAACATATAAATCCCATCAAGTCTTTAAAATAGTCCATATGTGGCTGGTATAAGAACCAGCATTAGTAAAAAGTCCCAGCACAAAGGTCAGCCTTCTTAGAACCAGAAGCAAAGTCCTTATAACACTGGAAAAGAAGAAAAGAGGCGCCTCTAAGTGCAGACTTTAAAAACAGTTTATTAAAACCAACAATTGGCAACTCACATGAGACAGAAGATAAAAGCACATGAGCAGGTCCTCAAAGGGGTAACATCAGTGAGACGTCCATAGGCCAGGATTCATAGCACCATCATGAACTGTAGCAAGCGTCCCTGTGAGTTGGTAACCGGCCGGAGACAGGGGAATCTTGAAATGAGGCTTGGTTCCGTGGCAGCTAGAGTCCCAGGATGTGTTCACAAGGCATCAGGCCGGCCACTCAGCATTAGACCTGGAAACACTGAAGTAGCGGTGTCTACATTAGTGATTTACAGCTTCCAGGGGCACTGGCCAGACATGTCATATACTTAGTTTGTATACATTGATCCAAACTTGGCCAATGTAACTATAAAAAATTTACAATGTCAGAAATGTGTCAGATAATGCAGTGTTTGGAAAATATAGCGTTCTTTAGATTTAAATTGGAATATTACTAGAGCAATCATGTTTTTCATCAACAACACTTAAACATAGTTTTAGTTTTTTGAAAAACGTTGTGTAGGAAACATCACACAAGATGTACCTTAACATGTCCTTATGACTAGGTCATATTTGAGAACATAGCAATAACAATTTAGCTGTTGTGACAACAGTGGACAGCAATAAAGCAAGTGTATATTTTACCAAATAAACCTACCTATTAAGATGTCATATTAAGATATCCATTAGGTGTGTACTGATGTGCAGGCCAAAAAAATAGTACAATGGTTTCTCAACCTTTTTTCAATGCACTTTTTAAAATTCCATATAATTTTTTCTCCCATTTTTGCACCCCCTACAACATCATCAACTCTCTCTCTCCTCTCTCTGACCATAACCTCATCACTTTCACAATATGCTTGTCTCCAACCTCCTGTCCCACCAAGCAGAAAACTATTACCCGCAGAAACCTTTGCCACTTTATTGCTTCTCTTTTCTACTCAGCAACTGACCACCTCCGTGACAAAATCTCACCCCTGTCCTGCCCTGGCCTGGCCACCTCTATCTACAACAGTTCACTTTCATCATCACTGGACTTTCTTGCTCCTCTCATTATACAAAATGTCAGGCCCCAACTATTACAACCTTGGCAGACCAACAACACAGAAACCTTAGGAGACATAGCCGAGCACTGGAGCGAGTGTGGCGTAAAAAGCAACTGCCAGCATGCATTCACCCAATATAAATCTGCCTTCTTAAAATACAATTCCTCCCAACATGCTGCCAAACAAACCTACCGTATATACTTGTGTATAAGTAGACCCGTGTATAAGCTGACCTCCTACTTTTGCCCAAAAAATATGAGAAAACTTATTGACCCGCGTATAAGCCTAGGGTGGGAAATGCAGCAGGACACAGGGATATTAGCCAGGACACAGGGATATTAGCCAGGACACAGGGTTATTAGCTAAGACACAGGGATTTTAGCCAGGACACAGACACTGTAGCCAGAACACATAAGGGATGAGTAAGGTAGTTTCACATTAAACAGAGCTGTGCTGCTTCTAAGAGCCGTTCTGTGCTTGTAACTGTGACCAATCACATTGGAATGTAGAGAATGCTGAGAGAGAGCTGCAGCTCTTCACTGAGATCAGGAGGTAGGCGGGACTGAACAGCTAACATCAGCTTGTCCTGCCCACCTGCCGACATCAAGCTGAAAATCTGACACCTCTCTCAGCATTCTCTACATTCCAATGTGATTAGTTACAGGCACAGAACGGCTCTTAGAAGCAGCACGGCTCTGTTTAATGTGAAACTACTGATCACCCACAGACACTGACTCGGGTATAAGCCGAGGGGGGTCTTTTTCAGCACAAAAAATGTGCTGAAAAACTCGGCTTATACCCGAGTATATACGGTACTTTGTCTCCCTCATTAACACACTGTCTTCCAGTCCTCGTTGTCTCTTCTCTACTTTTAACTCTCTACTTTCTCCACCACCATCTCCACCCAGTAAATCGCTCACTGCTCACGAGATTGCCAATCACAAAAACAAGATTGATGCAATTCATGGGGAGGTCCTCACTGCACAGACATCTAACCTACTTAACATACCCTGTACAAATTCGTTCTCAACACTCTCCTTTTTTGACCTTGCTACTACCGAAGAGGTCTTTAAAGTTTTCTCAGAATCCTGCCTTACTACCTGTCCCATGGATCCTGTTCCCTCACATCTACTATGGTTACCCTCTTCTTCTATCTTATGCTCCCTCATTCACATTTTCAACCTCTCCCTCTCTACTGGCACCTTCCCTTCCCCTCTAAAACATGCCTTGATCACCCCCATACTTAAAAAGTCCTCACTGGATCCCACTAGCCTGAACAACTTAAGACTCATCTCCTTGCTCCCATTTGCGTCAAAACTGTTAGAATGCTTAGTCTACAAGCGTCTTAGCTCTTACCTCACTGACAACCTTCTCAACCCATTACAGTCTGGCTTTCGCTTGCTACACTCCACTGAAACTGCCCTACTGAAACTCACTAATGACCCACTAACTGCTAAAACCAGTGGCCACTACTACATACTGTGACAGCAGGCAGGTAAAGATGCCTGGTTGTGTGCAGGATGGCAGGTACATTTGCCATAGATTTAAAGTGTACACAGATTTCTACCACTAGGGGGAAGTGCTGGGAGTTTTGCAGAGGTAGAGGTATGAGCCCCAGCTGAGTGGAGCTGGCTCATTAAGGCCTCTACAAAAGCTCCCAGCAGGCAAAGGTGAGTGCTCCACCCTGGAACCAGTTTCTGTATCTATAGACTGGGGAGCGTAACACCAAATTACTGTGCGGAAAGACCATGCCTGTGTGGCTAAGTATTCTAGCAGGGAGATAGGTGCTAGGTGTCGCAGAAGGCTGCACCTAGCTGGCAGATAGGGAAACCTACATGTGTAGTCAGTGGCCAAGTTGGCAAAGATTATGATTATTTTAATGTTTGTTTTCTTTTGCTGTTTTTCTACAATTGTATATAGTGTAAATAAACTGCACTTTTTTTTCACCTACAACTGCTGTTTTGCTGTGCCTATTTTGTGTAGTGAACCCTTCCAGGGGGTCACACACACCCACTGCCGAGCTAACCCCCTTACAATACTCATACTACTCAACCTCTCTGCAGCCTTTGATACTGTTGACCATTGCCCATTTATACCTCCTCCCTTTGTCTGTTAATAAATTCCCATGGCTTCCAGTACCACCTCTATGCTGACACATAAACTATCTCTCTACTCCTCATCTCACTCCTTCAGTCTACTCTCGTATTACTAACTGACATATCAACATGGATGTCACACCACTTCCTCAAACTCAATCCTTCTAAAACTGAGCTCATAATTTTTCTACCAGCCCGTACCCCTCTCCCGACTTCTCCATCAAGATCAATAATACAACCATCAGTCCCTCCCGTCATGCCAAGGTACTAGGTGTAATCCTAGACTCTGACCTGTCCTTTCAGCCCCAAATCCAATCACTATCCAAATCATGCAGACTTCACCTTCTAAACATCTTCCTTTTCAACTGATAATTAATTGGTTGTTAGGACACTGGCGGCTGGAAGGTTGTAATGGTTCACAATGAAAACTTGTGGCTTTATGCATGGGCGTCCACAGAAATTTTTTCAGGGGGGGCACTATTTTAAGGTCACCCATGCTTCGTCCCTTTCAACAATGTAATATGATCTTGATCCGCGGTAAACCTGTAAAAATACAGAGGTTTCCACTACTGACTTTTCTTTCTGAAAATGCCAGCACCATGGCTCTGTTGTCCCAATATTTATATACTTTAGTACCATGCGATCCAGTGCGAGCAAATACACTGTATTAACTGACCCCCACAGCAGATCGCAAAGGGCAGTGCAATTGAAATGCAGAGTGGGAAGCCGCATGGGAACGCAGCTCTCCCGCACCGCATTCCGGTGTGAACAGGCCCTTATAGATAAATATAAACAGACATTTTAAAATGTATTAAAACATGGAGAGTGCCAGTAGAGCAAAGGATGGTGTCAGTAGGGCAGTGGGCGGTGTCAGTAGAGCAGTAGACGGTGTCAGTAGAGCAGTGCATGGTGTCAGAAGAGCAGTGGGCGGTGTCAGTCGGGCAGTGGGCGGTGTCAGTCGGGCAGTGGGCGCTGTTAGTCATCCTATTGATGAGCAAATCAGCAAATATTTAAATAGCCATACCTTACCTTTCAATCAATTTAGCCCTGATTTAGATTTGATTTGATAAAACTGAGCCAATCAGTCAGGGCAGAAAATGATCAATCTTTTTGTAACAATTGTATCTTCTACTATCAATCAAAATCCACTTCACTGTGTGTGACTTATCAATCAGTTGGGTTGTAGATATTGGGCTATAGATACACTATTAATATTGGGAGAGATTAATTAGAGGAAAAAAAACAATCATTTATTGAAGCGTGTAAGGCCACCATAAGTATCAGATGGTGTCATGGCTACCCAGGCGGATGATGTCACTGACCTCCATCCCTGTCGATTGCCTGCTCAGGCCCAAACACTATCACATAGGTCACTCCCACCCCACCCCCTCCGAATAGTCAGAATTCTTGCTCCATTAGAACACTAGAGAAGCAGCTCCAATGAAGCAGAGAGGAGATGAAGGAGCGCATGTTGGCGAGTATAATTTGCTGGGTGGTGAACTGTCAGGAGACACTGGGCTTGGTTTACTAAAACAGGATAGTGCAAAATCGATTCAATCAAAATTGAACAAGCTGAAGTTAGAAGCTGATTGGCTACCATGCACAACTGCTCCAGATTTTGCACTTCCAAGTTTAAGTAAATCAACCCCATTATCCCTTGTTTTTCAGTGACTCTTTAAGATTATCCTCTCATTTACTACTTTATTAATAAAAGGGCATTTATTAATGTCTTTGTCCTGTGGCCAATTATGCAATCAGGACATTTAAAGTGTTACTAAACCCAGGACCATGCATTCATTAGATCTGGTCTCTAAACTGCAAAATATTTTTTCTAATCAGCAGTATACAGTATAGCAGTCTTGTGACTTCTATCAGTGTCTGGTTAAAGCTTGTATGAGGAGTTTTCATTCTCCTCTGACTGCCCTATGAGGCTGCAGGATCCCTGACTTTCTGTCTGGACAGTGCTGATTGGCCCTGTGCTGATCACATGCCACCCCCCAAAAAAAAACTCTCTAGCAATACACACCATACAGAGTGCCCCCAAAGCTCTGTATTGTCAGCAGATGGATTGGGAACTGTGGAAGAAGTGGAGGATCAGAGAAGATAGGATCAAACTGCCTTTTTACACAATGTGGAGTATTAACCCCTTAGGTTCCACAGTTAGTATAACAAGCATGCTTTACGGCATATACACACTGATTTTACTGTTGTGGGTTTAGTAACACTTTAATGTATAGCACAGATACACAAATAGCAAAAAGCATCTCCCATGGGACTTAGTCGCAGCAATAGTAATCTTTTGTGAAAAAGGTCACTCACCAAACATCCATCAGTCCTTTTAGTGATCCTTGTGTCCCAAAAGGTCACAGTGTTCAAGTTATAGGCCATGGTGAATTTCAAGTTGTAAAGTTACAAGGGTAAAGTTGCAGAGCTCATCCTGCCTGCGCAGAGGGAGCAGAGGATGAAACATCTTCAGGATACCTTGAAGAAAAGTTTGTGCAACGCCTTTCCAGACCCTTGGAGGTTACCATGTCCTGGTGCTGAACAACACGTTTCTGAAGCTTCGATCTTTCAGAGGCAGAGCGGTAGAGAAGGTGGCCGGCTGACCGATGCCTTTAAAAAAATTTCAGTCCTCAGCGCCCAGGCCTGACTCAAGGTGGTTCAAGCAACCATCGTCAGCATCTGCATTATATGGTGCAGGAATATCTAGGGGCAAGAGCAAACTTGGAAACCTTTCCAACTGAGCATCCACTGAGTTACTGGGTCTTGAGGATGGACTACTGGCCAGAACTTGCTGAATATGCAATTGAGCTACTGGCCTGTCCCGCATCCAGTGTGCTTTCTAAATTGCATTCAGTGCTGCTGGAGGGTTCATAACTGATCAAAGAGTGTGCCTGTCCACAGACTCGGTTGATAGGCTCACATTTATAAAAAAGAATCAGTCCTGGATCAGCAGCTATCAAGCCCCTGATGCTGATGCGACTGATTACATTTGCTAGGGATCTGGGATCTCTTGAAGACTGCCGCTGCTCCTATTCCTCCTGTCCATAATCTAGAACAATATTTTGTATTTAGGGCACCAACACCCAAGTCCCAATTTTTTGGCACCTGGTTTACAGGGGCATGCCATAACAATTTTTAAACGAATTTACAACAACAGGGCTCATTCACATGGGGGTCGGAATCTGGGGGCCTCCTTATTAAAGGGAGCTTCCAGATTCCGATAAGCCCCCCCCACCCGCAGACCCACACAACCACCGGCAAGGGTTGTGGGGATGAGGCCCTTCTTTCCATCAATGTGGGGACAAGGTGCTTTGGGGGGACCTCAAAGCACCCTCTCCATGTTGAGGGCATGTGGCTTAGTATGGTTTGGGGGGGGGACTCGCTCATCCCCACCCCCTCCTGCCACGCCAGGGATGCGTGCTCGGATAAGGGTCTGGTTTGGATTTTGGGGGGCCCCTACGCCATTTTTGAAAATTTTGACTCGGGGTTCCCCTTAAAATTTATACCAGACCTAAAAGGCCTGGTACGGACTTTGGGGAAGACCACTACGTAAAATTTTTTTACATTTTGGGCAGGGTTCCCCTTAACATCCATACCAGACCTGAAGGGCCTGATATGGACTTTGCGGGGGAGCTCTACACACATTTTTAAAAAAAAATTTGAACAGAGTTTCCCTTAAAATACATACCAGACCTAAACGGTCTGTTACGGACCTTGGGGGGAACCCTACGCAATTTTTTTTAAAACATTCGGTGCGGGGTTCCCCTTAAAATCCATACCAGACCTGAAGGGCCTGGCATGAACTGGGGGGGATGCAACACAATGCTTTTTCAGTGATTGTATCTATATTGCAGGGAACTGGCAATACATTACAGCTGCGAGCAGTTTTAAATGATAATTTTTCCTGTACAAATGTCATTTTGCTGCAGGCATGTTCTAAACATCACAGAGGTGCGCCCTTTTACAGGCAGACTAAGGGACCCCCCCAGGCACGATATGTAAAGGAATCTTTAACGTTTATTGTTTCACTTTAAGCATTATTAAAATTGCTGCTCCTGAAAAAAGATTGATTTACTTTTTTTTTTTGCATTGATACATGTCCCCTAGAGAAGTACTCGGGTCCCCATACACTTTTTAAGGCAATAACTTGTATATTATCCTTTAAAATGAGCACTTGTGATTCTCCATGTTCGAGTCCCATTGATTTTAATGGCGTTTGTGTATTCGCACAAATTTTTAGCCTGTTTGCAAGTTCTGGTGCGAACCGAACCAGGGGTGTTCGGCCCATCCCTAGTTCTGACAGGCGGCATAGGGAATGTGGCGGGAAGACGAGTTCTGTGGTTTTTCCCTTTATGGATACGTGCAGGGAAATAATAGAACTAAGAATGTTCCTAGAGCCTGAGAAGTAAACCCTCAGTATACTGACTACACACTGACATAGCAAGTAGAGTGCTGTAACAGTGTGTATGCGGAGGACAGGAAACAAGAGCACCTGGTAGAACTGGCATAAACCTGAAAAAAAAAAGAAATCGCCAGTTTGGTACTAATGCCAAGATTCTGAAGGCTATTACTGCGTGGCATTGTTTTTTGGCTTGGTAATTCCTGATCACAAATGCCCATTCATACGGTACATCATCCCGGGCTGGCCAATCAAGGTGGTCAAAGACACCAAAACCAGAAGATTAGGCAAAGATAGCAGCAGCACAGACCACAGATATTGCAGATTGTTTCCAGTGATCCAGCCTTCAAGGAGACTACCTAACTGAGAGTGCGAATATATTTGGTGGGCATGTGTGGCTGGACCCGGTGGGGTCATGCTTAGAGTAAACCAGTCTTAAAGGAGACACACGTATCTGAAAGTGTAGGAATATTTACAGTGGGGCAAAAAAGTATTTAGTCAGCCACCAATTGTGCAAGTTCTCCCACTTAAAAAGATGTGAGAGGCCTATAATTTTCATCATAGGTACACTTCAACTATGAGAGACAGAATGAGAAAAAAAAAATCCAGGTAAATCACATTGTCTGATTTTTAAAGAATTTATTTGCAAATTATGGTGGAAAATAAGTATTTGTTCAATAGCAAAAGTTCATCTCAGTGCTTTGTTATATACCCTTTGTTGGCAATGACAGAAGTCAAACGTTTTCTGTAAGTCTCCACAAGGTTTTTACACACTGTTGCTGGTAGTTGTAATGTGTTACTGATGGTAGCCTTTGTTACTTTGGTCCCAGTTCTCTGCAGGTCATTCACTAGGTCCACCCCCCCCCCCCCCGTGTGGTTCTGGGATTTTTGCTCACCGTTCTTGTGATCATTTTGACCCCACGGGGTGAGATCTTGCGTGGAGCCCCAGATCGAGGGAGATTATCAGTGGTCTTGTATGTCTTACATTTTCTAATAATTGCTCCCAGAGTTGATTTCTTCACACCAAGCTGCTTACCTATTGCAGATTCAGTCTTCCCAGCCTGGTGCAGGTCTACAATTTTGTCTGGTGTCCTTTGACAGTTCTTTGGTCTTGGCCATAGTGGAGTTTGGAGTCTGACTGTTTGAGGTTGTGGACAGGTGTCTTTTATACTGATAACAAGTTCAAACAGGTGCCATTAATACAGGTAACGAGTGGAGGACAGAGGAGCCTGTTAAAGAAGAAGTTACAGGTCTGTGAGAGCCAGAAATCTTGCTTTTTTGTAGGTGGCCAAATACTTATTTTCCACCATAATTTGCAAATAAATTCTTTAAAAATCAGACAATGTGATTTACCTGCATTTTTTTTTCTCATTCTGTCTCTCATAGTTGAAGTGTACCTATGATGAAAATTACAGGCCTCTCTCATCTTTTTAAGTGGGAGAACTTGCACAATTGGTGGCTGACTAAATACTTTTTTGCCCCACTGAATAACTCATGCGTGGCTAGACCCGGTGGGGCCGCTTATTGAGGTGAGCCTTCATTTCACCTGGTGGAGGGTGCACGTTGTGACCTATCTATCGATGCACATATTAGGGAAGGACTTTCACATTACAAAGAAGACTCACCCTCCTATCCTTTTTTCAAGTGGACTTTATTCACATTCTGTGCCTAATTTGTTTATTTAAATATTTTTTTTTTTTTTTGCTACATATTTGCTAGCCCCTTTGGAAGTGGACTTTTATTCATTCCAAGTTTTGTGGTCTGCACAATTTAGCACAAGCACTTTCTTCTTTACTATTGTCACTGGCACTGGCATTATAGAAGATATATGCATTATTGTTGATTGTTCACTTACACCGATTTTGATTACTTTAAACATTTTTTTGTTTTTCTTTTAAGCACAGTAGCACTTTACTAAGAATATATGCCCATTGTTGTTTTCTGTTACTATATCAGCTCATGACCTCAAATATATTTTTACCTACACAGGGATTGTACACATCATACACATTTTGTAGAAGCACATTCACACCTATTCCCATTCACTATTTATTTTTGTGTGACACACAATAGTGGAAGCAGCAGCTATTCCTCTTTGCTCTCTATATATTATCTTTATTTTTCTGCTGATTGTCAGCTAGCCCTAGCAGCATATAGCATTACAAGATGCTTAGTTTATAATACTCAGAATTACCTATGGATATATCAAGATGTTATACTCAAGGTAGTCTTTTCGCTTGTACTCTATGGTCCATCTCCCATATACCCCACCCCTTGGGTATTTTTCCCAAATTTAAATTAATGTATAAAAAGTTTTACATCCTTTCACCCCTAGTCTTATCTATCTAAAGTTGTATCTTATCTATCTCTTGACCCACTTCCTCTGTCTGATTTGCCTGCCCAGGAAATCTCATTCTGCTATGTTGAAAAATATAAAAAATATCCAAACTTCAAAAAACATTAAAAAAAAATGTTGGACTAAAAAAAAGAATACCAAACTTTCCCTTTCAGGGAATTTGAAAGCACAGGAGCCGGTATGTAGAACAAACTTTCATTTTCAAGGGTTTGGAAGCATAGAAACTTGTCAAAGTCCTCCAATCCGGTGATGGACAGCAGATAGAACATCAGATGATCAGATCGCAACTGCAGCACAACAATTGCAATGCTGTAGAACTTAAAGAACTGTAGTATACAAAGTCCATTTTATTCTCCAGGCTACTACAGTTTTCAAGTCATAAATGCGTAGGCACTTGATGATGGAACTTTAGCTTATTTGTACAGACAGTTCAGGTAGTTTACATTAGAGCAGATAGAACAGTTCAGGTACTTTACCATCAAAGCAGATAGAACAGTTCAGGTACTTTACCATCAGAGCAGATAGAAAAGTTCAGGTACTTTACCATCAGAGCTGATAGAACCGTTCAGGTACTTTACCATCATAGCAGGTGGAACTTGGAACCTGCACAAACAGTTAATCTGCTGATAAGTGCCAAAGTCTTTATAGACTGTTGCTGCTGTAAAAAGCATTTATCTCCTTCTCCAACATGCTTCTGGCTGACATCATGGCAGGTGTTAGCAAATATGTCAGCCCAACATTCCATAATTAACAACAATGCCCATATAGCCCATTATAGATTTCCGAACAGGCAAATCAATGATCACTAGTGAACTGACCTGACACTGAGAAAAACTCAGCTTTCTACATTAAAGGTGAAATATTATTACACATACAGTACTCATCTCCCACCTAAACTCTACACTACTCTGTCTCAAACTATAGGTCCAATTTCAAACTACTTCATGTGTGTTTCCTCTATGTACTCTGATTGCCTCCCACACTCTAAAGACTATCTGGCAGGCTAACTGGCTCTTGTCTACATTCACCCAAATATGTGCGTACAATTTGCCCATGCATATGTGTCACTGTACTCTACATGCCAGTCCCACACCCAAGCAATTGAGGAGAATTGAGGAAAACCAAACCTGGGAACCTATTTTATAATGCTTTATCAAGAAGATTTTTATAAAAACTCAATCAGGTGCATTGAACAGGGTGACCAAAGAATCACTAAGTGTCAGATATAACTGAACGTATATATATCAGTAGAACACCTCATTTTGAAAGACTTTTAAAAAACTGTGTCCATTGCAATAACTTAATTATCTTTGATTGGGATTATAATATTAACCTAAATGCACAATTTTGAGTAGGCATAAAATTACCTTTTTGCCTTAATAAACAAAATGATTAACTTAAATTTAAACTGTCAATCATTTAGGAAAATGTGCATTATATGAAAACCCCCAAGTTCAACCAAAGCGGTTGCATGCCAAAATCTAATTTTTGCCTACAGGTAAGTCTATAATAAGTCTTACCTGTAGGTAAAATGAATATCTCCTAAACCTGTACGGTTTAGTGGATATTCACCTTGCATAGCGCTAGACCTTGCCGGAAAGAAGGGCCCCCGCGCACATGCGCACCACTCACAGCTCCGGAGCTGTGAACCCTGAAGGATCCCCCGAGGGAAGATGTCAGCTCCCTCTGCAGGGACCGTGCAGCCCTGACGGAGCTTCGTTCTGAGGTAAGTATTTCATAATGAGCTAGTATGTGGTGCTTACTAGCCCATTATGCCGTTGCCTTACAGGTTTTTTTTTTTTTTTACATGAGCATACAATCTCTTTAAACTGATAACATTTTACTTGTATCACTCTTTCCCTGTACTGTGCACATCCTGTGGATTCTGTTCTTCAAACATATGCACACTCCCACTGTGGTAATGCCTTACAGTTCCACTAAAATAATTATGGCAGAATGTACCAAAGTAAATGCTACCATAATTTAGCTTAAATGCACACAGAAAGGAACTGTTTGGGTATTCTTACACCCTTCAAACCATTACAAGTGTTACACCATTCCAGATATCAAAACAATCTTGACGTCAATAATTAAACATTATTTGTTCTATATTATTTTAGATTCAACTTAATCAGAGAAAACTCTTAGATATCCATCATGCAGCATCAAGATTATTAGCTGCTCTGGTTTACATTCAGTTTCAATGAAAACTTTAAGTACATTTACATATTACATAAGAATAATAACAAAAATGCCATTAATTATTCAGTTTGACTGTAATCTTCATCTTTAGTTCTTGGACCTCAAACCATATCAGACAGGTGATGCCGTTTAAAGCGGAGTTCCACCCAAAAGTGGAACTTCCACTTTAAGTGTTGGTGATCCCCTGACAAGCCACATTTGGCATGTCGTTTTTTTGGGGGGGGGGGACCTGGGTCACAGGGTCCTAAGTCCCACTTCCTGTCCTGGTGCTGCAGAGCCGGAAGGAAGTTCAACTTCCCCCCTCACATCAGGCAATCTTCTGGGACCTGTGACGTGTACACCGGCCATTCACAGTGCGTAGCGTGACACGCGCATGTGCAGTGTGTGCCTGGCTTTGAATGAAGGCAAAGCCTGGCGCAAACACTTGTGATGCCGGCACTGCCGAAGGGAGGGGGAGAAGAGCGAAGCTCTGGGCAGCTGCATCGCTGGAGCCTGGTACAGATGAGTGTCTGATTATTAAAAGTCAGCAGCTACACTTTTTGTAGCTGCTGACTTTTAATAGGGTGGAACTCCACTTTAATATTGTCTAGGAATTAAGCAAAATGAAAGTTCTTAGTGTGATTTTATTACAGTTCCTCCCTAGAAAGTAGCAGATAGTTAGCAACAAACACATTTAACCAACACTTTCTACAAACTAGAAAACATATGCCCATTATTTTTGTTATTCATGAGTGCATTTTTTATTACCCATATTAGTTGAGCTCATTTTACTTAACCACTTCAGCCCTGGAAGGATTTGCCCCCTTAATGACCAGAGCACTTTTTGCGATACGGCACTGCGTTGCTTTAACTGACAATTGTGCAGTTGTGCGATGATGCACCCAAACACAATTTATGTCCTTTTTTCCCCACAAATATAGCTTTCTTTTGGTGGTGTGTGGTCACCTCTGTGGTTTTTATTTTTTGCGCTATAAACAAACAAAGAAAGACAACTTTGGAAAAACAAAAACAAATTTCTTTTACTTTTTGCTATAATACATATCCAAAAAAAATATATAAAAAAAAATATATTCATCAGTTTAACCCCTTTTTAACTCCTTCTGGGGGGGTTAAAAGTGCCTTGCTGCCGTCCAAATAACGGTCTTATGGCCCGTACACACGGTACAATTATCGGACGAAAACTGTCATGCGACAGCCTGTTGTACGAATAATCAGACTGTTAGTGCGCTCCATTCGATAGCCGGTTTTGAATTATCGTCCACCAGAAGATGTATGAGCAAACTAGAAAACTTTTGTCTGCCGACAAGGCGTCGTCTGATTTTCGGCTTGTGTGCACAGAAGTTGGACAAACAAAAAGTTGTAAGTACAAACACGCATGCTCGAAATCCAGGAAGTGTTTGATTGTGTAAACCTGCGTCCGTAATTTCACAATTCACATTCACCTGAAATTTCTCTTTATATGCTTGTAACTAGAGTTGAGCGAACCTCTGGAAGTTCGGGTTCTGCTGGTCCGTCCGAACTTCGGGACAAAGTCCGGGTCCGGGTCCGGACGGAACCCGAACGATCGCACGCTAGCAAGCCCAAGGCAGGCCTGGGCCTGGGCCTGAAACAGGGCTTCAAGCCTGCCTGGTCGTCTTGGGCTTGAAGGTCTCCAAGCGAGTTGAGATCAATGTTCGTATATTTCTCTTTAAAGTCCACTTACACTTAACACTTTAATGCCTGCGTCCAAATGTGTTAGTTTGTGAAGGACCTAAAGCTCGTACGCACAAACATGAATGTTGAAAAACAAACAGGTTGAAGACACGTGTGTTCGGCTTTTAGTCTGCTGCGGAACAGCCGTCTGTTTTCAAAAGATCAAACGAGTATGTAGAAGACCACCTGCTATTAAGTTTTG
>BLSH010339110.1:299907-312714 GCA_018402905.1 Glandirana rugosa | reverse complement strand
CCCCAACAATCTGATCGTAGAGCACGATCGTAGCGATCGTTGTTCTATGCAGAGCTTGATCTGCAACTCAAAGCAGCGGTATGTGAAATCTCTAATTTCTGCTATCTGTCCTCAGAGCAACAGCACAGAGAGCAGTAGTAAAGTAATCTATCTCAGGATGCAGGATCAGGTCTTAAAATGTCTCAAATCTGTCCCTCACGCAGTCAGCTACCTTTCCCTACACTAACCCAAGGAGCATGTGACTGCAGCACTGTGACTCCAGCTTATAAAGAGGCTGGGTCACATGATGCACCGGCCAATCACAGCCATGCCATTAGTAGGCATGGCTGTGATGGCTTCTAAGGGCAAACCAGTGAAACACTTGTTGATTGGCTGCCCTGCAGCTTCTCAACACGTGGAGTAAAATAGCAGAACCCCGGACCGAACCCGAACAATTTTTGAAATGTCCGGGTCCGGGTCCGTGCCACGGACACCCTAAAGTTCGGTACGGACCCAAACGTTACAGTCCGGGTTCGCTCAACACTAATCAGGACCAAATTTTCCGAACTTTTTCGGGGCATTTCCTATGTTTATATGTCAATTCCTCCCTTCTTAAGTTATATGTAATCGCATCACATTTTGAATGACAATTGCATGGTCATGCTACCCATATGACATTTTTATCATTTTTCACACAAATAGAGCTTTCTTTTGGTGGTATTTAATCACCACTGTTTTTTTTTATTTTTTGCTAAATAAACGAAATAAGACCAAAAAAAAAATGTCATAGTTTGGTTTCAAATTTTGCAAACAGGTAATTTTTCTCCTTCACTGATGAGCGCTGATGAGGCTGCACTGATGGGCACGATAGGCTGCACTGATGGGCACCGATGAGACGGCACTGATAGACATGATGAGGTGGCACTGGTGGGCACTGATAGATGGCACTGAAGGGTACTGATAGGTGGCACTGATAGGCGGCACTGATAGGCACTGATAGGTGACACTGATGAGCACTGATAGATGGCACTGATAGGTGGCACTGATAGGCAGCACTGACAGATGGCATTTATGGGTACTAATAGGTGGCACTGATGGGCACTGATAAGCACTGGTAGACGGCACTGATAGGTGACACTGATGCGGAGGCACCGATGGGCACTGATTGGCAGCACTGATGGGCACTGATTGGCAGCACTAGTGGGCACTGATTGGCAGCTTTGGTGGGAACTGATAGGCAGCACTGGTGGGCACTGTTGGAACTGACTGCACTAATAATCAGTGCCCTAATTATCAGTGTAGATGTCCCTTTCACACAGGCTGGAGTAGCCAGGAGGGCTGGGGCTGAGAGCAGTATTCCATCAAACCCCAGCTAGCACCAACGTACTTAGCCACACTTATAGGGCCGTGGCCCTTACCTGTAATGGGTGGTCTAAAGGTCCTGCCGCCAGGAATGCAGGCCTCACCATGTCTAGCCAGGGTGGAAAGAAAAAGGAAATGGAGGCCTGATAAACATTCTTTCAGGCCTCACCATGAAGGAGCAATGTTCTGCAAGTGTATGTGCAGGAGGGAAGTGAAGGAGAGCAACATTCTGCAAATGTATGTGCAGGAGGGAAGTGAAGGAGACTAACGGTCTGCAAGCGTGTGTGCAGGAAATAAGTGAAGGATTATATATGGATGGCAGTGTTTATAGATGGTCCCGTTTTGATCTACTGGGCATCCCACAGTCATCCCTTCCCTATCCAAGTTTATTCCCCCAATAAAACAAAAGAAAAAAAAACAAAGAACTGGCCTGTTCCGTGACTCCGGATGAAAGAATGAAAGTGTGATTGAGGGCAGGGAGACAGATGAACTACTACTATCAGCCACCCCCAAGGGGGCACATGTCTACACCTGGTCTACCAGTATGCTTCCTTTTAACAACCTTACCATTTGATTTGTACTTGGTCTGGATTTTAGGCACAGCTGACTTGGTACAACAACATCTTTTGCAACATTCTGTGATCTTCGTGAAGAATAATCCTCTCCTTTGTTTCAATTGACATCTCTCATGTTGGAGCCATGATTCATGTCAATCAGGTTGGTGCAACAACTCACCAAGGTGTGCAAGCACTCTTTTTTAACTGCAGACTAATTAGCATATGTAATCTGATGCAGATGTTTGTTTTAGAACTGCAAAGTACATGGTGATTCCATAATATTTCCTCAGAATTGAGTGATTCCATATTTTTCTCTCTGCATGAGCTGCACAAACAATTGCAATTGACTACAGTTTACCTTATTTTTTTATTTTTTAAGTGTTTCTTAAAGTGTTACTAAACCCAGTAATATGAAAATAGTTCATCTGCTCCCCCCTCCAGTGTCCACAGCTTATAAATCTTCTTTTTACATTAAAATACTGCTTCTATATAACTTCTTGGCTGATCTGTATACCACGTTCACGTGATACACTGCAGGGTTTGCCCAAGTGCTGAGTGTTCAGGTAGAAGGAGATTTCCACTACAGCCTGTGTCCTCATGCTGTTATGGGAGGCGGATCATTCATCAATCAAGATGTGACATCCCACCCACTGTGTTCTTTTTTAGTTACTGTGTATGGAGGAGGAAGGAGGGACTGGGCTGTCATTTAGGATCTTTATACACACCCACATGTGTGATGTTAATATCATGTAATCTTAAAAGCTCAGTTCAAACAGGAAACATTCTCTCCAGCAATAGAGACCAAACTGAGCATGTGCAGCAGTGCTACCCTCACTGTGTCTTGTCTGGCCTTGCCAAGAGAGACCCTGCAGGATGGGGAGGATCTGTCCATACAGGATCAAAGAGCCTTTTTACACACTACAGAGGATTAACCCCTTCAGTTACAGAGTTAGTATAACAAGCATGCTATTCTGCATATACAGACAGATTTTACAGTTGTGGGTTTAGTAACACTTTAAAGCCAGAAGGTTGGAATGTTACAGTAGATGGATATAGTTTTGAGGCATGTCTGTGATTAGTTTTTTTCTACACAATTAAACAATTGAATGAACATTTTCCAAGAGTGGTGATTCCATTATTTTTGCCAGGGGTTGTATATATATCCAATGTACAAACAGGTATTAAAAACAAAGAGCTAAAGTAGAGTCCTATGCTAGAAAGTACATACTCAAGACAAGTACCTATGTCCCAAAATTACTATATGGACAAAAATAATTGAGGCTTTATGGACTTTAGTGGTACCACCATAGACACTACAAGTTTAAACTCTAAGCGTCGACAGCGCACAAATATGCAGCCTCTCGGTGGATGGGTTTCGGCGCCGAGCGACCGCATATTTGTGTGCAATATTCAGCTGTGCTGAGAGTGCGCACCCTGCTCACTACCCACACAGTTACCAGTGGCTAACAGAAAGCCAATCATAGCGGTCACTTGATCATAAACCCTGCCTCCTCCTTAAAGGGCTGGGAGGCACTGGCACCAAGGGGTTAAAAACAATATATTTATTTGCATTACAAAAAGTATATAAAATGTAAGCAGATAACACGCCCATAAAAACAATCACATTGACATTTCTCTCAAAACTGGACTAATAATACGGATGGAATGGCACTAGTGACCACCATCGATCAGGTGGTATAATACAGTTCTTCTCAACCTGTTTCACAGTTCTACTAATTCTTCAGGATTATTTGTATTAATGATAGTGTTAATGTTAATCATTTATTTGTTTTTTTTCTCTCACTCTCTTACTCTTTTATTTTTTTGTTTCTGTTGAATCTCCATAATGGATAATTCCTTATGAACTGAAACCTATGCAAGTGAATAAAGTTAGTGATTTATCCACGCTTCCACTATAGTATATTGATACTGTGATGTTATGAGAGGCGAGGTGATCGTCGGACGCTATGTGTGGCCTCGCATGCAATCATTTGGAGTGGACTAAATTGGAATATGGTCCGGGTTTTACCAGCCACCTTAGCAGGTTTAGAGAAAAGTTTTGCTCTGGCCTGGAACTCAGGAGCCATCAGCCTGAGAGAGCTGATACATGGACGTTTTGCTTATGGACTGAGACAAATAAGGTTTGCACTGGTTATGTTTTGTGAGTGTCTGGGAGAAGCCCTGGACAAATCTGAGATGTTTAGTTAGTGCCTGAATGGCGAGGATTTATTTTCTGCTTTTTTTATTTAATTTCTACCTGCAACCTTTTCAATATACCTGGCTACAAGCCAGATTTTAAGCAAACATGCCGTTTTGGACAGATTTTTTCCAGGGAAGGTGATCCCCATTGAGCTAACCCCCCACAATACATATACATTTTAATCATCTATGTGAATTAATCATTTTTACAACAGAAAGTATTATTTAAATAAATGGCGATCTGTTATCTGTAGAAATTTACATTCACCACAGTTGTTCAAAATGTTAATAGTTGGTCAAACATTACTTTGTAAATGTACTGATACTTTTCTTACAGTGCATATGTAGATTGATCAATCCCTTGTTTTTCTTATTTTATTTTCTTGTGAATTTCTAATCTGAAATCTCAGTAAAAATATAATAAAAAAAATGAAATCAAAGCTCGACATAAGGAGGCATTAGTTAACCAAAACCAAGACAGCAAAATGTTTCCCAGACTCCATGCACATGTAAGCAGTTTTTCCAGACCCAAGTTTATTGTGGCGAGACCAGGCAGGTGTTAGGGTAAATAAATCACTTTTAGATTATGCTATTTCAGAGACAATAGCCACAAATATTCTGTATTAAAAAAAATATAAATTTTACAGCTGAAAAACAGCTGTATAAACATTAGGTATGACATTGCCAGAACTACATAAAACACTGCAAACCTTGAGGCACTGCACAAGAATGACCCTGCATAAAGGGAGCAATTGTTAAAACATTGACCTTGCCGGTGCAGTATAATACACCACAAGCATTGAGGCACTACACAGAAATGACCATAAATTAAAAGCTTATTTGGCTGTACTTCTCCTGTGGCTCACAGGAGTGGAGTCAGCTCTGCACTCCTGTGACCCGTATTCAGCTGACAGTGGGCCCGCTGCCAGATGACGTCACAGAGCCAGTCCAGGCTCGGGCAAGATTGCGACAATGAAGTCGGGATCCATTGACATGCCTGGACCGGCACCCGGCTCAGCCTCTCAGTGAGCTGCTGAGAGCCTGAGCAGGCCGCTCCCACCCCTCCACAGCCCAGCACTCCAGTGAGCAAGGGGGGCAGAGCAGAGACCTGCTGACTGTCAGGAAGCTGTGATAACCAAGAGATCTGCGTTGTTTGATTGCTTGGTTCTCAGTATTAGAACCCAGGGGACAGATGCAGCATCGGAGCAATGCTGTATCCATCTAGATACGTAAAAATCTGAAGTCCACACTTTTTTTCAAACAAATTTCTCAAATTTGGCAGCTGAGGAACTGCACAAACATTAGTTGTGACATCCAGACATTGCATGACATTGCAGTCATGACATGAGATGGTAATGGTAACAAGCCAGCAGCAGTGGCAGGAAATGGAAATGGTGGCAGGCCAGCAGCAGGGACAAGAGATGGTAATGGTGGAAGTGGATAGAAATGGTGAAAGAAAGACCAGCAGCGGTGGCAGGCCAGATTCAAAGTGGCAGAGGAACATGAGTCCTTATTGTTGCTAATGGTGTTAGAAAAGGTGTCCTCCCCGGAGGGCCACCCCCCCCCCCCCAGGATGTACCAAGATCCAATGCGGAGGCGTCCTGGGGGGCGGACGGGGGCTCCTTAGGAAAGGAAAGGGAAAAAAATGGGTGAATTGTGGGTGAAAATTGTGTGAATCTTGATTGCAGACATTGATAAATAGACACCCTAGCACATCTGCTTCAAATACAATAAACCAAAATAACCTGAAGCTCATATAATCAAATTTTAATTTGCAAGGGAAAAGTGCACATGAGTGGGGCACTAAAAAGTAGGTTTCTAGTGCATATTTCTTACATTTCGTTATATCCCGACTATCTTTGCCCCCCCCCCCCCCCTATTCCTTGCAATTACCAGCTGTCAAAATGACAGTTGGGCATTGCTATGTATTACATAGCAGCAGTGACTATTAAAATGCAGCGGCTCCTGTGTAAAATTATGTTTGCTGTAAGTGTTATTGAGTATCACAGTGTAACAATGTACTCCTACACTGTATTTACTGCTTTATTCATAGGCAGATCAAAGGTGTGACCTTTGGTCTGCATATGACATGAGTAAAGACACCTTACAAGTAAAAAAGAAAAATATTGTAAATAAATTGTATTCCTATATTCCTATTTAACTCCTCATATATGCAGATCAAAGGAAGCCTAGTCGATAAAAGGTAGTCAGGCACGAAGTCACGGATCACAGATTCACAAATAATGCTGTAGACTAGATAGCATTGGCTACATGCAGCTAACCAGTTTAAAGGATAAGTTCACCTTTAAAAAAAATGCACATTTTTTTGCAGGTTAAAAAAATGTACATTTATTAGTGTAGCTCCCTTTAGCATGTGCTACAAGTAGTGTTAGAGTTCAGAGTAGGTAATATTAGTTTAGCTCAGGGCTAAGCCTGAGCTATCGAATCTTGGTACGGGTTCAGTGAAGTTCAGAGAGGGCTGGATGACTCATCCTGACAGCTCCCCTGGTGCCTCCCCTGTTTCTGGGACATTGGAGAATGTTCTAGAGCTAGTAGGTGGAGGTTAGAAAGAGCTGCCTTGAATATTTATGGAGCCTCAGGCTCATCTCCAAAGGCTGGCTGGAAGGGGGCTGAGATTACTCCATAAATAGACATGAGTCATGCCAGCAGGGCAGTCGGGTGGAAGATAGAGATACAGTGCTGAGGAGGCTGTCGGTGGCTCTCAGGGGTGCCCCCTAGTTTGGGGGGATGTCCTGTCTGGGCCAGGGCTTGGGTGCTGGAAGGATCCTGCCATAACACATGGGAGAAAGCCCTTCCTGGAAGCACAGGAACAAGAGAGGACAGAGTGAGTAGATCAGCACTGCTGGGGACTCACAAGGGGGAGACTGCCACATGTAGCCAGTCTCCCTGAAGACAGCTGTGCGCTTAAGTCTTCATCCTTCCCTGGGAGATCTCCTGCGAGTCAGCCAGTTGGGCTGGAGAAGAGTCAGTCTGGGGGACTGGTGTGGGAGTTAGCCTGGAGGGCTAGTGAAAGGGGCAGCTGCAGTCAGGTGTAAGGTAGTACCTGAAGAGGTGGTGCTGAGAGCAGTGGCCACAGAGGAGGTTTTGCTGAAGTCAAGTGGGCATCCCATAACCGCTCATCCCTATCCAAGTTATTAACCCTTAATAAATAACCAAAAAACAAAGTCACTGACTGTTCTCTTACTCTGGGGTACTTGTTAAAAATCTGGTGTGCCTGGCTGTGCAGGAGTGGGGGATCCAAGTTCATCTGCGACTCCTTGCTACATTTTTTTTTATTGGGAGCCTGGCAAGCATTGTACCTGCAATCAGCAGATCGTAGGTGCAATGCAAGGCTCTCGCAGACTCAGGAAGCATCAATGAACTACATGGTGCTCAACAGCGCAAGGGCTGTCGGACGTAGTTTTCCATTGACGGGACTCTGTGAATGAATGATGCGTCTAGGTGGGCGGAGCCCATGTTTTTGCAGATTAAGGCAGAGAGTTTTGGGAGAAGATCCCGGGGTCCCGGGGGGGCAGTGTATTTGCAGTATGTTTCATGTTACACCCTGAATATGAGTGAAACATGTAACATGTTAGAAAGGTGAACTAATCCTTTAACTACCTTGTTTGGTGCTAGCATTAGCAGCAGGCAAGCCAACACATATGTGTGGCTAGTGGCAATCCCTAATGTGACTCTACATGCCAGCACTGGAATGGCCTTCCTGACATTATGTTTGAAATCATGGCATTTGTATATTTACATTACATTAATGTTTGTGTACTGTATTCTTGGTGGAGTCTTTGATAACTTTGCTTTATGACATTTATTGGTCAGGTTGTTGTTTTACCAGATGATGATCTTTAGATGGTCATATATTCTTATTTATTATTTATTATGCTAATACCTTTACAATTCTACTGATAGTTACCTGTGGTGTATTCAGTACTAATACCACCCATTTTCATGGTCTCTGCATTTTGTTTTATATGGCTTTCTTCAATACGGTCTTCTTTTTTTAAACAATATGACTATTAGACAGTGCTTGCTAGTACTAACAATATACAGTAGCGTCCCTCAATGTAATCCATCATCAATCACGATGCCCGCCGGACCCGAAAAATAGAAAATGGAAAAACGTTCTGCTTCCTGAGATGCCACTGGCCATCTGCCTCCTCTCCGCTTTGAAAGTTCTTATATAGGCAAGGGGCGGGCCACCCGGTTACGTCACCCGGTGGCACTACCCCTTGCTTTTATAAGAGCTGTCAAAGCAGAGAGGAGGCAGATGGCGGGAGGACTCCCAAGAGGGGACAACGGGTTTTTTTTTTTCTATTTTTCGGGTCTGGCGGGTGTAATGATTGATGATGGATAAATTGGGGTGAACTATTTTTTTTTCTTTTTTAATAAAGGACCTTATAAAGGTTAGTGAAAAACTGTTTCCTATTACTTTTTGACACTTTTTTTGGTGAATGGATAGGAGTACGATGTACCTGATACCCATTCATATATGGGGGGCTGGGATCTTGGGGCCCCCTTCAGTGGCGACTGGTGCTTTTTTGGGGGGGCAGCAAACACCCCCCTGAACGGCACCAGTCCCCCCCAAACGGCACCTCAGCCCCCCGAGTGGTACCTCTCCCCCTCTGAGCGGTACCTCTCCCCCCGTTCTACTGCTGCGCTAACCCCATCTAGGCGCGTAGTGTGCAGCGGTTCCATGTCCACGGCAGCTTCCATCATGGCTCCTAGTCGTCCAATAGGATCGCCTGTGCTTTCAGACAAAATCCGTTACCTGATTGGCTGGGAGGAGTGAGCATTCTTTCGGATCACACAGCCCATTCTATTCTGAAGTCCTATTATAGCCTCGGGCTCTAATAGCGTGCTTCACTAAAACACTCCCGCCCACTGCCGCAATAGTAATTCCTGCAATAATCAGGCTTGGATGTGGTAAGTGAAATTTAATTCAGCGTTCTAAACAATTTGGTTAATCACAGTTCATTCATGTTTTTTTTTTTTCTAAATCCCAAATCATTCATGATTTAGCAAGGGGGGATTACTTTTTCACATAGGGCCAGGTAGGCAGGCTTGGACAGCTTGTTTCCCTTAAGAAATCATCATTTAAAAACTGCATTTTGTATCTTTGTGTAATAATAAAATTTGTTTGATAATCCAAATTATTTTAGTGTGACAAATCTGCAAAAAAAAAATAAATCAGGAGGGAGCAAATACTTTTTTTACAGCACTGTAGTGTAGTTTGCAGGCTTGGTTTAAAACAATGTAATTGAGAGTAGATCCTTAAACTTTCCAAGTTTTTGTTGTATTACTGTAAATGTCATTACCTATTTCATCAACAAAATAATACAACATAATTCATTAATATCTTAAGACAACTGATGTAATACAATAAGTTGTGTACAGTATTCAAATAGCGTCATCAATTACTGCTCTGATTGTCCACATGCAGTAATTACTATGTCTTCAAATAAAACATAAGATATTCTACCACCTGTGTTGGGGCAGCAAACAGTTTATTGAAAAACTATTGCCACCAGAATGACGTTTTTATTTATCCCACTCCTATTACACAATCATATTGCATGCTTGCCCTTGTGTTATGAAAAAATTATCTTTTGACAATAATGTCTTGCAAAAATTATTATTCCAATCATATTGCATGTTCCTTTTTTGTTTTGGGAAATTATCTACTGACAATATTGTCTTCCAAAAATTATTATGCTAATTATAATGCATGCGTATTGTGTTTTGGAAAGCTAGCAAAGATTATATGATATTAGGTGAATTGTAGTTTATTTTATGCTCATGACATCATCTTAGTATATATATATATATATATATATATATTTGATAAAACTGCTACCGCTTCATTCATCTTTATTTGCAGAAGCTAAGAAGACTTCAACAACCATGACTCAGGTTTGAAAATCCATGTTTTATCTTATGTGTAAAAGTATCCACAATATTTTTTGGCGACATAAATGCTAAAGATGATTTCATGTATTTTTAATTTTTTAAGTATATTTTTCTATTTTTCTGGTTGAAAATTTGGGACCTTACTGATGTTGTTTTCATTAAAATGAAGGACTATGATCCTTCCCATTCGAGGAACTAAAAGCTTAATTTGAAGTTCCTTCAAAGATGAATAAAACAGCTATTATCTGTTTCTTGTCATTTAAAATTTTACTAAAGCAGTGTAGTAAGAAACGTTGTATTGCTCTCAGATCTCACCTCACTTTAAAGGTAACACCATAAGTGCAATGAAGTGGATTCTACACAAACTACCTTATCTCATACTTTAATACCAGCCCATGCACAGGCTCAGCAAGTTAGTTTAAAAATATGTACTACAATAATTTAACCAATAATAGTAACAACAGCAATGGGGAAATTCAGTCCAGGGGGATATCTGCTGTTGAAGATGAAGTGAGCAATCTTTATAACTGTAACCAGCAGACAGGGAGACACGTGTTCTGATAAGAGTTAGAAAGTAAGACATGGACCGTTTATATACTTTTGTGAGCACTGCAGTCAATATCCAAGTAACAATTATCTGAGATCACATTATTCAAAATGCTTTTGTCATTTTGGAGCTTTTTTTTTTCAGTTAAAAAGCACAGATGTATAAGGCATAAAGGCACATAAAAAGATTTATCAACAGGTTGACATGCATGGTCTACACTAAGGAGTAAAATTATCTTAAACTGGCATTGCATGAATGGTACTCTAAAACGTAATGCTTGGAATACGTAAAGACTGACACAGTCAGATTGTGGGAAAGTGCTCCTCATGAATTGTAAAAGTGATGCATCATGCACCAAATTTATGTACCTGTCTAGAAGTTGTACATGATTTTTGTGCATGCTCCACCACTTTAAGAATGCATGTGAGACACTTTCGCGAAATTTGTATGTGCCCCTGTTTTTTTCCTGTAAGCCAAAGAGAGTTAGTCTTAATTAGTTCCACTTTCATAGGCTACGTACTGTCTGTATTTTTTTTTTTTTAATTTGGCGCATACATTGCATCACAATGTAAAAGTGGCACAATTTAGCACTACCTGAATTTGGTGCACGAGTCACTGTCAGAATCAAAAGTGTCTTGGATGCTTCATGAATTTGGTGCAATATATTAGCAAGAGGAATTAATGCCAGAAAAGTGGCTCAGCAGCTTTATTGAATTCCCCCCAATATATTTTTAATTCAGGCGGACTGTTATTCTGGACCCATTATTTATTACAACTTCATGGACATACCATCTTATAAGGGAGAAATGGGGTAGACATTAGAGTTGAGCGGACACCTGGATGTTTAGGTTCGGCGGGTTCGGCTGAACTTCGCGAAAAAGTTCGAGTTCGGCCCCGAACTTGACCCCGAAACCCACTGAAGTCCATGGTGGCCCGAACTTTCAGGCACCAAACTGGCTCTAAAAAAGTCCTGGAAAGGGCTAGAGGGCTGCAAAAGGAAGCAAAATGGCGGTAAGAGTAGGACAAGTGCCCTGCAAACAAATGTGGATAGGGAAATAACTTAAAATCACATAAAAAAAAAAAATGGAGGAGGAGGTGGATGTGGAGTAGGAGGTTGAGGAGGCGGTGACTGTGGTGGTGTAGGTGGAAGTGGCGGTGGAGTTCACTTAAGTATACCAATGGCTGTGTGAGGCCAGTATAAATGTCTATTCTGCACGTTAGCTTATCCACGTTGGCTGTGGACAGGTGGCTGCGCTTGTCTGTGATAACGCCCCCTGCCATGCTAAACACACGTTCAGACAATACACTGGCTGCAAGGCAGACCAGCACCTCCAAGGCATAAAGGGCAAGCTCAGGCCATGTGCCCAATTTGGAGACCCAGAAGTTGAATGGGGCAGACCCATCAGTCAGTACGTGTAGGGGTGTGCACACATACTGTTCATTCATGTTGGTGAAATGCTGCCTCCTGTTAAGACGTTGCCTATCAGCTGGTGGTGCTGTTTGTTGTAGCGTGCTGCTGACAAAGCTTTTCCACATTTTGGCCATGGTAACCCTGCCTTCTGAGGTGCTGGCGGTGCCACAGCTGCATTGGCGACCTCTTCCTCCTCCTCTGCCTTCACCTTGTGCTTCCACTGAGCCCCCGGTGTCATTTGGGAATGCCCTCAGCAGCGCATCTACCAGCGTGTGCTGGTAGTCGCGCATCTTCCGATCACACTCCAGTGAGGGAATTAAGAAGGGCACGTTGTCCTTGTAACGGGGATCCAGCAGGATGGCCACCCAGTAATCAGCACAAGTTACAATGTGGGCAACTCGGCTGTCATTGCGCAGGCACTGCAGCATGTAATCGCTCATGTGTGCCAGGTTGCCCAGAGGCAAAGACAAGCTGTCCTCTGTGGGAGGTGTATCATCTGTGTCCTCCGTATCCCCCCAGCCAGGCTCCAGTAATGCCCACGAGCTGCGTTGGGTGCCACCCTCGGACGCGTTACTGTCGGCTCAACGGGTGTAACATTGAACACGACTAATGACCCACCGGTAGGACGACCTAGGGGCAATGTTCCTGTTGCACGGGAAGAATTAAGGGAGTGACCTCACACTAGCCTTCTACGCGCTGATGGTCGTGTGCGACCATCTACGCGACGACTCCCGTAAGGGTTTACTGTGGCCCCCGAGTCACCTTCGTGTTCCACTTCCGTCTCCTCCTCCTTCTCCAGCGGTTACGTCGACACCGTGGCGGTCGTGGAG
>BLSH010339110.1:233897-250444 GCA_018402905.1 Glandirana rugosa | reverse complement strand
TATTTTCCCTATCCCCATTTATTTGTAGGGCACTTGCCCTAGTTTGAAGATGATTTTAGAACAGTTATATGGCTTCTACCGTTAATTAATACTTTTCAGACACAGTTTGAAGATGATCCACATTCACCTCCATTTTTGCATTTTTTATGTTTTTATTTTTTTTTAAATATTTACAGTTATTTCCCTGTCCCCATTTTTTGTAGGGCACTTGCCCTACCCTTACCCCCATTTTACTTCCTTTTGCAGCCCTCTGGGGCTTTCCAGGACTTTCCTACAGCCATTTTTGTGCCTAAAAGTTCGGGTCCCCATTGATTTCAATGGGGTTCGTTGTCCGTGCGATCGTTCGGGTTCCGTCCGGACCCGGACCCGGACTTTGTCCCGAAGTTCGGACGGACCAGCAGAACCCGAACTTCCAGGTGTTCGCTCAACTCTAATCACGTGCAATTATGCTCCAATAAATAATAAACAGATAGGTGCTCATATAAATGTGCTCCACAACACGAGTGGTGGTGGAGCACAGTTTGTGTTGAAGAGAGAAACTGGAACATTTCTCTAGATCACTTCGTTTCTCACCTGGTGGATGGAGTTTTTCTATTATATTTCTTGGATTGGTTTAGGTTCTAATCTATGGACTTTATTGGACCATAATTGCACCTGATTTATATGAGCACCTATCTGTTTATTATTTATTGGAGCATAATTGCACTTGACTTATATGAGCACGTATTTGTTTATTATTTATGAAATAAGGTGTGAATGATTTATATATATATATATATATATATATTTATTTGCACATTACTTATGAAATGAGGTTTTGAACGAGTGAGCGCCACATCCTTTTACATTTTTTTAGTATTGTATTAATTGCACATATATTAATTTCAATTAAAGCAATAAGTATTCTGCAATGTTAGCCATTTAGGAAGACACATACCTTCACAGTGGGACAGCCTTTGAAGGGAAACATCAGTTTATACCATGTTTCTTCTTGAAGAAGAGATAGGAACCAAACATTTTATAGTGATAATATGGTTAAAAGGGGACTTCTCAATAACAGTACAGATTAACCAAGTTTCCAAGCTATATACAGTATCTCACAAAAGTGAGTACACCCCTCACATTTTTGTAAATATTTTATACATTTTACATTAAAGAAATTACATTTTGCTACAATGTAGAGTAGTGAGTATAACAGCTTGTATAACAGTGTAAATTTGCTGTCCCCTCAAAATAACTCAACACAGCCATTAATGTCTAAACCACTGGCAACAAAAGTGAATACACCCCTAAGTGAAAATGTCCAAATTGGGCCCAAAGTGTCAATATTTTGTGTAGCCACCATTATTTTCCAGGACTACCTTAACCCTCTTGGGCATGGAATTCACCTGAGCTTCACAGGTTGCCACTGGAGTCCTCTTCCACTCCTCCATGACGACATCACGGAGCTGGTGGATGTTAGAGACCTTGCACTCCTCCACCTTTCATTTGAGGATGCCCACAGATGCTCAATAGGGTTTAGGCCTGGAGACATGCTTTGCCAGTTCATCACCTTTACCCTCAGCTTCTTTAGCAAGGCAGTGACCGCCTTGGAGGTATGTTTAGGGTCGTTATCATGTTGGAATACTGCCCTGCGTCCCAGTCTCTGAAGGGAGGGGATCATGCTCTGCTTCAGTATGTCACAATACATGTTGGCATTCATGGCTCCATCAATGAACTGTAGCTCCCCAGTGCAGGCATCCCCAGACCATGACACTTCCACCACCATGCTTGACTGTAGGCAAGACACACTTTTCTTTGTACTCCTCACTTGGTTGCCGCCACACACGCCTGACACTTTCTGAACCAAATACATTTATCTTGGTCTCATCAGACCACAGGACATGGCTCCAATAATCCATGTCCTTAGTCTGCTTGTCGTCAGCAAACTGTTTGCAGGCTTTCATGTGCATCATCTTTTGAAGAGGCTTCCTTCTGGCAAGACAGCCATGCAGATCAATTTGATGCAGTGTGCGGCATATGGTCTGAGCATTGACAGGCTGACCCCCCCACCCCTTCAACCTCTGCAGCAATGCTGGCACCACACTTATACGTCTACTTCCCAAAGGCAACCTCTGGATATGACACTGAGCATGTGCACTTAACTTCTTTGGTTGACCCTGGCGAGGCCTGTTCTGAGTGGAACCTGTCCTATTAAACTGCTGTATGGTCCATGCTGCAGCTCAGTTTCAGGGTCTTGGCAATCTTCTTATAGCCTAGGCCCTCTTTATGTAGAACAACAATTCTTTTTTTCAGATCCTCAGAGAGTTCTTTACCATGAGGTGCCATGTTGAACTTCCAGTGACCAGTATGAGAGAGTAGAGCGCTGACACCAAATTTAACACACCTGCTCCCCATTAACACATGAGACCCTGTAATACTAACGAGTCATATGACATTGGGGAGGGAAAATGGCTAATTGGGCCCAATTTGGACATTTTCACTTAGGAATGTACTCACTTTTGTTGCCAGAGGTTTTTGACATTAATGGCTGTGTGTTGAGTTATTTTGAGGGGACAGCAAATTTACACTGTTATACAAGCTGTACACTCACTACTTTACATTGTAGCAAAGTGTCATTTCTTCAGTGGTGTCACATGAAAAGATATAATAAAATATTTACCAAAATGTGAGGGGTGTACTCACTTTTTGTGAGATACTGTATGTAGCTATATAGTGTGTGTATATATTTTAGCAGTTTTGCATCAGAAGGCATAGACACACCAGTGTCAAACTCAGGGCCTTTTCAGCCTACTTTTTTCCAGCTATTGGAGTAAAACAAATAAGGCTCTGCCTATGCAGGGGTATGTATAACCACACATAGAACACAATGCAAACTCTTTAACCAGCCAGGGACACTCACTCTACTTGTTCTTTAAAGCTGCTTGTGGATATTCCATCCCATCAAAAAAATCCAGCCTGGAATGGTGACTAGAGAGCCCATCTTCACTCTTCCTGGAATAGGCTCCAGTGACTAAAAAATAAAAAAAACATAATATTTTCATACATGAATCCAAAGAATCAGGCTGCACACCGATGACATGTAGAAGGTTCAGTATGCCTATTGTCATATGATTACCTCATTATTAAGCCCCAGAAGGGGTGAAATGCGTTAGTGATGTTGCATCAGGTGGAAGGTTTCTCAGTGTGTGTTGTACATTTCATTTGCATGCTCATTAATATTGTTTGAACTTTCTACAAGTCATTAGGGTTCAGGCTGATTCTTTGGATTCATATGCAGTGCAGAGCAGCAGTGGGCTCCTGGGCTTTGGCACCCTGCTACACTGCAGGTTTAAGAAGCTCTTTACTTTGGAGGGGTGACTCATGCATTCCTGTCACACAAGTGCAAAAATACCCACAACCTGAGTGACAGATATACTTTCTTCCTTCAATTGTCCCATATAGGACAGTTTTTATATTTGAGGTTGATTTACTAAAACTAGAGAGTGCAACATTCTGGTGCAGTTGTGCACGGTAGTCAATCAGCTTCTTGTTGGAAAAGCAACAGCAATATTACTATATACTGTGAACTATACGTGCTGTGTGCATTGTACCTATCTATCCAGCAGGTGGCAATGCAGTGTCATAGTGTATAGTGAATGTATTCTATGATATGAGAGGAAATACCATTTATCCTCTGTATGCACTTGTTTGTTATTCAGTTCCTGTTTTTTCCTGTTCCAGGATGTAATATTCTCCAGAGAAAGTAAAGCGTTTGCTGTATACAACAAGCTTAAAAAAAGCATGATTTCAATACTCAGCTAATACTTCTAACTTCAGCTTGTTCAATTAAGCTTTGACAACAAAACTGGAAGCTGATTGGGCTCTATGCAGAGCTGCACAAGATTTTGCACTCTCCAGTTTTAGTAATTCAACCCCATTGCATGTAGTCTGGCAAAACAAGAGTCTAGATTGGGTAAAACTTAGTTTTCATAGACCCTCATCTAGCCACGACCATTATTTACCACAGGAAGCCATAGCAGCAAAAATTTTCACAATATATACTGTATATATTGCATAACATATGTGTACAAAGCATGTCTATTGTTTGACTGGTCTCAATAAGCCCACATGTTGTTGTAAGATTACCTTTTTCACACACATCTCAGAACAGAGCTAACATGGCCTTCTCACTAGCTGAATTTAGGGCCCGTTGACCTTTATAAGCCAGGCACCCAAAGACTGTTGCTGAGCAGAGAGAAAACATCTAAATAGGAACATTTTCTACTCAGTTGTTATGCGTTCCACCTGGAAAACAGTGGAGTGAATGTCTGCACTACAGAACGGTTCAAAAAACCCTATGGTAAAAGAGATACACCTTTTCTCCATGGGCTCCAGAAGTAGTTTGAAAAGCTACAGTAGCTGAACAGCATCATGAAGACCAAAGAGCTATAAAAATAAATACATGGTAAAGTTCCGGAGAAGTGCTAAGCAAGCTTGGGAATTTACATTTTTTTCCCTTCAACCTGAAAGCTGAAGGGAAAACATTAACAAATTCCTTCAACCCAACGTAAAATGCGCAGATGAAAAAATCTACTGCTGCAGCTACTGTATTTTGCAGCCGGTCCTACCAGCTGTCAATATACCCAAACAGTACTTGCATCTGATTGGATACAGGTGGTGGTTAGTGGCACCTGGCTCCTTGCATTTTTCAATTGATGAAAGTTAGGTGGGAGGGGGCTGATGAAGCCGGCCACTAAGCAGATTTTGCTCAGTTCATCAGCAACTGCCTGAAATTAACTTTGTGTATAGCCAGCCTAAATGTCTCTGCAGTACTTATAATTCCCTAACTCAAATTCATAAAGAATATGTCACCAAATGTTTTCATATTTTCATCTAAAATATTTTTATATTTAAATACGATATTTGACTAAAGGCTCAGTCCTTGATATGTATGCAAGAAGCATATTCTTGCAGTGCACTTTTGCATCCAAACATTGCTGTGCTGCACAAGTCTATCCTATGTCCTTTAGTTCAGGAGTCCCCAACCCCCAGACACAGACCAGACCAGTTTAGGTCCATGGCCTGTTTGAGGCCAGGCTGCATAGGTTGTACTGAAAGAGGTCAGTGGCAGGCAAGCACAGACCTTGCTTGCTGACATCTCCGCCTTATCACAGTTGTAGGCTCCACTTCCAGATTCTAATAGGTGCAGAACCCTGTGTCAACTGCCCATGTGCCAGTTTTAAATTTCCTGCTAGTGAACTTGTAATGCCAGATTCCTTGCTTACGCAGTAGCTGCATCTGGTTGGTGGCTGATGGCTGACAAGCTGCATCCAGTGGCTGGTGGCTGACAAGCTGCATATGGTGGTTGATAAGCCACATCTGGTTGCTGACAAAAGCTGCATCTGGTGGCTGGAGCGGCAGGCTACAGTGACAAGCTACATTTGGTGGCTGCTGTAGCAGGTTACAGTGACAAGCTACATTTGGTGGCAGGCTACAGTGACAAATAACAAGTTGCATTATGGTAATTTGAATTTAATCATATAATTCCAATGTAATAATATAAATAATGCACTTCAACCATCCTGGCACCATATCATCCGTGGTGTCAGGATGATTGAAGTGCTAACGCCAATTCCACCCCCGGATCTGTGGAAAAATTTTCTTTCACAAACAGGTCCTTGGTGCCAAAAAGGCTTCTTTAGTCAGTAATTCACTTATCCTAGAATGTGCCAACTGGTGATACTAGAACACCCTTTTGCTTCCTTACACATAGAGATACATCGCATTTTAGCAAATTATGAGAGACTTACCTTAGAACAAAATCCTCCAGCGACGTGATGTCACCGCTGAGAGGGCTGACATCTTCCCCCCGGTCTTCCTGCTGGGATTGCCGCCTCTGGCTACATGCACACGGGAGCCACCATTTATGGCACGGGCTCTGAAGGTCCAGCACTGTAAACCGGACCTCCAGAGTGTATGCACTGGTGATGTCATCAGCTGCATGCACTCTGAATATCTCCTGAACTGTGCAAGTTTAGGAGATATTCACAGTACCTACAGGTAAACCCTATTACAGGCTTACCTGTAGGTACAAGTGGTGTAACAGAGTTTACTACCACTTTAATATGTAAACATGTCCACAGAAACACACTTAGTACCATACTGACACAACCAGAAACCACAGAGACAGAGCTAATACCAAACTGACAAAACCAAAAACTTGCATGCAAAGACATCATCAGTTTTATACTGGCACATCCAAAAATGACCCAGCAGAGGGACGCAATCAGTACTTTATGGACTTAACCAGAAACATGCCTGAAATTACACAATTCTGTTGTTAATACAGGGTTCCTCCACTCAACAAACATAGGTGATTGTGGGAGCATGAATAGCTGGAGATGGGCCATCAGCAGGTTAGGGAGTTGGATATGTATATACAAGGGTGCAGAAGGAAGTGGTGTAAATTGAATGAACTTTCTGACTTAACCACTTCAGCCCCGGAAGGATTTGACCAGAGCACTTTTTTCGATACGGCAATGCGTCGTTTAACTGACAACTGCGCTGTCGTGCGATATTATACCCAAACAAAATTGATGTCCTTTTTTTCCCCACAGCTAGAGGTTTCTTTTGGTGGTATTTGATTACCTTTTTATTTTTTGCGCTATAAACAAAGTGACAATTTTGAAAAAAAAAATAATATTTTTTACTTTTTACTATAATACATATCCAAAAAATATATATATAAAAAAAACCGTATTCATCAGTTTATGCCAAAATGTATTCTTCTTCATATTTTTGGTAAATAAAATCACAATAGGCGTTTATTGATTGCGCAAAAGTTATCTCGTCTACAAAATGAGAATTGATTTATGGCATTTCTATTATTTATTTTTTTTACTGGTAATGGCGGTGATCTGCGATTTTTTTCTGGACTGCGATATTGCGGCGGAAATATCGGACAGTTTTGACACTTTTTTGGGACCATTGACATTTATACAACGATCAAATCTAAAAATAGCCATTGATTACTGTATACATGTCACTGGCAGGGAAGAGGTTAACACTAAGGGGGCGATCAAGGGGTTAAATGTGTTCCCTCATTATGTTCTAACTGTGTGGGGGCTGGGCTGGCTGGGGCATGACAGATCTAACTGATCCCGATGACAGGAATCAGTAGATCACTGTCATGCCGCCTGACAGGAACATCAGAGGTTCCCCGTTCTTCCTCTGTTGTAGGTGATCGCGGGTCGCTGGCTGCCGCCGTGTTTACATCAGAGGTTCCCCGTTCTTCCTCTGTTGTAGGTGATCGCGGGTCGCTGGCAGACATCAAGTCCACCAGAACCGCACATTCACGCAGCCTGCTGTGGCAATGAGAGCGCGCCGGCGTGCGCCCGCCCGCAAACTGCAACTGCGCCACATTGTCGCCGTCTTTCTGCACGAGGCGGTCGGCAAGTGGTTAAGCACAGTTGCAATGTTTGTTAGATAACAACAATAGTGCATGAATTGCATTCATATATTGATGGGATCTGTGAATGCAGTGTCATATACACGTTAGCATTCAAATGTATTTTTAAATGTCGCATTAAAGAAATAACTGGTGATCCTGGCATGAAGATCTATATTTAACCATTTCCTGTTATGAGGGTGACTGTTTCCCTGTTGTACTCCTGTGTTTCTTACTTTCATGTATCCCTTTGTGAGAACTACAAGTGACCATGCCACCACTCATTGTGTGGGCCTGGTTTATTGTTGTTACTATAAGGAAGCCAGTACTGGGCAATGATAGTGGCTGATACAGGAGTGAGTGGATGTAAGCAAGACATGGCTGAAGGAGTCTGGAGGATATCAGCAGCACTGAGGTGAACAATGGGAGTAAAATAAGATAAAAACTGTATTTATTAATCAAAAAAGCATGAAATTGTTCATGGTGTACTTTACAAAGCTAAGTACCATCCAGTTAAGGTTTAGATGTACTTTAAGTTAATGTCCACTAACATGTTTACCTATTTTTTAACTTGTTTCACAATTTAAATTACTTCCAGCTTAATCAGCAGTGTGTGGATTCTGAAGATTCTATAAAGAATGAGTTCTCAGACCAGAGAGAGCACTCACCTTCTATTCCCTACATTTCTGTTGAACTTGAAGAACAAATCAAGCCACCATTCAAACTAAAAGATGTAATTTGTGAGACAACCAAAGAATGTTGTATAAGTAGTCCAGGAAACTTGGGCAAGTTTTGTTTTGAACTATTCCCAGTACTAACATGGCTTCCTCGCTACAAAGTTAGAGAATATCTGCTGGGAGACATTATGTCGGGAATCATAGTTGGCATTGTGACTATTCCTCAGGCAATAGCTTATTCACTCTTAGCAAGCCAGGATCCTATCTATGGCCTTTACACCAACTTCTTCTGCTGCATAATCTACTTCTTCATGGCATCCTCTCGCCATAACTGTGTTGGAACATTTGGGGTGCTGTGTCTTATGGTAGGAGAGTCTGTGAACAAGCAGTTGAAAGCTGCAGGTTTCACAGAAGAAGATACCAGTTTCAACTTAACAATGACTGATGGAACAGTATGTGGGAGAGGCTGCTATGCCATTATGGTGGCGACATCTTTAACCTTTATGGCTGGAATTTACCAGGTAATGTTATGTTGCATAACAATTATGTAAAATATTATAAAGAACCTGTCATTAAGCTTGACACCTTTCTGCTGGATGCTGCTATTTTCTGACTTTTTATGCTTTTTGAAGTCAAGCTTTGCTCTCCACTTTTAACCTCAGGTGTCCAGGTCATTTTTTTCCAAGTTTTGACTTTCTCATTTCTCAGCATTCTGAGTTTGTAAAAGACCCTCCTAATCATACATATTAAAAAAAAAAGATGGTGCTATTGATTTTGTAGGTCCAGTGTTAGTTGCAGTTTAGTTATAGTGAACGTTTTTTAAAATATATTTTTGATAAAAATCATTATTCACACACAAAAACACAATATAACTTACAAAATTCCTTCTAAAAGTAAAGCCTCATGTACACTGCTGCTGGTAAACAGACGTTTAGAGGCATTTGGGTGTTTTTTTCAGCTGCCCCTGAACTCTCCTCTGTGTTATCTTATCAGTACATTTACACAGGGTCATTTAAGGTCGTTACCAGGTAGCTGAGTTTAGAGGCTTTTTTTGGAACGCAAAAAAATGGGTTCAGACACCAGTTCAGAGGCATTTGAAACGCCAAACAGCTTGTAAACATGCCTAAATGTTCCTAAACGTGGTAACTCACATCTAGGAGAGTTATGTTTACAGGCGTTTCCATTTAAAAAAAAATATACAAATTCTAAAAATAAAGGGCTCCTAGACGCGAACGCGGCTAAATGCGGCATGCAAAACGCGGCAAAACGGACGTTTTAGACGCCGGCTTCTAGCTGTCAAAAAAAATCGTTCAGGGGAGGTTGAAACAACATCCTGTGTAAATGGAGCCTAAAGCATACAATTGTATCAAGCTAATAAATAACAAATATTTGTAAATTTTATATTGTGCGTTTATGCGAAACAGTGAAAATAAAGAAAAACTGTAAATAAACAACTTACACCAAAAACCTGGAGGTTGGGCTTCCACCGATGCGTTAGGATAACACACAATTTGCAGTGCCCTGTGTGCATTGTGTTGGTGTGCTTTGTGATAAAATGATGTGGGCATACTCTTTATTTTAACACAGCGTATTGCAATGCAGGGGAAAGCGCTGCTGCACATATACAGTTGCTGAATAAATGAAATTTGAAAAAAAACAAAACAAAATCAAGCACTGTGAGGTGTTGTATCAATGCACTGTATTGCATGTACACAGCACACACCAGCATGCATATTATGTGCGTGCCTGCTGGTATGAATAGTCCTTTAGTGTGTTGGTACACCAACATATGCAACATGCATTACCACAAGGTGTGGGGGTGTTTGAATTACATGTTATATTCTTTCATTTTTTTAAGGGGCTTTTCAGAAATATCAGGATTCTAAACACTCCCCGGATATTTAAGTTAAGAGATAAAGAGAGAGATTGAGGGCAGAGAGTCCTCAATCTCCTTCTCCTTTGCAGCCCCACACTGCTGTAAAGAAATGCTCAGTACAGATTGCTTCTGTGTTTATTCACAAAGGATAGAGATTGTAAGCATGTGATACATTTTTAATGAGTAGCTGCAATCACAGCTATTCATTTAATCAGGAGAGTCTAGGGACATTTGTTATAAGCTCATAGTCACTGAAGCAGCAATGATCTTATAGCAGGAAACAATGTAGAGGATATAAGGATTACTGAGCTGGAAAGCTGGAAGCCATCCTCTTCTCATGTAAGCCTTACATCCTTGAAAATGAGAAGGGGCAAAGCTGCAAACCAAGTTCAAATAAGTCATCCCACTTAGACTGATGCTGAACAGCCACTTCACTGCCAAGGAATAAGCATGCAGTTTTGAATCATATCATAGCAACCTCCATCACAGAGGTAATCCATTTTATTGTAGACTTCCTAGAAAGGCAAAGTTTACTAAAAGAAGTCATTTTGTTTTTCGCTGACATTCGTAAGTTGAACCAACGAAAACGCTGCTTCCATCTATTACTGCCTCTCTATTCCCTAAACAATTGTCTAGTTTGTTTTTAGACCGAGTAGGGTAGCCAGGACCCTTCTCCCCTGCAATATAAATAACTCCCCTACTTATAAAATGATTTTCCCAAATAATATATATTAATATATTTCTATAGAATATTGGCCCTTATCCTGGTGTTAGTGGCAACTGGTGTTTTTTTCTTTAGGGACGGCACCCCCCCAGTCAGCCAGTGGCATCCGCTCCTGCTCAGTTGGGTCACCCACACCCCCACCCCCCGGAGTCTCATGGTTAGTCAGTCATCCAGTCATCCAGCTCTGCACTTACATCATCTAGGTTGCAGGTGGGAAACGCTCCAGGCGATGGGCGGCGGGCAGGCGTCTCTTCCTCCTCTGCATCACAGTGGCTTCCGTCGTGCGTCTCCTCCCTCCTCCTCCTAGGCTTGCAATAGGATCTCCTGTCCTTTCAGCCAATCAGGTGACGGGTCTCAGGATCCGCTTCCTGATTGGCCGGGAGGAGAATCAGTGTGAAAATAGCAAATATTCATTCACTATTGTAACACAACTGGGTGGGCTCGAAGAACAGTGCTTTGCACCCCCAGCCCGTCCTTTTTTGGAGCCTATTAGATCCTCTGGCTCTAATCATGTGCTTAACCTCCCTGGTGGTATGATTATTTCAGATTTTTGGTACTGAAAGCGGTACATTATTTTGCATGGAAACTTGGCGTTTTATATTGTAGGCCTGTAATTATTAGGAATAACTCACTGAAATTTATCCAAACCAGAGTCTAGTAGACATCCCGGGTATGATAAAATTTGAAACATGAAATCATAAATTATAATATAATAAATAATTATAAATAATTATCAAAAATAATAACGTAATAGTAATTAAATGTATTCAATAATGTAATTAAACCAAAAACACTTGAAATTTGGTCAGTTGCAGAATTGTCGCTGTCGTCACTTTCAGTGTCTGATGATAAATTTCCCAAAAAATCAGTATCACTCAATTCTGCAAATAATTCTTATTTGCTATTGCTGTTTTCTAGCCGATCAAAAAACACTTTTGACATAAAGGGACACTTTTTGGTTGCCATGGACGTTCTCAAGTTTCCAGGCAGAAAGAATGACATATATAATATAAAAGTGCATGCAGGGCACTGGGCAAACCACTAGGGACAAAGGGGACGTGAAATGATTTCATACAGCAATGTAATCTTACAGATCACAGTGTACTGTATGTATACTGTGTGTTTCCCTTTTTGAATTTCCTGCTGGTCTCTGGCCCCATGCGACGCGACGCTCGCAGGGAACAGAGCCCAGCACACAGAGGCATCGGGCGGAGGACACAGCCCGCAGACACGGTGGGGGACATCGCTGGATCCAGGGGACAAGGTGAGTAACCCAGCCTGGATCCAGCAATGCAATCCCGAGTGTGGCTGGGGATACTGCTAATGGTACTGAAATTCCACCCCGAGCCACACTCAGGATTACCGCCAGGAAGGTTAAACCCCCCCCCCCCATTGCAATCCATGCTTCCAGCGCCCTGCATGTAGATTATGGGGCCAGACGCATGGATGGGGGGGGATGGTGGCGCGGGTGGACCGCCACTGCCTGATGTGTTAGCTTTGTGAAATGTGAACATTTTTACAACAAGCTGATTTTTTTTTTTCTTTTACATTCACACAAAAATAAGTGCTTATATTAACTTTAAAGAGGAGTTCCGGCCCTTTCTGTGCTTATTAAAAGTCAGCAGCTACAAAAAGTGTAGCTGCTGACTTTTAATAAACACAAACTCACCTGTCCCAGGATCCAGTGATGAGGCCCCCCGAAGCCTCAGTTCTCTCCCCCGCCTCTCCCCCACACCGGCATCCATCACCAGTGTGAACACCCGGCTATAGCCTTACTGCGCGTCCTGAATGACCAGGCAACCTTCTGGAAACTGTGACATGTATCAGAAGATTGCAGGGAGGGAGGGGGAGAAGAGAACTTCTGCTCGAGTCGCCTAGGTGGGCCAAGCGGAAGTGGGAGCTGGGTACCTGTCAAAACTAGGTATCCGCCCCCCCAGAAAAAAAAATGACATGCCAAATGTGACATGTCAGGGGGTCAGGAGTCCTTAAAGCGGAAGTTCCACTTTTGGGTGGAACTCCGCTTTAAAGTGTATGTCTGGGCAGCATAAAAATAAACATATGCAGAACATCTCTGCAATTCATGTATATTTCCCTAAGCATTATCCATTTAAAAATGCTGCAAGAACAAAATATACATGGTGATTCAGCCACAAATCCAGTGAGCTCCTAAGTTCCTGCTATTGGTTGGCAATGATGACTGCTGCATTGAAATGCCGAACAGTGTTGTCAACTCTACCTGATTTTTCCTCTTCTGGACTACAGAACTCGACATTTTCTTTGACCCTGACTGTCGCTCTCCACCTGAATTTATTATTTTTTCCAAGAAAATCTTTGTTGCTGCCTTGACTTTCTGCTCACTGTGTTTAGGAAAAGAGATCTTGAGAGATGTAGTGCTGGAGGGAGGCATGGCATGCTTAGGAATTGATCATCCAGCACCTCCCCCTGTAATAATTTATTTTCTCGCTACAAGAAAAAGAAGATAAAAATGAATGCAAGGATGTGCTTGAGAGGGGGAGAGGAAAGCTTTGGGGTGAATTTGAGTCATGACTGTACAAATCCTTTAAGTAACATCTAAAAGTTTAAATACAAATGTGTGTTTATTAAAAAGCCTAGTAACTAGTATTTTTCCTGTTTTGCAGATCCTTATGGGACTATTCCACTTGGGTTTTATATCTATGTACTTATCTGAGCCCTTGTTAAGTGGCTTTGTCACGGGATCGTCCCTTACCATAATAACATCTCAAATGAAGTATCTTCTAGGTTTGAAGGTTCCTCGTCGTGATGGTGTCGGATCTTTGATACTCACCTGGATCGACATATTTCAGAACTTGCAACATACTAATATATGTGATTTACTGACCAGCATTGTAGCAATTGCTGTCTTGGTACCAGTGAAAAGCATTAATGATTTATACAAGACTAAGATGAAAGTCCCAGTTCCAATAGAATTATTTGTTATCATTGTGGCTACATTGGTTTCCTATTACTTTAATTTTAATGACAAATATGCATCATCAATCTGTGGCATGATTCCTACTGGATTTAAACCGCCAAGGGCACCAGAGTGGAGTCTGATTCCAAGTATTGCAATGGGTGCAATTCCAATTGCAATCATAGGATTTGCCATGACTGTTTCCCTGGCTGAAATTTTTGCCAAAAAACATGGGTATACAATCAGCACCAATCAGGAGATGATAGCTATTGGCATGTGCAATCTGATACCATCTTTCTTCTATTCTTTTGCAAGCTGTGCTGCTCTTGCCAAAACCATGCTTAAGGAATCCACAGGTGCCAACACACAACTAAATGGAATTGTTTCCTGCATAGTGTTGTTACTAGTATTGCTTGCTATTGCCCCCCTTTTTTATGCTCTACAAATCTGCATTTTAGGTGTTATTACAATAGTTAGCCTTAAAGGTGCTGTTATGAAATTTCAGGATACACCCCAGATGTGGCGGGTTAACAGGATAGACACATTGGTCTGGTGGGTCAGTATGCTGGCTTCTTCAGTAATCTCAACAGAGATCGGTTTACTGATGGGTGTTTGTTTCTCGATGCTCTGTGTGATATTCCGTACCCAAAGGCCGAGGGCCACACTTCTAGGTCATGTCAGTGGCACAGAGATTTATGAAGATCAGTTCAAATATAAAGAGCTTGACAATGTACCTAATATTAAAATTTATAAATTTGATAGCTGTCTGTACTATGCGAACAAGGATTATTTCAAATCAACCCTATTCAACAAAACTGGAGTTAACCCATCATTTGTGTTGGCATTACAAATAAAAGCCAAAAAAGAGGTTTCACAAGCAGAAAGCAAGGTTAAGTTTTTCTCAAAGCTAAATGCAATAAAAACACTTTGTAAACCCCAGAGGTCTCATGATATTGCCACTCCAGCAATTACTATGCACTCGCTAATAATTGATTGTGGTGCCATGCAGTTTATAGATTCAGTGGGTTTCAGTGTGCTGAAAGAGGTTTACAATGATTATGAACAGATTGGTGTGCAGGTATTTCTTGCCAACTGTAATCCATCAGTGCGCCGTTTAATCCACAATGGAGACTTTTTTGGTAGCTCCAAAAGCAATGATGGTTTGCATGTATTCTATAGTGTACATGATGCAGTCACATTTGCTGAAAGAAAGTTTCGAAGAAAGATGAAGCTAAGTCATGAAAAAGGTGCTTCTTCACTCCCAGTCTCAGAATCAGATGATGTAAAGCAATAACAACTTTGTTACCAAAGATGCTCTCCTGAGCCTCCCTATTGGTGCTTTAAGGCGATGGATGACCTCACTGATATATAGAGGCTTGGGTGGTGGAAGGGGGTTGGAAACAAACTCAACTTTTAATGAAAAATCAAGATTCGCATTAAGTACATGTAGCTTTACATACAGTATATTATGATTTTGTTGGCCTGTGAATTTCACTGAAGATAATCTCTGCTTGTGCATTTCAGTGATTTCTTCCTAGGTCCAAACTATTAGTCCCACTTCTGGAGCTCCCAAGAAACCTGATAGTAACTTCCAAAAAAGAAAAGTTTAGTCTTGGGTTTACTGGCATCGCCCCCTTTCCCCTTTCTGCTGAGCTTGATTGAAAAATCGTTCACATTGTTTGCCTGTGTGTGAGGAGCAGATAAGGTGATTGCACAGTTTACTGGATCTCAGGAATGACTATGGGAAACAGCTAGAAATGGAGATGAAGGCTTGCCACCAGACTGATGCGTAAACTACCATTTTACTCATTGAAATAAGTAATTTGAATAAAGATGGTGGAACTTGCGAAACACATTCCATGCAGACCAGAAATCTGTTCTGTTAATGTTTATTAGCATATCTAATGTCATAAGTTAGTACAAAGGTGACTTGGGTAAAGTTTTGTGATAGCAGTTCATTAGATTTGTATTTTGACAGGTTTGTTTGCATAAGCATGAGTGTAAAACTGCTCTGTTAAATTTCTCTAAATTAGTTAATTTTGGAAATGCAGCATGGGCAGACAATATGGAATTTCTTTTTTGAAAGTTTTTAACTTAATTTTTTATTGATTTCGTGAGGGTATGACATAAATTCAACAAAGAATTACATATATCGTAAGATACATCCATTTCAACTCATAGCAATCACATCATATAGTCTCCGATTACAAACATTATGTGACATCTGGTATCTTGCTAGCTTGGCTTCCCTCTCTCACTGGGAAGAGCCTGCCCCCCCATTGGGATCACACTGTAGGCAGGCTAGTAAGTGACTGTCTTTATGGTTGATACCTTGTTTTTTTTTAGTTTTATAACTAGACAGGATGAATGGATGTTACCCTCGTGTCTATATGGCTATTGGTTATGTAACAACAACAAGATAACTAGTGTACCAGGGTGTAGAATTGTTCCATAGTTGGTATTTCTGTCAGTGAATGATCGGACGGATGTCACACTAGGGTTACCCCCCCGTCCGAGAAGGGTCACTCTCTCCCTTCGGTTCGATCGTTCTATGGTCTACAGTGTATTACAAACATTAGCCTCTGATATACTACACTAACGATACTCAACTTTACCTACATAGAATGCTATATACATTAAGAAACAACTTAAATACAGTATGGGAGTGCTTTAGTTATTTTTTAATTCAATTTTTGAAAGTTTTTTCTTTAAGGTATAACAGACGGGTACGACGTAAAGGTTTTAATTGATTAAATCTCTTTAAATTGTCTCGTCAAAATGTGAGTACGAATACGTTTGTTTGGACAGTTTTATGTTTAGATTACTTGACGATAGTGTTTTGAAATGGGTTCAGTGGAAACATGATTGAATACTGTAATCTATACGATTATTTGTAATTGTCTTGTCTA
>BLSH010339110.1:180138-229699 GCA_018402905.1 Glandirana rugosa | reverse complement strand
TGTGTATAAGAGACAGTCTCTATACTGTCTGGCTTTTTTTGTCTTCGCTGGGCTGCGGGTTGTGGGACTGTCAGGAGGGGTGTGTATGGGTTCCCCTGTGTTCTGTCGGTATATTGCCGTACATACCGAGGAGGTAGATGAATCCGAGCTGTGCGACATTTCCGCGTTGCGTGCGGCCTGTAGTGAGGGGACTCCGCCATCTTGGGCTCCCTCATTAGGCTTGGCCGAGAAGAAGTCGGTCAGTTTTTGCGGAGCCTTGCGCTGCGAGCTCCTCTTTCGCTGCTCGGCAGGTTGTGCGATGGTTGGTGTGTCTTCTGGCATGTTATGCTCTCACCCTTCGCTGGGTAGACGATGCTGTGTGTCCCGAGGCCCGGAGCTCTCCTAGTGTGCGACCGTCACTGTCGCCGGCTAGCCACGCCCCCCCTTTTGAAAGTTTTTAAACCTTTATGCAATACATAAAGAAAAATAAAGATTGTATTTATGTTGGCTTTTTATGTATTACTCTTTCTTATTTTCCTTTTCACTAAACCTTTTTTACTGCTGCAGACATTAAGTAAATATGGACAATATGGAATTAGTTTTTTTCTATTTCTCTTTTGAATATTCTTAAACCTTTATGCATAAGATAAAAATTGTATTTATGTTGGCTTTTTATGTATTACTCTTTCTTTTCACTCGACTTTTTTACTGCTGCAGTCATTAAGAACATTTGCTGACAGACTGACAGTATAGCAATAAGTATACAGAAATTCATATAGTTTAATAATCAAAAGACATTCATACATATATCATAAAATGCTTATAACTAGGAATAACTGAAAGTGCTAATTGTTCTGAAACATTGTTGAAAATCCTGCAGCTTTCACACAGTTCTCCTGTTTTAGTGAGATGCATTGGTGTCAATGGAAAGGTTTTTTTTTTTTTTTGTAGGGTGCAATGGGCTTTAAATAGCTCCCAGGCAGTTATAACCACTCCTTTCAACAAACCTGGATCTTTTCTTGTACCATAATGCCCTCATTGGCCTCATTATTTCAGTTTTTTTCCCACAGCAAGAAGAAACTCAAAGTGACAAAATCACCCTGTTCATTCCTAATCTTCCCAGACACATGTATGGCATGAGACCTCTTGTGCTTGAGGGTGAGGCTGCTGGCTGTGAGGTTACACCTCTACATGTGCCTTTCATCAAGGTCTCTAACACTGGTATCCTTAAACACTTGAGTTCCAAGAGTCATTTAATGTTTATTGTCCCAGCACCTTTTAAAAATGGTGCACATCCCCTCCACGGCACTAGCTGGGGTCCACTACTATGCCCTCTAGCTGAGACATTCAGCTCCTGAGCTTTCTATACTTCTACAAATCGCTCCATAGAAGAGTGATGTATAACCAAATGTAAATAGGATATTTCTGCAAACAGACACTGTTGCAGCTCTGTCCAGCTTCACCCTACAGCAGTGATCTATTGCTGGCTGATTGCCAGCAACGTGTAAAAAATATAAAACATAAATAAATAAATAAAGCAGAAAGGGGAACAAAAAGTAAACCAGATCACTGGTGCATTACAACTAGGCTGTCCCATCCAGTCATATACAGTATAAGAATAGAAGTCCAAGGGTTAGACTTCCATATACTGTATATATATATATATATATATATAGTGGGGTTAGCTCAGTGGGAATCACCTTCCCTGGGGAAAAAGGTAGTCCAAACAGCAGGTTTTCTTAAAAGCTGACTTATAGCCAGTTTTAGTTTAAAAGGTTGCATGAAAATCAAACAAACAAAACAGAAAATAAATCCTTGCCATCCAGGCTCTTACTAAACATTTCCAGTTTTCCTAACTGAGTGGTGAAGGGCTTCTCCCAGTCACCCACGAAACAAAGACAATGCAAACCTTTTTTTTTTCAGTCATAAAGCAAACTTCAGTTCAACAGCTCTCTCAGGCTTGATGGTTCCTGAGTCCCAGCCCAGAGCAAATCTTTGCTCTACATCCTGCTTATTTATACCACCTGTTGGTGGACACAAGTGTACCAAAAAATCTGGTCCAAACCAACCCTTCTAAGGTGGTTGGTAACACCTGGACTGGATTTTGCCTTAGTTCACTGAAAATGAACGCATGCGAGGTGAAACATAACGCCCATCGGTCACCTCGCCTTTCATAATGCCACTATATATATATATATATATATATATATATATATACACTATACATTGCCTCCTAAAAAAATGAATTCACAAATGAATGAGGTTGGATGGTCTGGGTGACAGTTTGTGCCCTTATCAACGTGACTTAATCTTATCTTAATGTTACACTAACAATTTACACAAACTGTCTTAGCCTATGTGTGTGTCGCAACATTTTCCTGAATAAAAACCACATTCACAGTTAGAATTACATTTATTCAAAAAAAATTTCCCATTCTGCTCCTTCAATTTTTCTCATCACTATGATCAAAAATGAATGTTGATTAGACCCGACTATTAGAAAATTGAACAAATGTTTAAAAAATGAAAATTATCAAAAATTTCTACTTGTGTATGGCCAGCTTTACCAAAACCACTGGAAAATATAAATTATGCAGCTTGAAAGTATATCACTGGTGCATAATCAGCAAACAAAAACTCAGTCTGTCCTCTGATAACCTGTTACTGCCCTGCTGGACACTACTATTTTGCCTCTTGCATAACATACAGAAGGTTAAGCCAGGCTGTCAATTAGAGTCCATATGTAAGCAGGTGCTTTTGGAGTGTCATTGAATTTATTTCTGCTGTTGAATTCATGGCACTGCGTAGTTATACAGAAAGTTACAGGCTGCCCAGAATAGGAAGGGGCTAACTGTGTCTAGACTCTTTCCCAGGCTTTCTGAGTCCTGCCCCCTGCTGCAAGCCACATAAATACAAGGCAAGGGCTCAGAGTTCTTTCTCTTCCACATGGGATTTCAGAGGAAGAACTGCTACAACCATTTAAGGCCCCTTTCACACATACGGAATGTTCAGGTCCGCCTGTCAGTTCTTCAGGCAGACCTGAACGGACGATCCATTCTCCTCTATGGAGCGACAGATGTCAGCGGTGACATGTCCCTGACTTCTGATCCACGCCAAACTGCTAAATCCAGAAGACTGGAAACCCTATTTTCCATCTGTCTGGTAGATCGGATCCGATGAAAACGGACAGGCAGATCCGTTTTCATCCAATCCCCATAGAGGAGAGTGGGGGCTCCGACAGGTCCGTCTCTGCGACCTGTCATCCGCCGGCTCAGCGGGGATCAACAGATCGATCCCCACTGAGCAGTGGAGTCTGTCAAAATGGACTCTGCTAGTGTGAAAGTGCCCTAAGTCTTCTGGAGCACGTGACCCCCCTGCTGGGTCATCCTGCTTAGATTCTCCCTGGACTTGGAGCCTACCATTACTGGCCTCTTGCTGAATGGACTTTGCTTGTCTTGAATGTATGAACCTGGGCACCCTGCATTAGATAGTTAGGGTTGTGCTGTTGAATATTCAGTAAAACTTTTAACTGGTTCAAGCCTGGTCTGAAGTCATTCAAAGGGGTGCATGGTGGTACATGGGGTAGCAGAAGAACTAGGGCCAGCAGGGCACATATGGGGTATAAAGCAAAACCTCTACTATGAGGTTAACTCGGCAGGCCAAATTGGAGAAGGAATGAAGTTGCCATGGGTAACCAGTAACAACAATAAAAACAATACATTACATACTTGGTGATCTTGTCAGCCCACATCATTAACACCCCCTTGCTTTCTCCAGCCATACAAGCCATGCAAGCAGACCCATCCATGCATGGTCTGTTTGCATCTCTGCCTGCTACTTGGGAGCTTCTGCACACAGAGTACATGTTCTCCTATGGTTAGGCTGCTACTGACAAGCCCCCTGCCCTGCCCAGCACAGTTTAAGTGACAGTGGCTGTGATATTGGCAAGACCAGTGTATGCCTTTCTGCTTCTACTTGGGAGCTACAGGATGCCATTCTGACCTACGAAGTCTATTACTGTGGCCAGATGGCTGCTGACACCTCCCTGTCTAGCCCTGCACAGTTCGAGTGACAGCAGGCCTGATACATTACATCAGCAGAAGTCTCCACCCCACCCCTCAGAGCCCAGGATGTAGCTCTGAATAGCAGTCATAAAACTGTGTGCACGCAATGGAAAAAAAGTATTTCCTTTTTTGTTTGACTTATAATAGTGTTTTACATAATTCCCAACCAACCNCCCCCCCCCCCCCCTGGAATTTGAGACATGGTTTGTAAAGCCGATGAAAGGGCACAGGTGCAAGGGAGCTGGAACTGAAGTCTGAAACTTGGGAGCATGCAAGTCCAGGGGCCCCTCCATAGAGGGACTAGTGTGGGCGCAGGGCAGCATGAGCATGGGAAAGCAACAAAGGTGTCACAATGTAGCTGGGGGGTCAAGGGAGCGGACGGTTCCATTCTCACAGCATGCACCAGCCCAGCAGCGGCAGCGTCACCCAATTGAAGGGAAGCTGTTTCGACAGAGGAAGAGGACAGATCACTCCACCGTGACAGGGCTGCAGCCAGGACTAGAGGAGCAGTATCAGAAAATGCGGCCGACTGCTCCTTCCGCAGCGCCTGCTCAGCATTGCCAGCATCTTTTGGTGGATGTGCCTATCTACCAGAGTTAAATAGTATATGGCAATGGCAATGTTGGCAATGGCAACCCTGGCCAGTGGGCTCAAGGGGCAGCTGCTTTGGGCCCCACAACAATGATTGGGCCCTGGGCAGCTGCCCTTTTGCCCCGCCTTAAAGACGGCCCTGGCTGTTCCCTACAAAAACACCGTCCCACCACACACACTCCCCATCCATATACCTAAACCCTCCCCCTAAAATAATTCCCATCCACAGTGCAAAATTCCCCTAATGGTATAGCTCAAGTCAGCCCTCCCGGAGAGCTGGAACATTGTGACCATGGACCCCCCCTACAAGATGGATCCCTAAAACAATTGCACCTGCATGCTATGTGGACCAAAGTCTGTAAAGTCAACCATATAATGACAACCCCGGGTCCTGAATGAGGTGATACTGCACCTTAGAGCCACAGTGGGCGAATGCAGTAAAACCAGATAACAGGAATTCCTGAGGGTCAAAATATCAGGAGATCTACTGCACAGCCGAGTCCATGTGAGCAAGCAGACAGTTCTACAATCCCAGTCCGTGATCCACAGATATGAGTAAAGTGCCAGGTGGAGCTCTGTCAAAAGATAAGAGCAACTGAGGGAGACCGTAAAACTGCTGTTCCACTGCTAGATATAAGTGGGTAGACTGCACCAGGGGCTGTGTGTACTGCTAAACGCTCCACACCTGGGTGTTATCCCAAATAGTCAGCAATAGTGAGGTGAAGATGGTCTGGCAGGACCCATGTTAGCAGATATGAGAGTAACAAAACTCTTGTGCTACTAGTGGTCCGGCCAGTGCTGTCTCTGGGTCCCAATTGTTTGGGTACCTACGTGATAATGCCCATATGACCAGTGTGCAGGCACCTGTCATTTACTCACTGTCTAACGTCTAACGATTTTTCTGTATATGCTGTGATGGTTGGACATGCCGTGTCATGTTAGGTTCTTAGATGGTGAGGGCAGGATGATAGCAATAATTCATACAGTGTGCTAGTGCAAGCAGCTGTCCCTTATCCACATCGACATGCAGGTGTTGTAATCATGCTGGAGTTCCATAAGCAGTATCAGCAGAGTTAGCTCAAGAATATGCCAGATACCACCGGTCCTACAAATAGGGAAGTTGGAGTAGAGTCCAGTGAGACCAGAGCATGTGGTGCGTCAGGGGGTGAGGGGGGGTATGTTCCTTGTCTACATGTTTTGTTCCTCCCCGGAACTTCGTCAAAACATTTGGGAGCACTGGTATCAGACAAGCAGAAGTACAGTGGTTAGGGCACTCAGAATATGTTAAGTACAGTTATGAGTTCAAGTTCAGTTGGGTCACAATCTGAGTACGGTAACAGTCAAGCAGGGAGGCACCAAATCATAGGCGGAATCAAGATTGGGAACAACCAGAGGTTGGCAGGCAGTGAGGTACAATGAGCTGGTAGGCAAAATCTTGGTCAGAAATCCAGGCTGAGATCAGTAACAGAGATGAGCATTCAGCAAAAACAGGCAGACAAGGATAATCCAGAAGCAGATTAGAAAAAAGCTGGGTCAATGAAAAGGTCAAGATCAGGTTCAGGATCAGGAACTGAAGTAGCTCAGGGTGAAACACCATTCAGCAATGGTCCAATGCAGAAAATATGTTTACATAGCTCCCTAGGAACCAGCATTTGTGATGGATGTGCTCACACTAGGTTGCAAGGTCAGTTAGGCTCCTATGCCCACAAACATGTACAGGGGTAGGCAACCTGGGGCCCTCCAGCTGTTGCAGAACTACAAGTCCCATCTTGCCTCTGGGAGTAATTGTAACTGCCAGCCTTGCAAGGCCTCATGGGAAATGTAGTTCCACAACAGCTGGAGGGCTACTGGTTGCCTACCCCTGATGTACACGTTTATGCACATGTGCCTTATGTCTGGCACAATTTTTCTGATGGCTGGCATGATTAAAGCAATATATACCTATCACATTGGTATTACATAAGTAATGGCAAAGTTATTGCTAAATCAACAGGCAAGTATTTTGCAGACGGGCTGCCCTCACGGGGATGTAAATAAAGAACATAGTTACCAAAAAGAAAGTTGACTTTTAAACTCTGTAAGGAATCGCTCTTAGGCTTTCAAAAGCTTACTTCTACCACTAGAGAGCACACAAGCTCCACTAAAAGTACACGTACCCCAGATAATGTTAGAGTCAGATAAAATTTTCACTATCACAAGAAAACGACAAATGAATGTCATGCAGTAAAGGTTCATCTGCACAAAATTACTTTTGGCAATGTGCAATGCAGTTTCATTATTTAGACTGCAGACCAATAAACAGCAGGGGTTGATTTACTCTATTTGGAGCAGATTGTTCGCCTAGCAAACTAGCACATTACAAAATGTATGCTCACTTTGAGTGAGTGTTAGTGAACACAGTGAAGCTGTGTTCCCTTTGAATACCTAAATATCTGCCAGAAATTAAATTAACCCCAGGGTCACAAGGGCACACTTACACCATTCCCACACTGTAAGGGCAAATATAGTATCTAAGTTAGTTGAGATGAACGTTCCTTTTGGTAACCTATTCATTTTAATTGGGCTGTGAATGCATACAACAAAAAATATATCTTGTTCTATTTTTTCAAATGTGGCACACTGTAGCACACTGTACACAGAGCACTATAGCATAGTTTGGTTTTAGTGCAATTAAAGGGGTTGTAAAAATTAGATTTTTTTTAGAAAAATAGCAAATATGTTATACTTACCTGATCTGTAGGGTTTTGCACAGAGCAGCCCCGATCCCCCTCTTCTGGGGTGCCCCGTCGGCGCTCCTGGCTCCTCCCCTTCATCGGGTGCCCCCACAGAGAGCTGCTTTCCATGGGGGCACCCGTGCGGCACGCTCCCGAGTTCTGCTGTTGCGTCCATTGACACAGACAGTGGGACTCGGCCCCACCCCCCGCTCTCATGTCACTGGATTTGATTGACAGCAGCATTGGCTCCCGCTGCTATCAATCTATCCAATGAGGACAGAGCCAGCTGCTGGAAACGCTGGGCTCGCACATCGCTGGAACGGATGGGCTCAGGTAAGAAAAATGGGGGGGGGGGCTCTGGGGGCAGCTGCAGCAAAGAAGATTTTTCACCTTAATGCATAGAATGAATTAAAGTAAAAAAAAACCATGAGACTTTACAATCCCTTTAACAATAAATAGCAGTGCATGGCAACATATAAATACAGTGCAATGTACATTAGAACTATTAGAGTATAAGTTGTGTTGTGATCAAGCCCTAAGACAATAAAAAATTATCCATTAAAAAATAAATACTTTTTATTCCTGGAAAGTTTCCTTAGCAGCATGCTATGGGGGCACCCAAGCCGAGTCACAGCTCCCTGTGTCCATTCAGACATGTAGCCATGACCCAGCTCCCCCCCCTTTCTCTCTTGATTGGCTGACTGACTTTTATTGACAGCATCGGGAGTCAATGGCGCAGTGCTACTGTCTCAGCCAATGAGGAGGGGAGTCTCAGCCAGCCGAGTGTCTCGTGCAACATTGCTGGAACTAGAGGGAGCTCGGGTAAGTATTAAGGGGGCTGGGAGTGGGGGGGGGGGGCTGCTGCACACAGAAGGCTTTTTATTTTAGTGCCTAGAATGAAGAAGATAAAAAACCTTCTGACTTTACAATCGCGTTAAATACAGCTAGATTCTCCTTCATTACTTATATATTTATTTTAAGTTTTCAGTTGGCAAAATATGTGTGTGTGTGTGTGTGCGTATATATATATATATATACTGTATATAATTATATACAGTATGTGTACATACAGTATATCGATATATAAGTATTAAACGCAACAAAGACAAAGCAGAGCTCTCAAAGGGAACACGCACTGGATTAAATTAATGGAATGCTCTGGCTCCAAAAGTGTCCTCCAATCACTGGATACAGTGTGTGGGGGGGGGGTGCCCAACAATGCTGACCATTAAATTGACCTACCTGGTTCCTACAGTGACCCCTACCAGACCCCTACGCTAACCCCCCATATCCCTACACTAACCATTATGCTGATCCACCTGACCCCTAAACTGACCCACCTACCTGACACATACACTGACCTACCTACCTCATACACTGACCTTCCTACCTGACACCTACACTGACCCACCTACCTGACACATTCACTGACGTACCTATCTGAAACATACACTGACCTACCTACCTGACACATACACTGACCTACCTACCTGACACATACACTGACCTACCTACCTGACACATACACTGCAGGGTGACACTGACACAGTATGGACCTGTAGGACCAGTCTGCCCCTCCCACTGCAGGGTGATCACCATTTAAAAGGTTACACAGACCTACCTTCCTATCAGACGTAAACTGTAAAAAGCCAGCCATTGTGAGCCCAGATGTGACGAGCGGGGCGCCAATCGCGGTCTTGATCTCCCATGCACCTGCCGCACAGGAGCAGTGTCACTCTCCTGCCTTCTGAATGCGGCGGCGCCCTTTAATGGTCGTCACACATCCCGAGCCATCATGGGCGCAGCTGCCGCGTCACAGTCTGCTTTGTTAACAACTGCTTGCTCTGGGCTAATAATAGAGTTTGACTGCCCTGAGACTCGGGGCTTTTCGGGGGTCCACTCGGGGCTGTAGCCCCCCCGGTCCCTCCTCCCGATACCACTGCTTAAAGACTTTATTGTAAATACAGGAATGACAATAAAAAAACATGCTAACGTGTTTTGGAAAAGTAGGCTTTTTCACAGCATGATACCTAATAACAAAACTGTACATATACAGTATCTCACAAAAAGTGAGTACACCCCTCACATTTTGGTAAATATTTTATTATATCTTTTCATGTGACAACACTGAAGAAATGATACTTTGCTACAATGTAAAGTAGTGAGTGTACAGCTTGCATAACAGTGTAAATTTGCTGTCCCCTCAAAATAACTCAACACACAGCCATTAATGGTTAATCGCTGGCAACAAAAGTGAGTACATCCCTAAGTGAAAATGTCCAAACTGGGCCCAATTAGCCATTTTCCGTCTCCGGTGTCATGTGACTCATTAGTGTTACAAGGTCTCAGGTATTAATGGGGAGCAGGTGTGTTAAATTTGGTGTTATCGCTCTCACTCTTTCATACTGGTCACTGGAAGTTCAACATGACACCTCATGGTAAAGGACTCTCTAAAGGATCTGAAAAAAAAAATTGCTGCTCTGCATAAAGATGGTTTAGGCTATAAGAAGATTGCCAAGACCCTGAAACTGAGCTGAAGCCCGGTGGCCAAGACCATATAGCGGTTTAACAGGACAGGTTCCACTCAGAACAGGCCTCGTCATGGTTGCCAAAGTTGAGCACATGCTCAGCGTCATATCCAGAGGTTGTCTTTGGGAAATAGACTTATGAGAGCTGCCAGCATTGCTGCAGAGGTTGATGGGGTGGGGGGGTCAGCCTGTCGGTGCTCAGACCATACGCCGCACACTGCATCGAATTGGTCTGCATGGCTGTCGTTCCAGAAGGAAGCCTCTTCTAAAGATGATGCACAAGAAAGCCCGCAAACAGTTTGCTGAAGACAAGTAGACTAAAGACACGTATTACTGGAACCATGTCCTGTGGTCTGATGAGACCAAGATAAACTTGTTTTGTTCAGATGGTGTCAAGCGTGTGTGGCGGCAACCAGGTGAGGAGTACAAAGACAAGTGTGTCTTGCCTACAGTCAAGCATGGTAGTGGGAGCGTCTTGGTCTGGGACTGCATGAGTGCTGCTGTCACTGGGGAGCTACAGTTCATTGAGGGAACCATGAATGCCAACATGTACTGTGACATACTGAAGCAGAGCATGATCCTCTCCCTTCGGAGACTGGGCCGCAGGGCAGTATTTCAACATAACTACTCCAAACACACCTCAAAGACGACCACTGCCTTGCTAAAGAAGCTGAGGGTAAAGGTGATGGACTGACCAAGCATGTCTCCAGACCTAAACCCTATTGAGCATCTGTGGGGCATCCTCAAACAGAAGGTGGAGGAGCACAAGGTCTCTAACATTCACCAGCTTCATGATGTCATCATGGAGGGGTGGAAGAGGACTCCAGTAGCAACCTGTGAAGCTCTGGTGAACTCCATGCCCAAGAGGGTTAAGGCAGTGCTGGAAAATAATGGTGGCCACACAAAATATTGACACTTTGGGCCCAATTTGGACATTTTCACTTAGGGGTGTACTCACTTTTGTTGCCAGCGATTTAGGCATTAACCTCCCTGGCTGTAATCCCGAGTGTGGCTCGGGTGGAATTTCAGTACCATTAGCGGTAACCCTGAGCCACACTCAGGATTGCATTGCTGGATCCAGGCTGGGTTACTTACCCTCTTACCTCGCATGGGGAAAGAGACCGGCGGGAAATTCAAATAGATTACATTGCTGTATGAAATCATTTCACATCCCCTTTGTCCCTAGTGGTTTGCCCAGAGCCCTGCATGCACTTTTATATTATATATGTAATTCTTTCTGCCTGGAAACTTGAGAATGTCCATAGCAACCAAAAAGTGTCCCTTTACGTCAAAAGTGTTTTTTGATCAGCTAGAAAACACCGATAGTAAATAAGAATGATTTGCAGAATTGAGTGATACTGATTTTTGGTGAAATTTATCATCAGAAACTGAAAGTGACGACAGCGACAATTCTGCAAATGAGCAAATTTCAGTGTTTTTGGTTTGATTACATTATTGAATAAATTTTATTACTATTATGTTATTATTTCTGATAATTATTTATAGTTATTTATTATATTATAATTTATGATTTCATGTTTCAAACTTTATCATACCTGGGATGTCTACTAGACTCTTGTTTGGACAGAATTAAGTGAGTTATTCCTCAGAATTACAGGCCTACAATATAAAACGCCAAATTTCCATGCAAAATAATCGTACCGCTTTCAGCACCAAAAATCTGAAATAATCATACCGCCAGGGAGGTTAATGGCTGTGTGTTGAATTATTTTGAGGGGACAGCAAATTTACACGGTTATACAAGCTGTATGCTCACTACTTTACATTGTAGCAAAGTGTAATTTCTTCAGTGTTGTCACATGAAAAGATATAATAAAATATTTACAAAAATGCGAGGGGTGTACTCACTTTTGTGAGATACTGTATACACAATTGCATATCTGGGCGGCACAGTGGTGTAGTGGATAGCACTTTCGCTTGGCAGCAAAAGGGTCACTGGTCACTGTGCCTGCGTGGGTTTCCTCCGGGTACTCCGAATTTCCCCCGCACTCCAAAGACATGCTGGCAGGTACATTAGATTCTAAATTGGCCCTAGTATATGTATGAATGTGAGTTAGAGACCTTAGATTGAGGCTCCTTGAGGGTAGGGACTGATGTGAATGTACAATATATATGTAAAGTGCTGCATAAATTGACAGCGCTATATAAACACCTGAAATAAATAAATAAACATTGCTCCACTCAAAGGGGCAGGCACAAGGCTGGCCTAAAACATTGTGCTGCATGGGTCCAAGAATGGAATGCTGCCCCCCACCCCCCAAAAAGAAAAATCACGCCCACCAAAAGGCGCCCACATCCATTATTTTATATTGTGGTAATTAAAACTAAAATCAACTTCCAGTTCCGGCACCGCGGGATGTAGCTGTGCCTCACTACAGCTCCCACAGAGCGACCCTACATCTGCCTGAAAAAGTGACCCGAGGACCCACTCGCCCCCTCAGACAGGGGATTACAGCACCATCACCCCGCCATGGATCGGTACCTGGAGAAAAACTCATCCCGACCACCGCAGGCACAACGTTCGGAGGAACCTTCGGATCCAGCAATGGCGGCTGCTCCCGAAATGGAGGTGAGCGATCCCGCCCCTCTCCACCCGCAATATACGACTGCTCCAGAAACAGAGAGAATAGCTCAGGCGGCGGCAGCCCTGCTGGGGCCAACTATCACAGCCTCAGTAGAACGAGCAGTGCAGGCGGGCATGGACAAAATCCATAGGGATTTAAAGACACAGGCCACGAGGATCATGGAGGCCGAACAGTGTATCTCCAGCCTGGAAGATGAATCCCTCCAATTCCAGAGATCAGAACAAGCCCAAGACAAACAACTGAGACTGATCACTAAGAAGCTAGAAGATTTAGAGAATAGGTCTAGAAGGGCAAATCTTCGCTTTATAGGAGTACCTGAGGCCCTCCACACTACTGCTCTGGTGAACCTTTGTGCAATGAAAATTCCTGAGGCCTTAGGCCTTCCCGGGCCATGTGTGGTTGAGCGGGCCCACCGCCTCGGACCTCCCAGACAAGACCGGGCCGCTCTGCGCCCAATAATAGCGAAATATCTCAATTATGCAGATAAACACATCATTCTACAAAAATACCGCCAGCAAAAATCCCTCATCATAGACGGCATCAAAATTCGAATTTTCGCTGACTATTCAGCGGATGTTGCCAAGCGCAGGAAAGCTTTCCAACCAATTTGCTCCGCTCTGTACAAACAAAACGTTGAATTTACACTTGCATTCCCTGCTACTCTCCGCTTACTATCTCCTAAAGGGGACCAGCTATCTTTCCAAGAACCCTCAGATGCTGAACACGTCATGCGTTCCCTCGAGCACTTATGCAATGGCGGCGGGCAGGGAGCCAAACTTCCCCCGCCCTCAAGACCAGAGAAGCCCTAGAAAAGATTCTGCCAAGCGCCTTAAAACCACGGGCAATCAGTAATTGGAGACTCTGAGTCTATAATCATCCCAAAACCTCAAACAACCTCCTGACGGGTAGTCCCATGACCAAGCAGCTGAACCGTACCATCCGTACCCACGGGACCCAGTTCAAAGACTACTTTCTGTCATGAAACCTTTTTGTCTCCGATGCTCATATGTATAGATAAGGTAAACCTAGTTTTTCACTGTATGCTCCCTTATTTCCACATGGTTGTCCACCTGGTCTCCCTGCCCACCTCACTGGTGGCCCACCCCCACTAAGTTACCCCTACTTTGGGTCGCTACCCTCGCCCATACAGGGTCCTCTGTCCATGGGAGCTGGCTTCTACACGGCGACACCTTGTGGAAAAAAGAGAAGTTGCGCTTATACTGTTTTTCTTTACTTCCCCCCCTTCTTGTATAAGTTTCTCCCCCCCTTGAGAGAGCTCACCCACCAACCACCTAGTCCTCAGTTGAGATCCTTTCATCGGTGCCATATGAGACGGAAATCTCCCCTCTCGCACACCCCTCCAATTCTGCACCTATATTTGCAGCCTCCCCTTCAGTTTACAAATCCCCTCTTTTTCACTCCCCTATGAGAATAGAAACTTGGAATGTAAAAGGACTGCAGCCCCCGATTAAAAGAATGCAGATACTTCGCCACCTAAAACGCCTAAAAATAGACATTGCTCTCATTCAGGAATCACATTTATCACAGGCAGATTTTCATAGAATGAGAAAACTCTGGGTAGGAGAAGTGATAGGCTCAGCAGCTGAGGGCCGTAAAGCAGGGGTCCTTATCCTGCTACATAAAAATCTACCTTGTAAGGTCCTTCGCACATTCTCAGACGACCAGGGCCGCCGAGTCTCGGTATACCTCAGTTGGGGCCATAGGGAAATTGTTATATCTAATACATATGCTCCCAATAGCCCCAACAAGCATTTTTTCAATGACCTCTCAAAATATTTACTCTGCTCCCCCAAAGTCCCACACATAGTAGGCGGAGATTTCAATTGCACCATGCATCCAGTTGATGATAGATCACCTCCTGGTACTATTAGACCGCATAGCGAGGGCTCTCCCTCCACCTACCTATCCAATACCATGGACTCACTCCATTTCACTGACCTCTGGAGACTCCACCACCCACTTAACAGAGAATACACCTTCTACTCCAATCCACATGGGGTATTTACAAGACTAGACTACCTCTTCGGCTAAGATAATGTCATTCCCTCCCTAGTTGACACAGAGATCCACGATATAGCAATCTCGGACCATGCCCCAGTGACCCATACACTTCAGGACCCTAATGCCAGCCCAACTGCCAGACGATGGCGTTTCCCAGCCTTCCTGGCACACAACACAGACTTCACTGCATATATAAACAAAGCATGGGAAGAGTACACCTTTGCAAATAAATCCCACCAAGATAACCCAAATCTGTTCTGGGAGGCCGGCAAGGCTTTCCTCAGAGGCCGCATCATCTCTTATACCTCCGCATATAAGAGAAATGCCTTGTCTAAATTTAAAGAAGCGAGTGAAAGGTTAAAACTTGCCCAACGAACACTATCCACCTCGCGTACCTCTCCCAACTTACTGGCTTGGCAATCCACCAAGCATGACTTCGGTCACTGGTCTGAGTCGGTGGAACTGATGCATTCAGCCAAGTGGATGCCTCCCTCTCCAAATATGGGAACAAGCGAGGGAAACTGCTGGCCAGACTGTGCAAAGGCCAACACACCCCCACACACATAACCTCCCTAAAAGACTCATCCGGACAGATACGTTCCCGCCCTAAGGAGCTAGCTGACATTATGCTAAAGTTCTATACGGCGCTATACGCCACAGACACCATAGACCTCTCCCAGGCACACCGGTTTCTGGAGCTACCACAAATCTCCCAGACCCAGCTAACCGCATTAAATGCACCCATAACCAAAGCTGAACTGCATTTCACTATTCGCCACCTAGCCACATCCAAAGCCCCTGGCCCTGATGGTCTATCAGGGGAATTTTATAAATCTTTATTTGATCTATTATCCCCAATCCTTCTGCAGGTATACAATGGTGTATGGTCAGGGGGCTCCTACCCCCCCTCCGAACACCAGGCCACTATTAAACTCTTAGAGAAAAAAGGGAAGGACCCTCTAGAGCCCGGATCCTACCGATCCACCTCACTTCTCAATCTGGACGTAAAAATCTTATCCAAAATAGTGGCTAATCGACAAGCGGACATCATCCCTTTTTAATCCACCCAGCATAATTGGGTTTCGTGAGAGGGAGAACAACCACCCTCAACATCAGGAAGGTGATGATGGTCTTGGACTATGCCTCCAAACATCCTGACGAGGACCTGGCCATCATCACCTTAGATGCTGAAAAAGCCTTCAACAACGTCAGTTTTGACTGGTTGTCGCTGGTCTTATCTGCGATGGGCTTCTCCGGCCCCTTTTCCCACCTGGTCCAAGAAATGTATGCCCCCCCCTCCGCGAATCTAGTGGTAGCAGGACTCCTCACAGACAAATTCTAATTGTTCAAAGGCATCAGGCAGGGCTGCCCATTATCACCCCTACTCTTTAACATCGCAATAGAACCCCTATCCAGATTCCTTACCTTTAAAGCCCCTCTCCATGGCATTTCCCTCACAGGAGGTGATCTGCGAACTGCTCTGTTCGCAGATGACATCCTCATTTTTACATCCAACCTCTCTCCCGATATTTTGTTAGTCAAGAAGATCTTTGACTAACAAAGACCTTTTTTCAGAGGCTGAGATCTACCTGGGCAACATGTAGGAAATCAAAGATCCCCGGAGGAAGGGGGGGTTGGGGCATTGGCGTCCCCCTTAAAAAAATAAAAATAAACCACCCACCACAGTAGTATCCTCTGCCATCCCCTCATCCACAGCTGTGTCCCCTGCCTCCTTTCACATAATTCCCTCCTTAGTATTACATGGTAGTGTTTTCTGACCCATAGTAGTGTCCTGTGCCCCCCAAAGCAGTGTACTCTGCCCCCTCCCCACATTGTAGTGCCTTCTGCCCCCCATATTGTGGTGTCCTCTTCCCCCCTCTGTAGTGCCCCCATAGCAGTGTCCTCTTCAGCCCGCTATCCTCCCTGTAGTGCCCCCATAACAGTGTCCTCTTCAGCCCCCTATCCCCCCATAACAGTGTTTTCTTCAGCCCCCTATAGTGCCTATGCCACCCCATAGCAACTCCCTCTGCACCAACCCCCCCAGTAGTGCGCCCCCCTTCGTAATACCTTCCCCTCATAGCAGTTTCCTCTGCCCCTCTCCCTGCATAGCACTATCCTCTGTTCCCCCCCCCCCCCGTAGCGTCCTCTGCCAATCTATAGTTTAACACAGAGCTGTAGGTAGAACTCTCCAACCTTACAGCGTCTGTACATCACAGAGAGAGGAGCGAGAGTCTGCACATGCTGGATGGAGGGCAGGACCCGGAGCTGCTTTAGACAACTTTTTATGTTATCAAGCTGATGATTGGTTGCTAAGACCGCCTAGCAACCAATCATCTGCTAGATAACTTGCAAAGTTACCTAAAGCAGATCCCGGTCCCGCCCTCCATCCAGCACGGCTTTGCCTCTCGCTCCTCTCTGCTACCGAAGAGGAGTGGAGCCTGGGGGAAGCGCCGGCACACAACCCTGATCGAGAACTACCTGTCGGCTTCCCGCGATCGACAGGTAGCTTGCGATCGACGGGTTGCCGACCTAGGCTGTACAGTCTATTCTGATATACCCTATCTGTTATCAAAATGCTGTATCGGCAGGGCCTGGTGTCAGGTCCCTGCTTCACTTTGTAACCTGTTCTGATTCTATTTCTCCAATAAAATTTATTACAAAAAAAAAAACTAAAATTAAATTTATCAGGAAGTCATATTTACATGCAACAGCACCTTGTCTATATGCAAAATTATATGACATACCATTATGTTCAAAATTCCTGGTGTACTGCGCTCACAGACATCAATTAGCGAGAAAGCCAATAGTTGATTAGATCCACATTGATGGGTGCCTGAAAATATACCATTATGTTCAACTCCAAGGGGTGCGTAGTATCCGGACACACTAGGGTAGTATATAGACAGGTTAGGGTAGTATATGGACAGGCTAGGGTAGTATATGGACAGGCTAAAGCAGTATAGGGGCAGGCTGGGGTAGTATATAGACAGGCTAAGGTAGTATATAGACAGGCTAGGGCAGTATAGGGGAGGGCTAGGGTAGTATAGGGGCAGGCAGCATGGCCCGGGGGGCAGTTGTCATCGTGACACACAAAACTGCTGGGAAAAAAATCTTGGTTGTCAATTTGTTGGGTAAATAGAAGAGAAGGAGAGGCGGCCATGGTTCAAATTGCTGCCCCTCTCAAAATGCTGCCTGTGTCCAATGGACCCACTGGGACCCATAGTAGGGCCAGCCCTGGGTAGGCACATAGTTAAGCAATTAGTACAAGCATTAATGCAATTAAATAATTAAAATTAATAGGACAAAGAAACAAACAGCAGTAAGTATGGTTACAAAAGGTGATGCAAAAATCCCATAAGAATTGCACAAATAGACGTGAAGAAGCCTGAAGATGATAATTTCTGCAGAAAACTATATATGTTAACCTGCAGGAACAAAAAGATAAAAAGAAGATAACAGCAGAAAATATGTATATATATATATATATATATATATATATATATATATATATATATATACACATATTTTCTGCTGTTATCTTCTGGGTATATATATTTCTCCACTGTCATACATGTTTTCAAGAATAATACATGGAATGTAAACTAAACAAAATCATCATCAAGGTAAATCAATAGAGGCATAATTGCTTAAAAAAAAGGTCAACATCCCATCTAGAATTGAAACCAGCATGGGTTCTAATACCCAAACTGCAAATCCACCAGATCTCTCTTTCAAGAAGCCGATGGTGGACATCACCTCTCCGTAGAGATCTTTTGACTCTTTCCACTCCAGTGAAGACAAATGAAATCATGTCACTTGCATGTGTGTTTAAAATGTCTAGAGACCTGTGATAAAGCTTTGTCATTTGATTTGCCGGAGTCATTGTTGTGTTCCCCGATCTTGGCTCAAAAGGGTCTAGAGGTACACCCAACATGCTGAAGCTTGCATATAGTGCATTTAATGACATTTTTGGTACCGCAGTTAAAAAAATCACATATTTTATATTCTTTGCCAGTAGATCGGTAAACCACACATTGGTGACTGCCGCTATGCTTCATGCAATAGCAGCAGGTTTTCAGACCACAACCAAAAGAACCAGTCGTGCTAAGCCAAGTGGTTCTGAAAGGAGAAGACAAGAAAAGACTGAGGATAATATGCTACACAAAGTATTTGTACGTCTGCTGGAAAATCTAAATCCATTATATAAAATGGGGATAAGGTCTTTGTTTGCAGACAAAATAGGTAAATACTGCATCTCTGAATGATGTTGCTAATTTGTTTATATTCCTTTTAAAATGTTGTAACAAAAGTAACAGGTTTATTTTTCTGACAGGCTGTTTTGTTCTTACTTAAACTCCAGTTAAGAGATCTGGTCTATCTTTTTTTGAAGCAATGTTAAGTGCTCTATCAATAAGCCACTTTTGATAGTCCCGTTCTCTCAACCAAGACAAAATATTATTACACTCTCTGGCATAACCATCCATGGTGGAGCAATTGCAATTAGCTCTAAAAAAATTCCCCCCACAGGGACCGATTAAATAGTATGGGCAGGGTGACAACTAGAAGCAAAGAGAAGAAGGTTCCTCGCACACTCCTTGCGGAAGGTCCGTGCCTTAAAGGAGTTGTAAAGGCAGAAGGTTTTTTATCTTAATGCCTTCTATGCATTAAGATAAAAAAACCTTCTGTGTGTAGCAGACTCCCCAGCACTCCCCTAATACTTTCCTGAGCCCCTTCTCTCTGCAGCAATGTTCACGAGTGTCTTAGCTGTCCCAGACACTCCTCCTGACCTCACCAGAGGGAGGGGCCAGTAGAGCAGAAGAGGGACCCGAGAAGAGGAGGATGTCGGCTGCTCTGTGCAAAATGAAGTGCACAGAGCAGGTAAGTATAACATGTTTGTTTTTAAAAGGAAAAAAAAACAAGCCTTTACAATCACTTTAAGTGCAAGGTGGTGAGATATGTAAGAATAAAGAGATTTAACATCTAATTGATCCATACATAAGAGCTCTGCCAACTAATATCTTAACTAATATCTTTTACATACCCAGGCAATATGGTCACAAGTGGTTGCAGATATTTATCTATCCAAGTACTGAGCCTCTGTAGAAGGGAACCTATTCCTGCAACTATAGGACGACCCCTAATTCGGGTGTCCCCCTTATGAATTTTCAGTAGATGATGAAAAACTGGGACTACAGGGCTGTCTACCATCAGATATTCTAACATGTTAGGGGTTAATACTCCTATATCTCGTCCATAATCCAATAAGTGTCAACATCACCACCACTCTACCCTTATCGGCCTCTTGTATAACTATATCATTGCAGGGTTTTAACCCATGCAGGGCATCCCTTTATTTTACTCAGATTATTCCACACATAGGTGGATGAGGTTTGAGATTGCTCCTTCAGAGGGATACATTCTTTTTCCACTACACTCTGGAACATATCTAGGGCCGTACTTCTCGTGTAGACAGGATAGAAATATTTGTTGCCCTTAACAATAGAGTTTCTGTCCAAGACCATATATACTGCCCGAGGATTCTGCAACCTTTCAAGAGTGGACCTCATATTTAGGTCCTGAAAATGAAAATCATTAACATAGTCTACCGTATTTGAATTTTCTCCATCAGTGGGTGAAGTCAGATCCTCAACAGAAGAAACATGTTTTCTCAATAGAATATTCCTAATAAACCTATTAACAGTAGTGTGTCAAAGACATCAACATGAAAAATGGGATAAACCCCTAGAAAGTAGGGGAATTTCAGGAGGTATGAGAGGGATATTGGAAAGATTTTTTTAACATCTTTAAGACCATCAATAGTCAGCTTGATTAGTGCCTCTTAGTTCTCGCTTGGCGCAAATATTTGGTTCTGCTTTGTTTTGGTTCCTCCTCTCCCCCTCCTTGTTTTCCATTTTTTTTTTTGAGTGCCCCATTCCCATGGAAGCAGATTGTTTTTTTGAAAACTTGGCAAAATCATCACCTGAACTATCTTTGGTATTGGTAAAAACTGAAGTAACCGAATCCCTTGATGTAATTGAGGCTCCTCATCTGTACTGTCCAAAACTTCAGACTGGGTATCTGACAGATCCCAGGAATTAAAACTGACATGTCTTTGATTGTCATGTTGACGTCTTTTTTTTCTAAGAATGGATTGCAATCTCTCTGATCTGTTGTGAACATAAACAGTCCCCTGTTGGTATTCTTGAAGGTCTCTTAAATATTTGTACTTTTTGGTATTCATAATCTCTTGTTCCAATTTGTCAGTGGATTCTACCAATTCATTATTCTTTGTGGCATAAAGATCAAGAGACTGATAAGCCTTCATAGTGATTCTAAAGTCAGAAGGTTTTTTTTATCTTAATGCATTCTTTATGTGTGCAGCAGCCCCCCTCAGCCCCTCTAATACTTGCCTGAGCCCCATCTCAATCCAGCGATATTGCACAAGAGCCTCAGCTGTCCGGGAGTCCCCTCTTCTTGACTGAGACAGCAGGCGCCATTGGCTCCCACTGCTGCCAAAGTCAGTGAGCCAATCCGGAGAGAGAGGGGGAGGGGGCCGAGCTGTGGCTCTTTGTCTGTATGGGCAGGTTGCTTGCTGTGGGGGCACTTGGCAGGAGGGAGGGGCCAGGAGTGCTGTTGAGGGACCCGAGAAGGTGAGGATCTGGGCTGCTCTGTGCAAAACCACTGCGCAGAGCAGGTAAAAAAATTAGACTTTAGTATCACTTTAAGGATTCCCTCAATGTTTCTATCTCTCCATTGATGGTTTGTAACAAACATTCCTCCTGTGTTACAATTAAACTCTTAAGTTTCAAAGAACACTTGGTAAGAACAGCGTTGCAATCATTACGGAAAGTGTCCGTAGAGACTGTGGAGAGCATCTTCTTAATTCGTAAGCCTCTCGGTACTATAGACTCTTCGGGGAGGTGATGTCCACCATCATTTTCTAAAAAGAGAGCTTTGGTGGATTTTCAGTTTGGGTGCTAGAGACCCCTGCTGGTTTAAATTCCAGATGGGATGTTGATCTTTTTTATGCCTATATTAATATTCCCTGATGATGGCTTAGTTTAGTATACATTCCATGTATTATCCTTGAATGCATGTATGACAGTGGCGAAGTATACATATTTATATATATATATTTTTTTTCTTCTTCTGTAATCTTCTTAATATCTTTTTGTTCCAGCGGGTTAGCATTTCTCGCTATCTGCAGAAACAATTATCTTCAGGCTTCTTCAAGTCTATTTGTGCAATTCTTTTGGAATTTTTATATCACCTTTTGTAACCATACTTACCACTGTTGTATTGTCCTATTGATTTGAATTGCTTAATTGCATTAATACTTGTACTAATTGCTTAACTATATGCCTGCCCCTTTGGGTGGAGCAATTGTGTATATATGTCCTGTTTTGTTTATTATCATGCTTTGACAAGGCTACTTTGCCAAAACACATTAGCATGTTTATATTGTCACTCCTGTATCTACAAAAATGTCTTTAAGAGGATTTCTGGAGTTGCTGGCTCTTCTTACTACTTATATGTACACATACACATGCACCATTTATTGAATTTCTCAGCTACACAACACAAGAGCATACTTGGATATTTCTGCAAATTTCTATTTGATGAATTTAAAGTTTGGGAACCCTTCCATTTTGAGCCACTATTGTTATTTGATTAGGGGTTTCAGATCATAGTTAACTTGTTAGTCTAAGTAAGGTGAATACAAAACCATAACTTAGTTTTTCTATACTTTGGAACCAATCAAGGTGTTTTGTATACACCCAACAGCTACGGTTTTCTTTAAGCAAGCGAGTGAGGATCTGAACATTATTAATATTATTATACAGGACCCTGCTCATTAGAGCTTATATAATCTAAAAGAAATATAAAATAACTGACCATTACAAAAAAAAGAAGAATGATATAAAATCTACCTGCAGTTTTCTCTGCCCAAATTGTTGTTCAAAAATGGAGTGTAAGACAAATTTCCAATAGAACAATTTTAGATTGATTAAGAATGAAAAGAAAAATACCCATGTCACTGCAAAAGACCCAAAGGAAGGTTTAAAGGTTTAGTGGTAATAGGAATAGTAGTGAAGCTGTGCCCTGCACAGCATTGCTTGTACCAGGATGACCTGCAAGGAGGATTCATCAGCAGGAAGCTATACCTGAAATGTCATCACTATAGCCCACTTTGGAAGTATTTAACACAGCACTAAAATAAGCTAGTGGCATTTTGGAACATTCGGTCGTATTGTGATCTGAAAAAACATGTACTGTACTACAGTGCCTTGAAAAGGTATTCATACCCCTTGAAATTTTCCACATTTTGTCATGATACAACCAAAAACGTAAATGTATTTTATTGGAACTTTATGTGATAGTCCAGCACAAAGTGGCACATAATTGGGAAGTGGAAGGAAAATGAGAAATGGTTTTCAAAGGTTTTACAAATAAATATCTGAAAAGTGCGGCGTGCATTTGTATTCAGCCCCCTTTACTTTGATACCCCTAACTAAAATCTAGTGGAACCAATTGCCTTCAAACGTCACCTGATTAGTAAATAGAGCCCACCTGTGTGTAATTTAATCCCAGTATAAATACAGCTGTTCTGCGAAGCCCTTAGAGGTTTGTTAGAGAACCTTAGTGAGCAAATAGCATCATGAAGGCCAAGGAACACACCAGACAGGTCAGGGATAACGTTGTGGAGAAGTTTAGGTTATACAAAAATATCCCAAGCTTTGAACATCTCACAGAGCACTGTTCAATCCATCATCTGAAAATGGAAAGAATATGGCACAACTGCAAACCTACCAAGACATGGCCTTCCACCTAAACTGACAGGCTGGACAAGGGGAGCATTAATCAGAGAAGCAGCCAAGAGGCCCATGGTAACTCTGGAGGAGCTGCAGAGATCCACAGCTTAGGGGGGAGAATCTGTCCACAGGACAACTCCACAAATCTGTCATGGAAGAGTGACAAGAAGAAAGCCATTGTTGAAAGAAAGAAATGTGAAGTCCCATTTACAGCTTGCGTGAAGCCATGTGGGGGACACAGCAAACATTAGGAAGAAGCTGCTCTGGTCAGATGAGACCAAAATTTAACCTTTTGGACTAAAAACAAAATGCTATGTGTGGTGGAAAACTAACACTGCACATCACCCTGAACACAGCATTCCCACAGTGAAACATGGCGGTGGCAGCATCAGGTTGTGGGGATGCTTTTCTTTAGCAGGGACAGGGAAGCTGGTCAGAGTTGATGAGAAGATGGATGGAGCCAAATACAGGGCAATCTTAGAAGAAAACCTGCTAGAGTCTGGAGGTTCATCTTCCAGCAGGACAACGACCCTAAACATACAGCCAGAGCTACAATGGAATGGTTTAGATCAAAGCCTATTCATGTGTTAGAATAGACCAGTCAAAATCCAGACCTAAATCCAAGTGAGAATCTGTGGCAAGACTTGAAAATTGCTGTTCACAGATGCTCTCCATCCAGTCTGACAGAGCTTAAGCTATTTTGCCAAGAAAAATGGGCAAACATTTCACTATTTAGATGTGCAAAGCTGGTAGAGACATACCCAAAAAGACTTGCAGTTGTAATTGCAGTGAAAGGCGGTTCTACAAAGTATCAACTCAGGAGGCTGAATACAAATGCATGCCACACTTTTCACATATTTTTTTGTAAAAAATTTTGAAAACCATTTATCATCTTCCACTTCCACTACTTCCATTGCACAATTATGTACCACTTTGTGTTGGTCTATCACATAAAATCCCAATAAAATACATTTACGTTTTTGGTTGTCACAAAATGTGGAAAATTTCAAGGGGTATGAATACTTTTTCAAGGCACTGTATTCTGCCTTAAATTGTCAAAGGTTTGTTGAAGTAAAAGTAGATAACACTTTACCAACTATTAACTGTAAAAAAAGAGGATAATTTGTTCTATAGTTTTTTTGTGGCAGCCAGTGGCACAGTAATTATTTCATGAGTAGAAGACATACTTGAGGTTATGTCATTCAGTCAGTGTTGCCAACCTCCCCTAGCATTTTTTACTGGCAAAACATGGAAAATTTACTGGCGGAGCACATTTTTTACTGGCAACCTGACAAATAACTGAACTCCTATTAAAAACTAAGACAATTGATATTTAAACACAACATGGAAACACTGACTATACCCATATCAAGTAGTTTGTCCAGTTTACACTTAAAAAGTCAGCACAGTATGACAAATTATCAGACCCTGATATTTATAGACAGTTGTAAAAATCACTGATTTTTACAAACTGTCAGTAAATTTACTGGCGGTTGGCAACACTGCATTCAGTTCTGAAAAGAGGTTGGATATTCCAGCAAGGCAATTATTGAAAAGCGCACCCAAAAAACCAAACATGAACTACTTCAAGAAATTAAACCTTATGGTTTTGGATTGGCTTTTTGCAGACCATACTTTCAATATATATTATTGAAACTCTGTAGATATTATCTCAAATGTTTAATGAAAAAATTATTTTGGACTAGGATAATTTTTCAAAAAAAGATTACAACAGATTTGTTAAGCAGAAAAAAATATTTTGGTAAGTAATTACAGGACACATTTAGAGATTGGGATTTATGGCAAGGGGAGTGCTAATTATTTGTAAGCTTCAGGTTATCCAAGCTTTTGCACATCCGACATGCTTATTTTCTCTGGTCCATCAATTTCAGCAAAAAGGTCATAACTGTATAAAAATTGCCTAGTAAGGGAAACGTGACAGAGCCTTTATCTACCCCTTCCCTGTGACCCACTTATACACATTCTCCCTGCATTCCTCTACTAATCTGCTCTTCTGAGAGTCAAACCCACTTTAAAGTTTGTGTCAGTGCGGGAATAGTTTATTTGTTCTTTTATATCTATATGTCCTAGGCTATAAAGGATTATTGAAGAGATGTAAGAAATGTGAAAATTTCAAATTTGCATTCAACTCTCTGCCATATTTTTGAAAAAGCTACGAACGGCTACATACGGCTCTGTAAAATGTGTAAATCTATGCAAAGATGTTCAGTAAATATTTTAACTAAATGGTGCCTTTGTGATGTGCGTGGTGAATATTTATGGCATGGGTAAGCCATGCTCAACTTGGCAGGAAACTATATGCAGCACTAAGGTAACAGTTTTGGCTACTGTTGTAGATGCTGGACTGGTTGGGTATCCATGTCATGCAATTACAGTACAGCCAATACCTGTTGAGTGTGGAAATTGCAACCGGTTTTGGTCAGAAATGAGTGATAGCCTAGTTAACCTCCCTGGCGGTATGATTATGTCAGATTTTTGGTGCTGAAAGCGGTACGATTATTTTGCATGGAAATTTGGCGTTTTATATTGAAGGCCTGTAATTCTTAGGAATAACTAACTTAAATATTTCCAAACAAGAGTCTAGTAGACATCCCGGGTATGATAAAGTTTGAAACATGAAATCATAAATTATAATATAATAAATAACTATAAATAATTATCAAAAATAATAACGTAATAGTAATAAAATTTATTCAATAATTTAATCAAATGAAAAACACTGAAATTTGCTCAGCTGCAGAATTGTCGCTGTCGTCACTTTCAGTGTCTGATGATAAATTTCCCCAAAAATTAGTATCACTCAATTCTGCAATGATTCTTATTTACTATCGGTGTTTTCTAGCTGATCAAAAACCACTTTTGACGTAAAGGGACACTTTTTGGTTGCTATGGACATTCTCATGTTTCCAGGCAGAAAGAATTACATATATAATATAAAAGTGCATGCAGGGCTCTGGGCAAACCACTAGGGACAAAGGGGATGTGAAATGATTTCATACAGCAATGTAATCTGTAAGATTACAATGTACTGTATGTGTACTGTGTGTTTCACTATTTGAATTTCCCGCCGGGCTGCAGAACAAGGCAGACAACAATACAGAAAAGGTGCTTTAAGCTGAACACAGCAATCTGTATTCTATAGCAACAGCTGTCTCCTGTAGTAACAACTTAACTCACAGTATCCCACTGTATTTCCTCAGAAGCTCTCCGAATAGTTCTCTCCTGAAGCTATCCCAGCCATTTCATAGTCCCCAGGTTATGAAGAGTCTCCTCTGGTACTCCTTCAGAACTCCATCCCACTCAACCTGCCACCGGCTACAGGAGGTATTGACCGTCTGGAAACATCCTCTCTCATGCCTCCTGGCATCAACCAGGCTCCCTATGGCAGACACCTTTACGTATGGTTAGGCCTCGGGCTTCAGGCCTACACCGCAACAGCTGCTCCTCATGCACCCCCCCAGACCGCAGTCTGGGTGTAAAGAACCCAGATCAGCTGACCTCCTCTGAATAAATGCCTTCTCCCAGCATCCTACGCGGCCAAAGAAACACCTGCTGATTGGCTGAGAAAAGTATATACACTAACAACCTCCATTCAATGATGCCAAAGGTAACAGTGCCACCTATTGACAAAGGGAGAAATCACAGTTAACACCATGCTTAGGGGAAACCCATTTTATCAATAGACTACAAATTAGTCAGATAGCTACCATCTAGCACAGCTAAATTTATTAACAGCCCTGTTTAGGACAAGGGTGCTACAAGTGTATACTACAAAAAAAATTGCTGTGTACCGCTAAAGTGGTCGAGTTTGGCTTGAAGAAAAGGTGGCAACCCTAAGACTAGGTCTGGAAACATTGGCATCCGAGGGGCCCCTCATGATTGTGTAAGCACGTTATTCCAGACAAGGCTCTAGGGCCTACTTTAGTGAGCACCCTGAACAATAAGGAATGGGAGGGATGGTGGGGTCTTAGATATGCCATAACCTCCCCTGTGGGCTCTTCTCTCAGTTTCCTTTGGGAAAAATGACAGAGGCAAACCATACAAACCTATCACCTCTACTCAGCTGCATACAATGAGTTCTGTCAGCCTAAATAAAATAGTCAGTCTTATATCTGTCGTACAGAGGCCAGTTGATAAGTAAAGAACCAAGGCTTGGATTTTTCTTTACATTCGGGATGTCAGCTGACATATACTAGCAAATAACTGATTACAAGAGAATGTTTTAGAGACTACTGGTATTAGGCAGAAAGTGATGTATCTTCACATCCATGCTATTAGTATAATGCAATGTAATCACTCCAGAGAAGAAATGCTTGTTTTAATTGAATCAATAGGGTGAACATTGTTGATTAAAACTCTGGTTATCTACTCATTTATAGGAGCTAAGGTACATGTGCTATGTTTTTTTTCTTTTCTGTTACCACTATTCACATTTATTGGAGTATTCTAATACTATGCATCAAGCTGTCTGCTGTTAACACCTAATTCACAATCTTTAATTAGAATGCACAAGGATGGTGCATGGTAAGAAGAATTAGATGGTTGCATTTGAATATCAGTAAAATACATTGTAATGCTGTTGATTATGATATTCTTTAAAATGCTTACTTTATAATGCAGTATGCTACCTGTGTTAATGTTAATGACAATGTTTTTTTATTGAGTAGATTGCCCCCTTTACTGTATTTACAAGAGCCTGAAACTGAAAATTCTGCAAAAAAAGTACATCAAATGGCAAAGAATGGCATAAAAGAGGCAAAAAATAAGCAAAAAAAAAAAAAAAGGAACAATAGATGACAATGCGGTAACATTGACAGAAAAGGTGATTATAGCAGCGAAATAAAAGATCCTTTTCTAGTTTTCCTCCTTCAGAATGATACGATTATGGCAGCTCAGACATTCTGAAAGAAGTCTCAAAATATAGCAAATTATAGAGCAGGCGAAAAGTTTTTCATAGGTTTAAAAGTAGGACCAAATCGATTACAGAATAGTTGAAGATGCTATGGTATTGAAAAGCAGCAGAAAATAATAGCTTCAGCTTAACCACTTCAGCCCCGGAAGGATTTCCAGCGTTAGGACCAGAGCCCTTTTTGCGATTCGGCACTGCGTCGCTTTAACTGAAAATTGTGTGGTCGTGCGACGTTGTACCCAAACAAAATTTGCGTCCTTTTTTTCCCACAAATAGAGCTTTCTTTTGGTGGTATTTGATCACCGCTGTGTCATTTCTGATCGCCGCTATAAACAAAAGAAGAGTGACAATTTTGCAAAAAAAACCCAAATTTCTTACTTTTTGCTAAAATACAAATCCAAAAAAAAAATATAAAAAAACATTTTTTTTCATCGGTTTTGGCTGATTTATATTCTTCCTCATATTTGTGCTAAAAAAAAAATCGCAATCGGCGTTTATTGATTGGTTTGCGCAAAAGTGGTCGCGTTTACGGATGATGAGAATTCATTTTTGGGGTTTTTATTTATTTTTTATTTTTTACTAGTAATGGCGGCGATCTGCGATTTTTAGCGGTACTGCGATATTTCAGCGGACATGTCGGACCATTTTGACACTTTTTTGGGACCATTGGCATTTATACAGCGATCAGTGCTATAAAAATGCACTGATTACTGTGTAAATGCCATTGGCAGTGAAGGGGTTAACCTGCAGGGGGCGCTCTAAGGGTTAACAGTGTTCCCTGGGCGTGTTCTAACTGTATGGGGACTGCCCTAGCTGGGGAAGGGAAGTGGTCACAGCCTCCATGTAAAGAAAGGCTGTGATCACAGCCCTTCCCCCTCTCACAGAACGGAGGTCCGTGTTTACTTACACGGACCTCCGTTCTTTCACTCCGGGGGGGGCATCGCGGGTGGCCGGTGGAGATCGACTCCACCGCACCCGCTCCCTGGCCCTCCCCGAACACAGTGAGCGCACGGGCGCGCCTCCGGCGGCGCGCGCGCGCTCACTAGGTGCGATCTCGCGGCCGCCGTCATATGACGGCGATCCGCGTTACAGAGCCACTTTGCCGCCGTCAAATGCCGATCGGCAGTCGGCAAGTGGTTAATCAAAAAAAGTCTGAAAATAGAGATGTTAGAAAGAAAGAACAACATTTCTTTAGAACTATGGGGTTGATTAACGAAAGGCAAAAATACTGTGCACTGCATGTGCATTGCTCCAGAGCTTAGGAAATGAGGTAAAGCTTCACTTCGCAAATACTCAATTGCATGCAAGGAAAATAAAAAACAGCATTTTTGCTTGCACGTGATTGGATGATAGAAATCAGCAGAGCTTCCCCTCAGATCTAGAACAGGAGAGAACACAGGCGCCTTCTAAGTGCAACAGTTTAGTAAAAACAAGTTATTGGCAGTAGATTAAAACTACTCACAAGTGTAGTTGTAAAGTAGGCATATTTCATAGCGCTGGCAATGTGCAGAAAAGTTCCTTTGTTTCACCATCGGGAGGGGGTCCACGAGGAACGCTCCCATCTGGCAGGGTTGCGAGCGGTCACTGCCGGTGGATTCCGGAGCTTCCAGATCTTTGGAACGCACTGGCAGAGCGGTACTGACATCACTCCCTGGGTGCAGTATGCTGATGTGTAGGCCTACTTTTCTGCACATTGCCAGTTCTATGAAATATGCCTATTTTACAACTACACTTGTGAGTAGTTTTAATCTTCTGCCAATAAATTGTTTTTACTAAACTACTTTCCAGAGTTGCTTCTTATCTGCACATGGAGCTGCCTCAGTAAGCTGGATCTGGATACCAAATAAGAACTTTAATAATTTTAATCATATGGACTCTAGCACAAGAGCCATTCTCTTTGAAAGTAATTTCCACTACCCATTTACTGACTGTTTATTTAGTGCCCATCTTGCGCCAATACCATCTCCTCCATCAGATCTAGAACAATTGCACTCACAGTGCACAGTGTATTTGCCATTAGTAAATCAACCTCATATAAGTATAATACTATGAAATACGCATGGAAGAAAAGACTATAAAGGTAAATGTAGGCTGCAGAAGGGCATTATCTAAGAACAAACAGAAGGTGTGGTAGGAAGAATGCATAAACCAAAAAAGTCATAACCAGAAACAAGCAGTAATAACAGATTCCATTGAAGAGCCAAGAGACAGAAGTTGAGAAGAGGCCAGGCTATAAACAGGAAAGACGTCAGAAGCTGAAAAATGTAACCAGACAGGTCAGGATAGACACATCTCATCAGAAATGAAAACTGCTCAGCTCAAAATAATAACACTACTGATTGAGGACAGGAGTGCAAATGCAGTATGACCATACAACCGTTCAGATTATTTTCCAGCAGATGGCAGAGGTTAACATCAAGACACAGTAGTATACAGATTATTTACTTAAAGTGTAAGTCCACCCTAACACTAAAATCCCTGCATCTACAGACATCCACGTCCTAACACTAACCTATCTAGCCCTGTAAAGAAGAAATCAGCATGCATACTTTTTTTGAAGACAATCCGATCTCCAGTGGCGGAAGCTCTGCAGAGGCCACAGCCGACAACAGATGTGAAATGAATGGGAGGTGATGTCATCCATAAACTTACTCTGGGGCTTCTGTTGTCAGCTGCCTCCTCTACACCCGCCTCCACAGCGAAGCCGCAGCTGACAGCTCAGCGTGATATCAAATCGGCTTCAAAAAATTTATGTATACTGATTTCTTCTTTACAGGGTTAGATAGGTTAGTGTAAGATCGTGGATGTCTGTAGATGCAGGGATTTTAGTGTTAGGGTGGATTTCTCCTTTACCACTTGCCGACCGCTGGCCGTCCAAAGACGTCCTTGTCTTTGAGCCCTGATATCTGAATTATGCCGGCACCTACATGCATCATTCAGATATAATTTTTATCCGCTGGCGATTCTCTGCACCATAAGAGGGATCATAGCGGCAGTTCAGACGCTTGATCATTCTTATCGGCAACGGGAGGGGACATCCTCCCCCTCCCGTCGTCCTCCGCTGCTTCTCCCGGGTCACTCGTGCCATCAGTGGCCCAGAGAACAGATCCTTCACCAGCAGAAGTTGAGAATAGAGATGACTGATGACCAGATGGTCACCAGTTATCTCTATGTGCCTCGGAGGTCTGGGCGTGACATATGATGTCACATCCGGGTCAGATGATATAAACAATGCCTGTGAACTCAGCTGAAAAGACTGAGATTGCTGTTTCTTCCTGATCTCGCGTTTGAAAATAACGCGTTTGAAAATAACGCATTTGAAAAATTGCCACGTGACATAAAAAGTTACAATGACCGCCATTTTATTCCCTAAGATCTCTAATAAAAATATATATAATGTTTGGGGGTTCTGAGTAATTTTCTAGCAAAAAAATTATGATTTTTACATGTAGGAAAGAAGTGTCAGAATTGGCCTGGTGGTGAAGTGGCAGTGAAGTGACTGGCCCCAGGTGATACACAGAGATGAAACAAATCTATCTCTTCTTTACATCCATTTAAAGTCCAGAATTTATACAGCTTGTCTGAACTTTTGGAAAGCAGGGGGCGATAAACTGAAGTTACACTCTGCAGAGTTCAGTGAGGAAAGCTGAGAGCTGATCCGAGGGAAGAGACACAACCCCTTCACATAGCACACAGGGACAGAATTGAGGCTGTCAGTCACAGGTGTGCTGGAGCCCCCTCCCCTGTCACCTTTTTACCTCTTGGTGTCAGGAAAAGTGACTTGTATTGATGGCAGAGAAACAAGTCAGCAGACAGAAATGACACTTAGGGGTTGATTTACTAAAGACAAATCCACTGTGCACTACAAGTGCACTTGGAAGTAGAGTTGAGCGAACCCGAACTGTAAAGTTCGGGTCCGTACCGAACTTTCGGGTGTCCGTGTCCCGAATCCGAACCCGGACAAATCTATGCTCACTTTAATCAACCAATCATGTGCTAGAAGAAATATATATATTTATATATATATATATATATATATATATATATATATATATATGTTTAATTTTTTTTTTACACAGTGCATATTCAGAGTGAACACAGGTTTGGCTTATTTACCACTGTACACTTTGCTAAGTGAGTATACACTTTTTCAATGTGAACATTTACTTTCCAAAGTAAACTGCCTCCATTCATTTAGTAAATAGCAGACAGCTATAGGAGCCAATCCTCCACACCCCCACTGGCTGTACTACCCAGAAGTTCTTGATTGAAGGACACCGCAGTGGTGAAGTAAAGCCCCATACACACCATCAGATTTTCAGTAGACTTTTGTCTTCAGATTTACCAAAACCATATAATATGAGGTCAAACCTTAAGCGTTTCAATTAGCATGCAATCAGGCAGGCCCTTGCACTACATGTTTTTGGTAAATCTGAAGACAAAAGTCTACAGAAAATCTGATGGTGTGTATGGGGCTTTAGTGTTTCGGGTGGTGGTGGGAGGGGAGGGGTTGTTGTAACTGTACTGGGGCAACCTTTACCTTAATATTGTGAATGCATTAAGGAAAAAAAAAATGCAACTCAGGAAGACTGCAAGATGTGCACATGTATATGGTAATCATTAAACTTAATTTTCTAAAGGGAAAGTATCAAAGAAGCTGCTTGTATAAGACTCTTCCTCTGTATTTGAAACATTTTAAGGCTGGTGTGAGTAGATGAGGCAAGAAAACATTATGAATGATGGCTCTGACTCATTCAGCTAGAAGTCTTAATTTGAGCTTGGGCTATTGAGCTCTGTAAACATCAAGATTTTTCCATTAAAGCAGGGAGAGTTTTCTAGCAAATTTTAATATTAAACTGTGTCACTATCTGTTCTCTGGAAACGTAATATCGTATACAAATGCAATGCTCCATGTTAACCTTACTAAAACATTTAACTTTACTTTTTTAATCCGGGTTGTAATAAATAAAAAAGAAAACATATGCAAAAAAATCTAAACCTTTCTATGTTTCCCTGTATTCCTACAACCTACAAGAGAATATACAAATCAACAAAACCTGAATCATGATATTGTAAACCCCACAAATCCAACCACATCATTATCATGTCAATTTTGCTGAGCTCTGCCTCACTGTTCCCTAATATTCTGAATTGCCTACTCTCTCAGTTACTTTTTTCCACCACAAGCACAGAAGATTGCTCAAGAGGGATGATGGCTGTTCCAGTCAAACAGAGCAGTGGTTCTCAACCTCAGTCCTCAAGTACCCCCAACAGGCCATGATTTCAGGTTTTTCTCCTTATCTTACACAGGTGCTTTAAATCAGAGTCAATGGCTTGATATTTTGGACAGTTATTTTATCTAAGAGAAATTCCCAAAACATGGCCTGTTGGGGGTACTTGAGGACCGAGGTTGAGAACCACTGGAACAGAGGATTTCAATGTCTCCCTTAGGGTATAAAAAATTTCCAAAACTTGGCCTGTTGGGGGTACTTGAGGACCGAGGTTGAGAACAGTTGGAACAGAGGATTTCAATTCTTCCCTTAGGGTATAAAGACATTCGTGAAAATACGTGTTTTGATTTTATTTTTTCAACCCTCTCTTTGCTTATTGTCATTTTTAATCCGAAAAGTTGTCATTGATTGGAAAAAAAAAAAAAAAAAAACAACCCTTGAAGCATATACAGTATTTTGAGAATGGGCTTCTTCCACATGTCAACAGCTGCCATGACTCTCACAGTGGGATATACAGAAATGATTACATGCATCGTCAAGGTCTTTTTTTACATCAGCTAAGGAGATAGCCAGATGCTTTTTATTGCACTCAGAGAGGGTTTCTAGCACATGCTTTGGTTTTAGACTTACTGCGATCATAAGGAAACAGGTTCAAGAACGTGAGATACTGTATATTGTCAAATTTGACAACCATGAAAATATCATACACTGAATTGTTGAGTTGGGGATAAGCAACACATGGTAGTTCAGCAATATCCAAGCAAAAGTGACTGATACTTAACAATAAAGGATACCAAGATATAAGAGCAGACTGAGGACATGTGTAATCCAGTCCTTTGCCAGTGTGTGCAATCAACTTTGAGCTATGCTTAGAGCAGATGGAACAGACTTTTCAAAAATTGCTTAGAGGATTCACTGAGCCCTACAAGCATCACACTTCTATTCATTTATTAATTATAGGTACTTATATAGTGCTGTCAATTTACACAGCACTTTACATATACCGTATTTTGTACATTCATATTAGTCCCTGCTCTCAAGGAGCTTACAATCTAAGGTCCCTAACTCACATTCATATATACACATACTAGGCCAAGACAAAGAAGCTGCCATTGTAGCCTTTGTTTGATCTGCAATTGCCATGGTGCTGCACGTGTGATCATTTATTATACCAGTCATTTGTTAGCTCGACAGCTCAGTTGAGAGCACATACATTTGTGACAGTTATCATTCATTTGTATTTCTACTAGTAGTAGTTGAGTTCTGCAATCCACACAATTAAATCAGCAGACTTTTAGGTCTCTGTTCTTGAAAGGGGACTATTTGGAACTGTAAGCACTGTTTACCTGTAAATTTGTGTAGCCAGGTTGGCTAGTGCTTACAAGCATTTTCCCTGTTTGAAATATTCTTCCCTACCTATGACACCAGGAGGGCTAAATTAATTGCTTGCAGTGCTGAGCTGCGGTGACCATTATTGCAGAAGATCATGAACCATGCTCAGCTATGAAGTGTCTTCAATCCTGGGGTTGGCCGTTTTGTCAATGGTCAATATCTAAGCTGGATGGATTGTGATTGGCCGAAGGAGGGCACAAAGGAAGGGCATATGGAGTACTCTGCATCTTGGGAGTGATAAGAGCCTGCTGGGAGGAACTGAGACTTCTGGGAGATGTAGTCCTCGAGCAGACTGAGCTTATGCATCATATACTGACTAGCAGGGAAATGGTGTAATACAGACTGACAGGCTGTAATGTTAGCATTGTCTCTTTGGCAGGTCCATCCTCAGTATAAGGCTCAGGGGTCATACTCAGGACCAATGGCTTTATATCAACAATATATCCTATTATGCTATTGTTTTACTTATTTGTTTGAGGGGCTATTGGCATTTCCTTTTCTTTGGTTATTGTAGTATCAAATACATTATTGCACTAAACATCCCCTCTCTTCAGTCTGGGTGTGTCGGAGACTGTGGTGCTGCTTACAATCATGGGAACAGGGAACCCGAGAAAACAGCGACTCCTTTTGGGATAATCATTACATTAGAATAACTATTTTCCAGCTTAAAGTGGAATTAAAGTCTAGCACTAACTAACTATGTCATGGAGTGCACAACAATGTCTGGGAATTCTAGGAACTGTGATGTCACCCATAGGTTGCCATGACCCAGCTGTTGTTGGCCCTCCCTCCTCTCTTCTGCAGTCAATGCTCACTGACACAAGGGAGCTAGAGCTGCAGAATCACATACCCAGAATTGACCGGGCTAAAAAGTAAGTATGCTGGTCTTTTTTTACACAGGATAGTTAGGAGGAGGAAACATTTTTAAAAATTGTCAGTGTTAGGCTTGAATTCTACTTTGAGTGCCATGATAGCTGATTTGAAAGTGTGGCCAGGCTAAGGACTATAAAATATGCACATATGCCTCAAAAGCCCTCACTACCATTCTCTATTGCTGCAGTCATTGTGGAGTGATGTATCCTCAAACATCCCAACAGAAGCACTGGAATGGCAGCTCCTATCCTTTTATTTTCTCTGGCAGCAGGTGCTATAAGCTGTTCAGAAGTGGACTGCAACCTGGCTTGTGATTTTAGGAATGAATTATGCCACAGTGCCTGTAGCTAAAGAGGTTAGTGAGGGCGTCTTTTAAAGTTCATTACTTAACAATGTTTAACCACTTCAGCCCCGGAAGAATTTCCCAGGTTAGGACCAGAGCACTTTTTGCGATTCGGCACTGCGTCGCTTTAACTGACAATTGCGCAGTTGTGCAACGTTGTACCCAAACAAAATTTGCGTCCTTTTTTTCCCACAAATAGAGCTTTCTTTTGGTGGTATTTGATCCCCTCTGCATCATTTCTGATCACCGCTATAAATAAAAGAAGAGCGACCATTTTGCAAAAAAAACGAATTTCTTACTTTTTGCTAAAATTCAAATCCAAAAAAAAAAAATATAAAAAAACATTTTTTTCACCGGTTTTGGCCAATTTATATTCTTCCTCATATTTGTGATAAAAAAAATCACAATCGGCGTTTATTGATTGGTTTGTGCAAAAGTGGCCACGTTTAAGGATGGTGAGAATTAATTTCTGGGGTTTTTATTTATTTTTTTACTAGTAATGGCGGCGATCTGCGATTTTTAGCGGTACTGCAATATTTCAGCAGACATGTCGGACCATTTTGACACTTTTTTGGGACCAATGACATTTATACAGCGATCAGAAATTTAAATGTCCACTGATTACTGTATAAATGTCATTGGCAGTGAAGGGGTTAACCTGCAGGGGGAGATCTAGGGGTTATCTATGTTCCCTGGGTGTGTTCTTACTGTGGGGGGGGGGGGGGTTGGGCTACCATGGGCATGAGAGATCTAACTGATCCCAGTGACAGGGATCAGTAGATCTCCCATGCCCCCACTAACAGAGCGGGGAACTGCCGTGTTTACATCGGCGGTTCCCCGCTCTTTGCCTGTGGCCACTCATCGTGGCTCTCCAGCAGACATCAGGTCCACCCGAGCCTCAGGAGTGCGCCCCTTAGCGGCCATTCGCAGATCGCCGCCTTTTTACGGCGATTCGCAGCCAGCGTCCACACTGCCGCCGTAAATAGACGGTAGGCAGTGTGGAACTGGTTAAAGTGTTACTAAACCCAGGACCCTGCATTCACTATATCTGGCCCGCCACAGTACACAGAATATGGAAATGCAATTATTTTAGTAAATATAAACTGCTAAATACATTTTATCATCAGCAGTATATAACAGTCTTGTGACTTCTATCAGTGTCTGGTTAAAGCTTGTAGGAGGAGTTTTCATTCTCCTCTGACTGTCCTATGAGGCTCCATGACTCCCTGACCCTCTGTGTGGTCCTGTGCTAACCACATGCATCCTCCCTAAGACATAAAAAACTCTCTAGCAATACACTCCAAACTGAACATGTGCAGAGTGCCCCCAAGACTGTTCTATAAGCAGATAGATTGGGGACAGTAAAAGGGGAGGATCAGAGAAGACAGGATAAAACTTCCTTTTTACACAATGCAGAGGATTAACCCCTTCACAGTGAGTATAACAAGCACGCTTTACTGCATATATACACTGATTTTATTGTTGTGGGTTTAGTAACACTTTAAGAATATTTAAATAATGTAATGTCCATAGACTGTGCTCAAGTTAACATAAGGTGTGAACCTTGAATATATGCAGGGAGATTTTAATTGTTCCTTCTGTCATCTGAGCTGTGGCTACTTTAAATTAGCATTCTAGACTAACCTACTGTTCAAGCTAGCATTAATTAGTTAGAACTCTTGTGCCTCCTAGTTTTCTTGCAAGACAAAAGGAGAAAAATTAAAGATCTTCTGCACCATTCACACTGTTCTTACATTGTTAGCTAACTCTAAGTAAATTAAACACATCTGACTTTATTCTATTACAGTCCAGTCAGAAATAAATTATACACATACAATGATGAATTACAATGTTTACTTACATGAACATCCTTTCTCCTTCCTATGTTAGATATTGTTGTAACGTATTTGAAGATGCATGATTGGCTGCACATATAAAAATGAATGTAGCTAGCATATTACAAGGCTTTTGTTTTTCTATTCTGGTGTCATGAATTCTGTTGTTCTAGACCCAGGAATTCCCCTCTGGGAGCGCAGGAGTCAAATACTCAATTTCTGTGTATTGATTTATTTTTGTTGTTGGAGTGCAGACAAATGTATTCAGTGTCGCCTCTGTAACCATTCAGCATCATTTGGAATGTCAGAAAGTCATGTCAGGATCAGAATGAAGTGCATTGCTCCTGTACATTTATCACTCTATCTTGATTCTCCCAGGACCAGTTTGTCCACAGTTTAATTGAAGAAAAGGTGAAATAAATAGTACTGACTTGGTATCCATCACCTTCCTATAAAGCACAGCAAGCAACAGTTGCTGAAGCCAACTGTGCTGAACTTCAGCAATGTATTTTTAGTGATATTACAAATAAAACACTGAGAGTTCAGTTTAAAGCTAAATTCCAAGCAAACAGCTAAATACACAGATGAAAATAAATATAAGAGAGGTGTTATAAAAGCCAAATAGATAGATAGATCAAGGCCAGTATAACATGTATGTATGTACCTATGTATGTATATATAGCTTATAATTTTAGTTATGATTAACCAGTTCCCAACCAGCTCGCATACATTTACTACTGAAGAGTGGCAGTGTAGCGCAAATCGTTGTATATAAACACAGATTCGTGCGAGCGCAGCACTGTGAGTGTGGCCGCGGGTCGGGTGGACATCGATGTCCGCCGGCGACCCGCGATCGCCTACTACAGAAGAAGAGCGGGGACCCACCGATATAAACACAGCGGTTCCCCGTTCTGTCAGACGGCATGACAGTGATCTACTGTTCCCTGTATTCGGGATCAATTAGATCTGTCATGCCCCTGCCAGCCCAGCCCCCACACAGTTAGAACATGCCTAGGGAACACAGTTAACCCCTTGATTGCCCCCTGCAGGTTAACCCCTTCCCTGCCAGTGATATTTATACAGTAATCAGTGGTTATATTTATGTCAATGGCCCCAAAAAAGTGTCAAAAGTGTCCGATCTGACCGCCGCAATATTGCAGTCCCGCTAAAAATCGCAGATTGCCACCATTACCAGTAAAAAAAAAAAATATAATAATATAAACCCCATAAATTAATTCTCATGGTTTGTAAATGTGATAACTTTTGCGCAAAGCAATCAATAAACGCATATTGCCATTTTATTTACCAAAAATATGTAGAAGAATACATTTTGGCCTAAACTAATGAATACATTTGTTTTTTTATATTATTTTTTTGTACATGTATTATAGCAAAAAGTAAGAAATATTTGTTTTTTTCCAAAATTGTTACTCTTTGTTTGTTTATAATGCAAAAAATAAAAAACGCAGAGGTGATCAAATACCACCAAAAGAAAGCTCTATTTGTGGGGAAAAAAGGACGTCAATTTTGTTTGGGTACAACGTTGCATGATTGCGCAATTATTAGTTAAAGTGGCAACCACTTTAACCTACAGGTAAGCCTATAATAAGCCTATAATAATTATTTCCCAAACCTGCACGGTTTAGGAGATATACAGTGTACTGTGATGTGCCCACGTCATCGGGCACAAAGGCCTCCGTGCCATACCTTCACTGACATCGTGCCGTGACTGGCGGCTCCCGCACGTATGCAAGGGAGTGACATCGCGCAACTCCAGCCAGTCACAGAGCCGGAGATCGTGGCCCCGGAAGGAAGAGGGGAAGAAGATGGACGCGGCCTGGAGCAGGGACATCGCTGGACATTGTGGGCTTCCAATGCAGGTAAGTGGCACATAATGGGCTACTATGCGGTGCATAGTAGTCCATTATGCTTTTACATTGCAGGGTAACATAAAGGAAGTAAAACCCATCAGGGTTTACTTCCTCTTTAAAGCGTGGAAATTGTGGGTTTCCTAGGATGACTAATAGGAGCCCAAAACAAAGTAACTCGCTGTGCCACGTCCTATTAATTAAGTATTGGAACTGTGATATAAAAAGAGGTATGGACTTTATCGGCACGTACACAAGTAGTATATAAAACAAAGAGTTTTAGTGATCCAACTTTAAAACTGAGTCACCATTGACAACGGTGCTCACCACAGAAACATATAAAATACTCTTAATGCTACCAAGCAGTACATGAAATCCTCGTAGGGGATAAATTTATCCATATACTAATGCACACTATGCACTGTTAAATTCATAGCCATAACCATAAACAACAATTCCCACTGTGAAGGATCCACTTGGCTGTCTTGGTAGGAGTGAATTGTTCAGTAGCTCTACATGTTTCACGACTCAGAGGTCGCTTCCTCAGGAGCTTAAATTTCTATTAAAGAACAGATATATATTAATACATATTCCATGAATCAACAAAACTTCAACACATCAGTAGATTGTCACTCACTTATGCCAACAGAGGTCTGCGTATCTCCTCGCCGACCGCCCAATTGGGGGAGACCCAGCAATGCCCCAGCCGCATTTGTTGGGTGTGGGGACACACACGTATAACTAAACATAACATAGTATATTATATACTGGGATTGGGACATAATTAGACTTGATAGATATATATATGTGTGTATACATATGCACCTATGTGCACTTGCATACCCAATTTCTATATGTTTTAAGTGCTCTTACCCCAATGTAGGTGAGAAGGAAGTAGTCGCGCTTAATCCCTTTGAACAGTATATGGCTGTATAACGACCCCCGCTAGAGCGTTATCTGGTTGCCTAGAATGCATGAGTAGTAACATGATATAAGCCAGTTATGCCACATAATAGACCATATTAACACAGGAAAAAAAAAGAGAGGCAAGGGAGAAATCACCCTAAATAGGGGTAAGGTCCAAATAAATTACTTTACCTGAGGGCTAACCAGAGGGAGAAGAAAGGTGCTGTCTGCCCTTCAGCTATCCCGGCAAGTTACTGTCCATTCCACTTGGTGGGGTACTGAATAAGTACAGATACAAATTTATGAATGTAGCGTCAGCTGGTGAATACACCATTTGTACTGCTAGCCTTCCATGCAAGTAAAGCCTACCTTCCTTAATCCAAGGGGGGTTGTCTCCACTGTCCTGTTCAGGTGCTTAACTGGGGGAGAGACAGGCGTGTGCTCTGTGGCTCTAGTCCACCGGCGCCTGTCCTTCCCCTTATGTGTGTCCCGGCTGAGATCCTCCGTCAGAGCTTCCATAGTCACTCAGCCCAGCCGAATCTCTCCTGCGCATGCGCACGCCGGACCACGAATCCAATGTCTCCTTGTCCGGCCCCGATGGCAGGGGAGGTGTATTGGTGACTGACATCACCAATTGCTGACACGCTGTCCTGGTGCAGGCACGCAAGTCCAACCCCTGGGAAGGGGGTGGGCGGCGGGCTCACTCCCGACAGTGCGTGGCTCGGGCGGCCGCACATCCCAACTCAAGCCGAGGAACCAAGGCCAGGCCCCCCAGTGGTAAGGGGGAGGCACTGCAGACATCCTGCGCATAAGTAGGAATCATATACAAGCTGAGTACAACAGTGATAATAATAACCCTTTGATGTGCAGCTATAAAGGGGAGACCCCACAGTACAGATCACATAAGGGAATATACATTGGTTACATAAGTTACATTTCCCTAGTTGTTAACTTTAGGGATGGAAGTTAAGCCTTCAACTAACCTTGTTTAACTGACTGAATATAAAAACCAAATCCAGAGGTGGTGCCCCAGGACCCACGTGGCGGCAACTGGGACAAGAGGATACAATACACAGCCCCCCTGCACAAATGGTCTGCTCTACCTTCCCCCGCCCCTCTCCCTCCATGTTCCTACACACTCTGAAGTCCGTGCAGTGAGCGAGGGAGCCGTGTGGGTGGGAAATTATAAACAGAGCAGCTGAGCTGACAGATACAAGGTGACCTTCCAAGTGTGAGCACAGTGACTGGCACTCTTATCTCCCTTCTCTTTTCATCTTTGTTAACTCTTTCCACAAAGCAGTGCTATAACTGCAGCCAAATAGTTTGGAATTGTGTATGGTAGTAATTGGTGCTTATAAGTAGCTTCACACTGGTTTGCTATGTTTTGACTATATAGCCAATAGTTTGGAATTGTGTCACCAGTGTATGGTAGTACTTGGTGCTTATAAGTAGCTTCACACTGGTTTGCTATGTTTTGACTGTATTGCTGGTGTACCTGCAGTTTTCCTGCATTTTAGCTGCAGTCCTATTGATTTCTATCGTGTTGCGTGTTTTTTCTGCAGTTTCTGAAAGTGCACCAACATTCCTGCATGCTTCATCTTTGGTGCACTGTCAGAAAACGCAACAAAATTCCCAACAATTGTACAGTGCCAGGGGTGACATCACTACTGTGTACAGTGCTTGGAGTGACATCACTACAATGTACAGTGCTTGGGGTGACATCACTACTGTGTACAGTGCTTGGGGTGATATCACTACTGTGTACAGTGCTTGGGGTGACATCGCTACAAAGTACAGTGCTTGGGGTGACATCACTACTGTGTACAGTGCTTGGGGTGACATCACTACTGTGTACAGTGTTTGGGGTGACATCACTACAGTGTACAGTGCTTGGGGTGACATCACTACTGTGCACAGTGCTTGGGGTGACATCACTACAGTGTACAGTGCTTGGGGTGACATTGCTACTGTGTACAGTGCTTGGGGTGACATCGCTACAGTGTACAGGGCTTGGGGTGACATCACTACAATGTACGGTGCTTGGGGTGACATCACTTCTGTGTACAGTGCTGGGGGTGACATCGCTACAATGTACAGTGCCAGGGGTGACATCACTATTGTGTACAGTGCTTGGGGTGACATCACTACAGTGTACAGTGCTTGGGGTGACATCGCTACAGTGTGCAGTGCTTAGGGTGACATCGCTACTGTGTACAGTGCTCGGGGTGACATCATTACTGTGCTGCAGTGAACTGTGAGGCAGGAGTCTGTGTGCAAGGAGCTCAGAGACTGCAAGAAGTCCAGAGAGAGGACTGGGGTCTCCAATACTGCCTGGTAACACTGAGCTGTCACTGCAACAAGTAGATAGTGTGCACAAGATACCGCCTGCTGTTTTTGAGAGCCCAGGTGGGAGCTGTCACTGGTAAGAGACCGTGTGGCAGCTGTCACTGGTGAGAGTCCGCGTGGCAGCTGTCACTGGTGAGAGACCACGTGGCAGCTGTCACTGGTGAGAGATCGCATGGTAGCTGTCACCGATGAGAGACCGTGTGGCAGCTGTCACTGTTGAGAATCTGCGTGGCAGCTGTCGCTGGTGAGAGTCAGCACGGCAGCTGTCACTGGTGAGAGACCATGTGGCAGCTGTCACTGGTAAGAGACTGCATGGCAGCTGTCACTGGTGAGAGACCGCGTGGCAGCTGTCACTGGTGAGAGATTGCATGGCAGCTGTCACTGGTAAGAGATTGCTTAGCTGTTGTTACTGGTGTTGCTGCAGGGTGACCACGTGTCCCAGATTGCCTGGGATAGTCCCACATTTTACAGGTCTGTTCTGAGTCTTGGGCACCTTCATTCCGGGACAATATCATGTCCTGGAATGAAACTGACAGAGCCAGAAAACTTAGCAGTGGCGCCTATCTACTGGTTGCTAGAGCCGCCTGGTGTCTAGCAACCAGTGACATTACTCACCAGGGACGAAACCGGCCAGTGCCAAATTGAGAGGGGCACCACCGGCCCCAGGTGTCAAATTCAGAAGAGTGCCCCTTTCGCCACCGATGTTTGCACTGCTGACACTGGCTGGGATTTCACAGGGAGCAGTGTTCACACACCGTCTTTCCGGTGAGCCTGCTTGTACTGACTCTGACTGCAGGGGAGCCGCTGAGTCTCACACACGCTGGCTGTTCAGTGAGCCCACTCACAATACCGCTGATCACTGGGGAGTCGTAGGGATCTAGGACCTCAGCTTGAGGCATTCAGCCTTGAAGGGATCCAGTACCCAGGGGGAGTTAACCTTGAAGGGATCTGGACTGGACCCCAAGAGATCCACTAAACAGGGAGATCAGCTCTTTGGGAATCCAGTATCTGAAGGCAGACTACGGGTGGCAAGTGACATTGTATCTGGTGGCGGGTTGCGGGTGGCAAGTGGCACACTGTATCTGCTAGCAGGCTGCGGGTGTAAAGTGGCACATTTTATCTGGTAGCAGGCTGTGGGTGGATTTGGCAGCAGGCTGTGGGTGGCAAGTGACACGCTGCATCTGGCTGCAGACTATGGGTGTCAAGTGACACGCTGCATCTGGCGGTAGGCAACGGTGGCAAGTGACACACTGCATCTGGCAGCAGGTGACTGTACAAAATGACACTCTGCATCTGGCGTCAGGCGACTGCAATGTGACACGCTGCATCTGGCTGCAGGCGACTGCAAAGTGACACGCTGCATCTTTCTGCAGGCGACTGCAAAGTGACACGCTGCATCTGGCTGCAGGCGACTGCAAAGTGACACGCTGCATCTGGCTGCAGGCGACTGCAAAGTGACACGCTGCATCTGGCTGCAGGCGATGGTGGCAAGTGACATGCTGCATCTGGCAACAGACAACTGTTCAAAGTGATATGCTGCATCTGGTGGCAGGCTATGGGTGGCAAGTGACACACTGGGGTTGATTTACCAAAGCTAGAGAGTGCAAAATCTGGTGCAGTTCTGCATAGAAACCAATCAGCTTCCAGGTTTCTTTGTCAGAGCTTAATTGAACAAGCTGAAGTTAGATGTTGATTGGATACCATGCACAACTGCACCAGATTTTGCACTCTCCAGCTTTAGTAAATCAACCCCACTGCATCTGGTGGAATTTGATCATCCTGACACGAGATAAAGCATGGTGTCGAGATGATTTAAGTGCTAACACCAGCCATTTGCCCGACAAATCACCCCCCACCGCTGAATTCCCCGTCAACCCCGTGACTATATTCCTCCCCCATCTTTTTTTTGGGAGGGGGGTTGTCCCTGAATGGCAATTTGGAAATGTGGTCACCCTATGTTGTTGCTGGTGAGAGACCGCATAGCAGGTGGTATTAGTGGTGTTGCTGCTGCTGAAAGGCTGCATGGTAATACTGGTGAGAGTATATTTATTTTGTTTTAGCAAAAAATGTTATTTATTTCCATAAAAAGGCCCACCAAAATCCTCAGCACCGGCCCATTATGATCTTAATCCGGCCCTGATCCTAGATAGCATTCAGACTGTGCTTGCATTAAAGTCATGCTCAGATCAGGTTATGCATAAGCATCCATTCTTATGTTTTGTTGCCCTAAGGCTCACAGTAGGGTTGAATTTCCACCACTGGAGCTTAGAGGCATACAACCTTTGGTTCCCCCCAAAAAAAATCACCCTGTGCTGGAATCACTACTGTCACTTATATGCTCAAACTTATGGTGTGTAATGTTAAAGCATATCTAAAGCCAACACTTTCTTTTTCCATTTTGGATAGAGTATAGGATAGTTAAAACTCCTATCAGGTTTTGTTTTATATCAAATATTGTGTGGTAGATTATAAATATTATTGTTGCATGGAAAGTTATACATATGTACTGCTGCAAAAATCATTTTAGTAACCTAACGTAAAAGCAAAATTCATTTATTTTTTTGTCTATTGCAAAAGCGATTCCTTGCTAGCACCCACATTTTAATAAGAGGACCAGACCAGCACCCAAATGCAGCAAGTGTCACAGGCAAAATATAACTAGCGTGAAACCCTTTAAATAGTATCCACGGCAACAGCCCAGCATGGAGTGAAGGATTTTTTTAAAGCTCCTCGAGTGATTACCATATTTTGATCTATTCATCCAAAAAAAGCAAACATCAGATCAAAGAGTGTGTCCTTCATTGGCATGGCACCATCCCTAGGACAGACCTTTCCCTCTCACCAGGTGCAGTGGAAGTTTACACGGATAGAAGTACACAGAGTGATAAAAAAAATAGGAAACACATGAAGCTATATTTATTTGCATCTACTTATTTTTATCTGTTACATACATACAAAAACATGAAATGCCTTCTGAAAAACATGTATAAATTAATACTGTATCTGCTGCATTGATATTTGTATTCAGTAATATTAAACCCGAACTACAAGCAGGTGCAGCGCAACCCCCAAAGGAGCTGCTGGTTAAGAAGGGTCCTCTGTTGCTAGCCTCAACTTTCTCAAAGACCTCAACCCCTGTGACACACCAAGCTGAGTGCTCATACATACACTTTCACAGAGAAATCACTGACAGTGACATTAGTACACATCTATAAAGCTATTTTTAAAGAATGCAAGCACCAAACCATTTAGTAAAACAAACTAAATATATTGTCATAAAATAAAGTAGGTAAAGGTAGGCAGAGGTAAGGGGTGAAATGAATAACAATGGTAGTAATACACTTAAAATACAGAATAATTACGAGTAACTGGGCCCAGGTTTTTCCAACCAGCTTAAAGGAGTTGTAAAGGCATTCTATGCATTAAGATCAAAAACCTTCTGTGTGTAGCAGCCTCCCCAGCACCCCCTAATTACTTACCTGAGCCCCATCTCTCTGCAGCGATGTCCACAAGTGTCTTAGCCGTCTGGGACTCTCCTGCTGATTGGCTGAGACACAGCAGCGGCACCATTGGTTCCTGCAGCTGTCAATCATAGTCAGTTAGCCAATCAGCGGAGAGAGGGGGGGGCAAGTCGGGTCTCTGTGTCTGAATGGACACACAAAGCTGTGACTTGTCCCCGGTTTCCCCATTGCAAGCTGCTGGCTGTGGGGGCACTCGACAGGAGAAAAGGGCTGTACAGAGGAGGTAAGTATAACAAGTTTGCTATTTAAAAAAAATGAGACTTTCAATCACTTTAAACTGTAACAAAGTCACCCAGAGTATCATAAAGGGCAGCTAGAAATGGATAGTATAAACACCCGGAGGCTACGTTGCCTTAGGCCCTGGAGCATCTTTGTTAGGTCCAAGTATGCCTGCAGGACTTAAGTAAGGTAAAACATTTCCATGGCCTATGGAAATAATATAAAGAGGGCAGGAATAACCTCCAACTGAAGAAAAAATAAAATATATAGTTATTTCTACCAGCGTGATTGGGGCCCATATCGTGGTGCACTTGTGATGATGCATTGTGGCTTTGCGATACCCCCAGTTTAGGCAAGTAGAGACTTGATTGAGAGTTCTGGTTAGAGGAACTTGAACTCGGTTTAAGGGCAATGAAAGGAGTCAGTAGAAAGTTCAGAGAAGTTGAGTGGATTTGAATTAGTAGAGTAATCCGGGACAGGTTACATGACACTTCTCAGTGGTGTACAGCATAAATGTGGTAGTGTCTCAGGAGCCTAGTGGCAAACTTTGTAATTTGAGTCACACTTGGTTCTGTGGTACAGTATGTTTGGTGAGTTAGCAACCCTCTCACCAATCCTGCACTTCCGTGGTGGGTACTGAAGGCAGAGGGGCCCCTCATGGAACAATGACGTGTTCCGGTGAGCCCACTCTGTATGGCTGCAACCGCAGATGTTGACCAGCGAGCCCGCCCTGTAAGGCTGTAGATGCAGCTAATGATCAACTGCATTGGTGGGTGAGTGCCCTGAGGCTCAGCATGCACCCTAGATGTCTGATACTTCCCCTGATCTTGCACCAAAGTCTCAAACTTCTCCTGGGCAGAAAGTAAAAACCCCTTTACTCCTCTTGAGTCTCTTAGTCCTCTGGGATCTGTAGTTCTTTAGCTATCCAGTACAATGTAGTAGTCTTTCCGCGGGACTACACTTCCCAGTGGGCATTGCAGTAGTCCAAGTCCTCTCCCCCTTGCCTCTGATTGGTGGAGCAGTGGCTGCAGGAATGAGGGGGGGTGCTCTGAGCAAACAAGTAGTAAAAGTGTCCTTCCATGTGCAGAGACTGCCCCCAGTTGCTGCATTCTATCCCTCTGTGCAGTGGCAGCAGGAGGCGAGTGGGGGGGGGGGTAAATAGCCCCCCAGCCAAAGAGCCTCCTCCAGATCTCTCACTGCCTGCATCAGCAGGGGAGGGAGAAAGGAGGGGTTGCATAGAGCACTCGGCAACCAGCTACACAGATATCAAGGGAGCAAATTAAAAAGGAGTTCCGCCCCCCAGCAAAAAAATTAAAAGTCAGCACCTACACATACTGTAGCTGCTGACTTTTACTATTAGGACACTTACCTGTTCCGGAATCCCACAATGTCAGCACTCCAGCCAATGTTTTCATCGGCTCTCGGTACTGCCGCTGCCATTTGTAGTAAGGGAACCCTGCAGTGAAGCCTTTCTGCTTTACAGCCAGTTCCCTACTACGCATGCGCAAAACGCGCTGTGCTTTCTGAATGGCCTGGCAGCAGGAGAAGGAGGGGCTGTGATGGCATAAGGGGGCAGGGCCTCCTGATGACGTTAGCGGGTGGCCCCATCGCATGCCAATATAAGTCATTGCAGAACGTGGATAGTCCATTCGTTCGGGAGATCGCGTTGTGTCAACATGGGAGGAAGAGCAGAGGGAGAAGACAGCAGAGAAGACAGTGGCAAAAGAGCAGAAGATAGAAGACCCCTCAGAAGAAAGAAGACCCCGCAAAAGAGCAGAAGAAAGAAGACTCCTGAGAGGGAGAAGAGCTGGAGAGGGAGAAGATGCCGTAGCTGATTTAATGGCATATTTTAAAAACCTGTGTAGTGTTTTTTTGACACATTTTTTCAGGTGAATGGGTAGGGGTACAATGTACCCCATACTTATTCACATAGGGTGGGGGGGCTGGGATCTGGGGGCCCCCTTGTTAAAGGGGGCTTCCAGATTCCGATAAACCACGTCCGCAGACCCCGACAACCACCAGCAAGGGTTGTCGGGAAGAGGCCCTTGTCCTCATCAACATGGGGACAAGGTGCTTTGGGATGTGGGGCCCCAAAGCACCCCCCCATGTTGAGGGCATGCGGCCTGGTATGGTCCAGGAGGGGGGCGCTCACTCGTCTGGCCTAGCTGGCCAGACTGCATGCTCAGATAAGGGTCTGGTATGGACTTTGGGGGGACCCTATGGCATTTTTTCGGTGTGGGGGTTCCCCTTAAAATCCATACCAGATCGAAGGGTCTTTTTTTAAAAATGTTTACGTGGGTTCCCCTTCAAGATCCTCAGCACACAAGTCGCACCGCAAGTCGGATCATCATGATCTGACTTCTGGTGCGACTTCTATTCAAATCAATGGGCTCCCATAGGGAACCATTGATTGTGGTCTTCAGTCTAGTACTACTAGGCTGAACGCCACGCTGAACACACGACTCCTAGAACTTCCCCTTGGGTGCATTTGTAAAAATTTTTTTCTGGGAAGCTAGACCATACCTAAAATTCCCCTTGGGGGTGTGGCTTTTTTACGGTATCCCAGGGGGGTTTCAGGTATGGTCTGGGAATAGACTCGTACGTCAGACCGGTCGATCCGGTCTGCTCACTCGCGGGGGGAGGACCTGGTATGGTCCGGCGTACGGGAGTTGTACCCCCCCACGAAACCCCGGGGTGTAGGGTTTCGTGGAACAGGGGTACAACTACTCCTGTTCCCGGAGAAGGGCTGTTGGGAACGACCACCAACAGCCCCAGACGCC
>BLSH010339110.1:149553-180128 GCA_018402905.1 Glandirana rugosa | reverse complement strand
TGTCCTGTGATGCTGAGCTGTATACTGTGCCCTGTGATGCTGAGCTGTATACTGTGTCCTGTGATGCTGAGCTGTATACTGTGTCCTGTGATGCTGAGCTGTATACTGTGTCCTGTGATGCTGAGCTGTATACCCCTGACACAATATGTGGAATACAGGGGACGGAGTGGGTGGATTCTATAAGGGGCGGGGCTTATTAAAAGTAGGAGGGGTCAAAGGGAAGGGCGGGGCCTGGCGCCCCCCCCATCCAAAAACTTCACCAGCCGCCACTGCTGATGACGTTAGCGGGTGGCCCCATCGCATGCCAATATAAGTCATTGCAGAACGTGGATAGTCCATTCGTTCGGGAGATCGCGTTGTGTCAACATGGGAGGAAGAGCAGAGGGAGAAGACAGCAGAGAAGACAGTGGCAAAAGAGCAGAAGATAGAAGACCCCTCAGAAGAAAGAAGACCCCGCAAAAGAGCAGAAGAAAGAAGACTCCTGAGAGGGAGAAGAGCTGGAGAGGGAGAAGATGCCGTATTTGATTTAATGACATATTTTAAAAACCTGTGTAGTGTTTTTTTGACACATTTTTTCAGGTGAATGGGTAGGGGTACAATGTACCCCATACTTATTCACATAGGGTGGGGGGGCTGGGATCTGGGGGCCCCCTTGTTAAAGGGGGCTTCCAGATTCCGAAAAACCACATCCGCAGACCCCGACAACCACCAGCAAGGGTTGTCGGGAAGAGGCCCTTGTCCTCATCAACATGGGGACAAGGTGCTTTGGGATGTGGGGCCCCAAAGCACCCCCCCCCCATGTTGAAGGCATGCCTGGTATGGTCCAGGAGGGGGGCGCTCACTCGTCTGGCCTAGTCGGCCAGACTGCATGCTCGGATAAGGGTCTGGTATGGACTTTGGGGGGACCCTATGGCATTTTTTCGGTGTGGGGGTTCCCCTTAAAATACATATCAGATCAAAGGGTCTTTTTTTTAAAAATGTTTGCGTGTTTTCCCCTTCAAGATCCTCAGCACACAAGTCGCACCGCAAGTCGGATCATCATGATCCGACTTCTGGTGCGACTTCTATTCAAATCAATGGGCTCCCATAGGGAACCATTGATTTTGAATAGAGTCAGAGAAACATGGCTTAACACAAGGAAATAATATAAGTGCCTGAATTTGACTTGGTATAGCTTCTTGCAGTCTATTGTTCAGGACAGCTCAAAAAGGGGGCATGAGAAGCAGAGAGATGAGCTCATGTGTTTTGCTTCTCCTTTCACTGTCCAGTCACAGGGTGGGACAGTGAACCCAAGTGAAGTGAAAAAAACTGCAGCAGAGAAAAATCAGGCCCCTACCCCTGCTAGACAGAGGTGTGTGTGTGCTGTGTGGCAGAGTTTTGTAAATTTAGGATTGGATGGACAGAAATGCAAATCTTTTTAGCAGGTAAAACAGCTCTCATATACAGTACAGTATGTACAGTCAGGTCCATAAATATTGTGATATCGGCACAATTCTAATGTTTTTGGCTCTGTACACCACCACAATGGATTTTAAATGAAACAAACAAGATGTGCTTTAACTGCAGACTTTCAGCTTTAATTTGGGGGTATTTACATCCAAATCAGGTGAACGGTGTAGGAATTACAGCAGTTTGTATATGTGCCTCCAACTTTTTAAGGGACCAAAAGTAATGGGACAATTGGCTGCTCAGCTGTTCCATGGCCAGCTGTGTGTAATTCCCTCATTATCCCATTTACAAGGAGCAGATAAAAGGTCCAGACTTCATTTCAAGTGTGCTATTTGCATTTGGAATCTGTTGCTGTCAACTCTCAATATGAGATCCAAAGAGCTGTCACTATCAGTGAAGCAAGCCATCATTAGGTTGAAAAAACAAAACAAACCCATCAGAGATAGCAAAAACATTAGGTGTGACCAAATCAACTGTTTGGTACATCCCTAAAAATAAAGAACGCACCGTTGAGCTCAGGAACACCAAAAGACCCAGAAGACCACAGAAAACAACTGTGGTGGATGACCGAAGAACTCTTTCCCTGGTGAAGAAAACACCCTTCACAACAGTTGGCCAGATCAAGAACACTCTCCAGGAGGTAGGTGCATGTGTGTCAAAGTCAACAATCAAGAGAAGACTTCACCAAAGTGAATACAGAGGGTTCACCACAAGATGTAAACCATTGGTGAGCCTCAAACACAGGAAGGCCAGATTAGAGTTTGTCAAACAACATCTAAAAAAGCCTTCACAGTTCTGGAACAACATCCTATGGACAGATGAGACCAAGATCAACGTGTACCAGAGTGACTGGAAGAGAAGAGTATGGAGAAGGAAAGGAACTGCTCATGATCCAAAGCATACCACCTCATCAGTGAAGCAATATTATCTGCTCATATTCAGCCAAATGCTTCAGAACTCATTGGACGGCGCATCACAGTGCAGATGGACAATGACCCGAAGCATACTGCGAAAGCAACCAAAGAGTTTTTAAGGGAAAGAAGTGGAATGTTATGCAATGGCCAAGTCAATCAAATGACCTGAATCCGATTGAGCATGCATTTCACTTGCTGAAGACAAAACTGAAGGGGAAATGCCCCAAGAACAAGCAGGAAATGAAGACAGTTGCAGTAGAGGCCTGGCAGAGCATCACCAGGGATGAAACCCAGCATCTGGTGATGCCTATAGGTCCCAGACTTCAGGCTGTAATTGACTGCAAAGGATTTGCAACCAAGTATTAAAAAGTGAAAGTTTGATTTATGATTGCTAATCTGTCCCTTAAAAAGTGGGAGGCACATATGCAAACTGTTGTAATTCCTACACCTGATTTGGATGTAAATACCCTCAAAGTAAAGCTGAAAGTCTGCAGTTAAAGCACATCTTGTTTGTTTCATTTCAAATCCATTGTGATGGTGTATAGAGCCAAAAACATTAGAATTGTGTTGATGTCCCAATATTTATGGACCTGACTGTATTTCATTTGTGGAATTAGCTGTAGCAACTTAGGGCAAATTATTGTACTAGTTCATGGGGTCCCAAAAGGAGAAGTTGACAATTCTGAATGACAGTTTCCGAAGTGGTTGTGGACAGAATCCATGATCCTATTTGTCAGGAAGGTCATATTTATCAAGCTGATGTTAAAGACCAACCTAGGAAACCTCCAAAAGACCCCAGAAGGACCTTTTTTCATCAAAAACCCAGCATCACCCCACTCACAGGTGACCAAGGTCTAAGATTTAAGCCAGTTTCTGGCAGTCATCTGTAGGCTACTTGTGTCTTCCAAATGCACACTTACTTTACTGGATGGCGACTAGACTCATTGCAACAGAAAACTGCCTGATGTCATCTGCAGACACAACCCTCTTAGTATTCCAAACCAAAACTCCATGACTACACAACCTAAAATCAGAGAATGGTTTCCTGTAAAAGTCACAGGGTCTTGTTCTCATGACTATGCCCGTTCCATGTAGTAATACAAGATTAATAATACCTTACTGTATTTAATCTGATAATCCTAAAAAATAATGCTGTAATCACTAAAAGTAAAAATGTGTGAATATATTAAGATTAAAAAACTATCATTAAGGTATCTTTTTTCTCCATATCACCAGATGCAGGATATACAAGCAGTTACAGTACAGTGACCAAGATCTGATACAGAAATTACTTTTAACATCTTTATGGATTAATGAAAGTTCATTTGGGGTCCAAAGCTGCTATTAGAAGGGCACGGCAGAAGCTCACTTCTTTAATGAAAAATCCTTAGCAGACATCTGTTGTAGTATACACAGTTTGCTGTAGCTGATGAGGTTTCATTACTACTTGGCTTCGCAGTATGACATCATCTACTGTTTAACAAAACCCCGGGGCCTTTCTCTAATATAAAAAAAAAAGGTGACAACAGTCTGATTTATGCCCTTTGCATTGTAAATATCATGGTTTTGGGAATAATCAGCTGTCAATCACAATAATATCAGGGGGCACACGCATGTATTTTATTGTGTAATGAACCGTGCCTGTTCTGGATGATGATATACAAGCTGTCGTGACTACATATGTTCTCAGTCAATCTAATCTTGCAGGTTAACTCATCAGTCTATAAATACATTTTAATGACTTGCCAATCATAATATTCTGTGGAATTTTTGTGCGTAAAATATAAAGACTTTGTGCCATTACACAAAGCCCATATATATATATATATATATATATATACAGTATCTCACAAAAGTGAGACAACCTCTCACATTTTTGTAAATATTTTATTCTATCTTTTCATGTGACAACACTGAAGAAATGACACTTTGCTACAATGTAAAGTAGTGAGTGCACAGCTTGTATAACAGTGTAAATTTGCTGTCCCCTCAAAATAACTCAACACACAGCCATTAATGTCTAAACCGCTGGCAACAAAAGCGAGTACATCCCTAAGTGAAAATGTCCAAATTGGGCCCAAAGTATCAATATTTTGTGTGGCCACCATTATTTTACAGCATTGCCTTAACCCTCTTGGGCATGGAGTTCACCAGAGCTTCACAGGTTGCCACTATTGTCCTCTTCCACTCCTCCATGGCTACATCACGGAGTTGGTGGATGATAGAGACCTTGCGCTCCTCCACCTTCCATTTGAGGATGCCCCACAGATGACAAAAGATTTAGGTCTGGAGACATGCTTGGCCAGTCCATCACCTTTACCCTCAGCTTCTTTAAAAAGGCAGTGGTCATCTTGGAGGTGTGTTTGGGGTCGTTATTATGTTGGCATACTGCCCTGCGAGATATACAGTATCTCACAAAAGTGAGTACACCCCTCACATTTTTGTAAATATTTATTATATCTCTTCATATGACAACACTGAAGAAATGACACTTTGCTACAATGTAAAGTAGTGAGTGTACAGCTTGTATAACAGTGTCAATTTGCTGTGCCCTCAAAATAACTCAACACACAGCCATTAATGTCTAAACCGCTGGCAACAAAAGTGAGTACACTCCTAAGTGAAAATGTCCAAACTGGGCCCAATTAGCCATTTTCCGTCTCCGGTGTCATGTGACTCATTAGTGTTACAAGGTCTCAGGTATTAATGGGGAGCAGGTGTGTTAAATTTGTTGTTATCGCTCTCACTCTCTCATACTGGTCACTGGAAGTTCAACATGGCACCTCATGGCAAAGAACTCTCTGAGGATCTGAAAAAATAACACACAGCTATTAATGTCTAAACCGCTGGCAACAAAAATGAATACATCCCTAAGTGAAAATATCCAATTTGGTCCCAATTAGCCATTTTCCCTCCCCGGTGTCATGTGATTCCTTAGTGTTACAAGGTCTCAGGTGTGAATGCGGAGCAGGTGTATTAAATTTGGTATTATCACTCTGACTCTCTCATACTGGTCACTAGAAATTCAACATTGCACGTCATGGCAAAGAACTCTTTGTGGATCTGAAAAAAAGAATTGTTGATCTACATAAAGATGACCTAGGCTATAAGAAGATTGCCAAGACCCTGAAACTGAGCTGAAGCACGGTGGCCAAGCCAAGCATCTGTTTAACAGGACAGGTTCCACTCAGAACAGGCCTCGGCATGGTCAACCGAAGAACAGGCATCACCATGGTCGACCAAAGAAGTTGAGTGCACGTGCTCAGCATCATATCCAGAGGTTGTCTTTGGGAAATAGACGTATGGGTGCTGCCAGCATTTCTGCAGAGGTTGCAGAGGTGGGGGGTCAGCCTGTCAGTGCTCAGACCATACGTCACACACTGCATCAAATTGGTCTGCATGGCTGTTGTCCCAGAAGAAGCCTCTTCTAAAGATGATGCACAAGAAAGCCTGCAAACAGTTTGCTGAAGACACGCAGACTAAGGACATGGGTTACTGGTACCATGTCCTGTGTTCTGATGAGACCAAGACAAACGTATCTGGTTCAAATGGTGTCCAGCGTGTGGCGGAAACCAGATGAGGAGTACAAAGACAAATGTGTCTTGCTTACAGTCAAGCATGGTGGTGGGAATGTCATGGTCTAAAAAGTTTATTTATTTCAGTAATTCAATTCAAAAAGTGAAACTCACATATTATATAGATTCATTACACACAGTAGAGTGATATATTTCAAGCATTTCTTTACCCAAACTTCAGTATCTCAGAAAATTAGAATATTACATAAGACGATTAAAAAAAATGATTTTTAATACAGAAATGTTGACTTACTGAAAAGTATGTCCATGTACAGTATAGCATGCACTCAATACTTGGTCGGGGTCCCTTTTGCATTAATTACTGCATCAATGCGGCGTTGCATGATGGCGATCAGTCTGTGTCACAGCTGAGGTGTTATGGAAGACCAGATTGCTTTGATAGCGGTCTTCAACTGGTCTGCTTTGTTGGGTCTGGTGTCTCCCATCTTCCTCATGACAATATCCCACAGACTCTTTATGGGGTTTACGTCAGGCAAGTTTGCTGGCCAATCAAGCACAGTGATACCATGATCATTAAACTAGGTGTGAACAGGTGCCAAGTCCTGCTGGAAAACCAAATCAGCATCTCCATAAAGCTGGTCAGCAGAGGGAAGCATGAAGTTCTTTAGATTTTCCTGATATAGGACGGCGCTGACTTTGGACTTGATAAAACAAAGTGGACCAACACCAGCAGATGACACGGTTCCCTAAATCATCACTGACTGTGGAAATTTCACACTGGACCTCATGCAACTTGGATTCTGTGCCTTTCCAATCTTCCTCCAGACTCTGGGACCTTCATTTCCAAATGAAATGCAAAATGTACTTTCATCCGAAAAGAGGACTTTGGACGATTGAGCAACAGTCCAGTCCTTTTTCTACTTAGCCCAGGTAAGACGCTTCTGATGTCTCTGGTTCAGGAGTGGCTTGACACAAGGAATGTGACAGTTGTAGCCCCTGCCCTGGATACGTCTGTGTGTAGTGGCTCTTGTCTTGAAGCACTGACACCAGCCGTAGTCCACTTCTTGTGAATCTCCCCCCAAATTCTTGAATGGCCTTTGCTTCACAATCCTCTTAATGCTGCGGTTATCCCTGTTGCTTGTGCACCTTTTTCTACCACACTTTTTCCTTCCACTCAACTTTCCATTAATATGTTTGGATACAGCAGCCTGTTGTGACCTTTTGTGACCTACCCTCCTTGTGGAGGGTGTTAATCACTGTCTACTGGACAACTGTCAAGTCAGCGGTTTTCCCCATGATTGTGTAACCTACTGAACCAGACAGAGAGACCATTTAAAGGCTCAGGAAACCTTTACAGGTGTTTTTTAGTTAATTAGCTGATTAGAATGTGATGCCATGATACCACTATCTCCACAAGTAAAAATGATGGTGCAAGAAAACTAAAAGAAAGAGGAACATTACATCAACTGTGGGTCTGAGGTCTGCTGTTTCAGCCACTGTGTGCTATGCATGCTGGATACCTCCTAGAGGGGAGAACTCTCTTGTGAGTGAGGTACAAGAGGGTAAGAACAAGTGGAGGCACCAGCATCAAGCACTAACTTTAATATATTGGTGCACCTTTAAAGAGCACCTGTCACTTTATAAGCTATTGATGAACTTATAAATAAGGCATCTTTGTAGTTTTAATTTTATGATACAAGGATTTGGAGGACCTTTAAAAAGCACCAGTCAGTTTATCAGCACCAGAAGGACTTATTTATGTGTTATATCCGATTTCATGTATATACTTATATTTTGACATACACATACGAATTGTTGATTCTGGAGTTTATGAATTTGCCCACATATGAATGGGTTAATTTCATTACATGTTACAACCTGAATATAGGTGTAGCATGTAACATGTTATGAAAGGTGAACTTTTCCTTTAAAGCCTAAGTAAAACAACAAAATAAAAAATCAACACAAGGGGCATTGCTTACTTTCTGTGAGATGTGTCCTTTGTGCCGTTGTAGCCTTCTTTTGCTGAAATCTTTCTCCCCCAATGCCCCACTCCCGCTATAATCTTTATAATCTTTAGGTGCAGTGGGGGTTGACAGGCACTTATTATGAGGGGGTGGACCTATCAATCATCTGTTCATCCTGCATTCATAGGTCTTGTTTCATTTATGGAAACTGTAGTAACAGGTTTTATGAATGGGCAATAGTTTGATGCCTGTCACAGCCTCTTAATAATGTTTACCAAGCCGTCTAATTAATTCAGTGTCATTTTTAAATGGTACTGGGTAAATAACAGGCCACCTTTTAAAGGCGTACCCTGGTTAAATAAATGTGGTTAACTATGCTATATTATCAACAGCCTCAATGGAACACTTAAAAGGTGCTTTGATTAGTTGTAGGGGTGGCTTTGTACAAGTTTTACACAAGCATCCCAAAGCTTACAGTACAGTTGTAACAAACCTGAGCACATAAAGAAAAGGAAATTGCATAATCAAAAAGAAAAAAAAATTGCATAAGCATTTCAAATCACCTGTAATAACAAGGAGTAGATTTGAGCGATAGAGGCAGCTAAATTTATATACAAATGTTGACTTCTCCTGTAAAATTCAAACTTGGTAGTTCCACATTGCTAAATGAGGCTGCCCATGGAAAAAAGGAGTTTCAGTACTGTGGAGGAGTTCATATGAACAGTTAAAAGATCAATATAATATCAGGTGTCCAAGGGCATACTTATCATTTGTGAATACTGTGCGTTTGCACACGGGCTATCTAGGACCTAGGGGCCCCTTTATCCTGGAAGATGGACAGATAGTTGCTGGTACCTCTTACGGATGACCTGAACATTACTCATTTGTAGGACAGAGGAGACGAGGGAGTAATTTTTCATAATGCCGTGGCCATGCTCCTTGCTTGTAATATCCAACTGCTGTTGGACATTGGGCACCTCCATCATTGCCTTCTTGGCGAGCACTGAGATATGCATACATTTACTCTCTTTTTCTCTTAACACTATTTGGACTGGAAATGAAGAGTATGGTTCCTGTTTGAACCCAGTTGCATATTATCAACCATTGGATAGTCAGAGCACCACAAAGACTATTCTGCTTCTTTATCTATCTTTCATCTAGCCTAAATGTCTAACAAGCTATCGGATCATTTATACATAGCAAATAGTGTTTGTGCATAGATATTTTTCTTGCCTAGGTGTTGGTGTCCACAACTTCAGATTTAAAAAGTAAAAAGTGATCTCTGCTTTTGTTTTTTTGTTTTTTCCATTATAGGCTTAATTTGAAGTACCCATGTTTGTGAAAGTGTACTTTAAGGTTTACTCTAGTAATAGCCAATTGTTCATTTTCTCCTAATCCCCTTGTGAAAGCTTAGCCTCGCCCAGGTATTATAAAGTTCTATGAATGTTTATTAAAAACAAAAGTGATACCCAACTTTGTTGTGTATAAGCATAATCTCCAGCTGCACAGTTATTTACTGAAAGGATCATACGTGATTAAAAAACTGCCTTGCTTGTATGAATAGCTTAAACAGTGAACAAAAGTATGTTATTCATTTTCATGCTTGCCATCCACGCACTGATTACTGAGTATTATGAAACATTGAGTTTTGGAGCATCGTTGTTCCTCTCTCACTGTTTCATAGGTATTCAACACAGATTAAAATTAAAATACAGCTTCTGTTTTTGATGATCATGAGGTGTCCTGTGATCACATTTGAAGTTTGCAACCACCTTCAATCAGAATTTTATTTTTCCCTTTTCAGGTTTTGTATTTTGATTTCAAGAGGAAAAATAGATATGTCACTATGTTATCTCAGGTGATCTCTAGGCAAACAGCTATAATCCACAGATAAAATACGTATATGAGGCCTGCTTTACCTGTCAAAGAATGTGCATTTCTGTCCATTCAGGAGACCCGATTTTCTTTGCTGCAGTTTGTTGAAGGTTACGCCAGTTAGGTGTGGTCTTGGACAGGAGGGTAAGAATTAATACTTTCTCGATTCTTTGGTTTTGGCACATTTTTGTCTGGGTTGCACCCACTGATTCTGTGTTATAAAAGTGGAACAGTGGTCTGGAGAAGAAGAAGAAGAGAGGGAGAGAGGGAGAGAGTGTCAGGAACCATGAATCAGACAAAGGCACAAGTGCAGTAAAATCACACTTTAAAAAAAAAGGTAAAATGTTAGAAACAGAAAAAAACGTGGTCAAAACATAGCCAGGGTTCCGTAACTTGAATGAATAATCAGAGCAAGCCAGTGAAACAGGAGTCCAGAGATCAGTGAAGTCAAACAAATGGAATGCAGGGTCAGGAGCCAGGAGGAGAGTCAGCCGAGCAGCGTCTTGTATCCAGGAACCAGAAGGGAACATCAAACAGGCAAAGTCTTTCACAGAGATTAGAGATTTCTCTAGAGATTTTGACTAGGCGAAGGTGTCTGAGATCTGATACAGGCAGTTTATATAGCTAGGAGAGTTGGCTAACAAGTAGGATATGTACATCAGGTGAGACAGAGTGAAAGCTGAGACTGGCAATTAACCCTCAGCTGAGCAGCTTGCTTTGAGAAGAGAGGACTGAGCCCAGCCCTGACAGAGAGTTTCCCTAGAGAGAGTTCAGTGTCCATAAGGGAAAGAGTTGGAGAACAGCAACTGGTAGGAGCAAAAGAATGCTGCTTACTACTGCCGATATGTTAAAGTCAGCAGAAGCTTGGGATTCACCCCGAAGACACCAGCTGCTGAAGTTTGCCACTGGTGGAATCTGTATTATACATGGACTCAATCCCATGAAATCAAATCAATAATAATAGATTTCAGAAGACGCTAGAACAATGCTAAATATTCAAAGCATTAAGTGTTAAAGTTCATTAAAACGTCTGTGCAAAAGTCCCACCTATAATATAACTGCAAATATCTGTGTTTCAATCATGCAGGAAAGATGATGTGATTATCCCACTCCACAAGCAATCACCTCAAGTGCTAACCATATGTGAGTCTCACTCACCAAATGGTTAAGCCTTGTATATAAATGCTCGGCATAAATCGCTCAGAATGCACCATTCCTTCTGAAGAGTCTTCCCATACACCGGTGGTTCCTCAGATATTGGGCAAAGAAAAGGTAACTCGCATAGTGTATTACCAATAAAACTTGAAAATGTATTAAACGTCCAATAACTACTCACAAACATAAAGATGCAAATATAAGCAAGAGTGTGCTTATTGCTCAAGTGCGCAGTTGGCCTCTAGATGTTTTAAAAAGTTGAACACCAATGAACTCCGTCCTTCCAAGGATCTTTTTCTCAAAAGCAGCAATGCCAGTGAACCTGGAAAAACATGTTGCTGTGGCTACACATATATCCCAGCCAACAGCATGCAGCTCTCTTATATAATGTTTTTTCAGATGGTTTCCCATTGTCCTCTTATTCGGGTAGTTGTGTTTTGGACAATTTACCTTTTGTGAAGGAGCACCCCGATGTTGTCTCTGAAATTGAAGAAGGCAGGATTGTGGGGCCTTTTGGGGAAACCACCCTTTAAAGATTTTCATATCTCTCCCTTGGGAATAAATTCTTAAGAAAGAGCCGAATACCTTCAGATTAATAAATCACTTATTTTACCCAGCAGGCATGCCACAGAATGACGCAAAATATGTTACTCTTCTTTTGACGACGCCAAGCTAATGTTAAGTCAGCCTTTCATTTGCTGCCTATACATCCTTCAGCTTTCAATTTCCTTGGTATTTATTTCCAAAGCTGTTATTATTTTAATAGATGTTTGCCAATGGGGTGTTCATTACCTTGTCATTATTTTGAACTTTTTTCATTGTTCCTAGAATGGGTGGTTAGTTATCAATCCGGCTCTATCGCCCTGCTGCATTATTTAGACAACTTCCTATTTATTGGGAAGGCTAATTGTGAGGAGTATCTGTATTTATTTACTATATTCCAGACTATATGTTGTCAATTTGGAGTGCCTTTAGAACCTGAGAAACTACATGTTTAGAATTTTTGGGCATTACTATTGACACAGTGGCCATGGAATTTAGACTCCCTACACCTAAAATTGTCAAAACAAAAGAACTGCTTGATTTCATCCTTTATAAATGTAAGGCTAGGTTAAAAATGATTCAATGATTATTAGGCTTGTTGGCGTTGGCTTCCAGGGTGATTCCGATGGTAATTTTTCCAAACAGCTATATCATTCTATTGCAGGCCTTACTTGTCCTTTCTATTTCATGCGCATAACTTCTGATATCTGAGCGGTTCTATTAGTTTGGAAGTGCTTCTTATCTGATTTTAATGGCAATTCTCTTTGGTAGGCTCCTTTCTGTCCAGCATCTGCTCTCAAATTATTCACCAATGCTTCTGGTTCTTTTGGATATTGAGTATTCTGGCAAGGACACTGGTCTGTGACTACTTGGCCTACAGCTTGGATTGAAAAAGGCTACACAAGTAATATAGTTTTGTTGGAAATATTCCCAGTTCTGCAATCTATGGATTTTACTTCATTCTGACAATAAAGGTGTGTTTTTTGCAGTTGATTGCTTGTCATCTAAGTCTCCACCCATCATTGCCTTTCTTCATCATTTTGTTTTTATAAATGTTTAGGTTGAATATTGGTGATGGATGCGAATCCCGTTGGCCTCTCATACTCGCAACATTTATAGGACCTGATATAATGTTGGTTCATCAAGCCATTCGTCTTTTTATTACTCCATCCATGTGGGCATCATATCAAGCAGCATGGTCATTATGGCAAATTTTTTGGCTGAAGAGTGGCGTGTGACATCTACAATGTCTGAGGCACTGGTACTGTCATTTTTAGGTTTCTTAATGTCAAAGGAATACTCTTATTCCCTTATCGTAAAGAATTTATCTTGTATTTAATTTTTTAGTAAACTTTTTGGTGCTCCTTCCTGTTCCAGTTAATTTTCAGTACAACAAGCTTTGAAGGGTTATTGTAAGGGCAATATTGTCCAGATTACCTATATTGTACAAGCTTTTGCTGTCAGTGACTGAATCTGTTTGTTTTTCTTCACATGAAGTGCTGCTTTTAAATTGACCCTAAGTCTTTGTTTTTTTTGGGGTGATTCAGGTATCAGAATTTGTTCCGTATTCAGCCAAGGGTACTTCAGGTTCACTGTTTTCTGATGTTTTTCTTAGTGATGAGTTTGTTTGATTTTACTTTGGTGCAGGAAGACTGATCAGCTTGGCAAAGGCCACTGGATTACACTGCTAATACTCAAGCAATCTCCAATTTGTGTTTTTTTTTACATCTTTTGATACTCACCTTCTTATTCATCTGTCAGGTTCATCATTGACCATCTATCAGTTCTATTTTGTGTTATGTAAATGTTTGGGTTCTTTTGGTCTCACTTTCAAATATTATCACATTCTTCCCATATAGGAGCAGCTACAGCTGCAGCTCAGTGGGGTTTTTAGATTCTGTAATTAAAAGTATTGGTGAGTGGAGGTTCAATAGTTTCTGCTCTTATGTCAGGCCTAACTTTTATCTTTAATGTATGGCTTTAATTTGGGTCTTTCTTATGCTGAATTTCGCTTATGATGGTATGGTAATCATGGTATGCAATAGACTGTGTCAGGGACATGTTGGCCATAGAACAGTTGAAGCTTCTAGGCAAAGGCAGATATGCATGTGCAGACACGCTCCTGCAGGTGCCTGTCTTGCTGGGCATAGACAAAAGCCTATGCGCATGTGAGAAAATATGATCACACACAGGCGAAAGCATATTTGCATGTGTGCACGTGTTAGCCATTGATGCTGGAGCCAAATGGCCTATATAAAGGCAGCAGCTGCACTAGGGCATTGCTGTCTGATCTGCAGCTTTACCCATATACCTGTTCCTGTGATCTCTGCTTGATTCCTGTGTTTGATCTGGCTTATCCTGACCATGCTTGCTACCTATCCTGACCTCGGCTTGCCTTAAGACTTTGTTATATCTTTCATCTGCCTCATATCCTGTTGCCAACATGTGCCTGCACCTTGACCATTCTCTGCCTGCTGTTTATGCTTGTATCTGATCATCCGTTGGTGCCTGGTGACGCCGGTTCTCCATCCACTGTGTGTCTACATCTACTATTCCTGCTGTCATCCGCTGCTTCAGCTTTCCAGCCCAGCTCTGGTGATGCACCTGCCACACACCTCTGCAACCAATGGAAGATCTTGCAGGCAATCGTACCTCACCACGTTTATGGCCACTGTTGAGCCGGGGCTGTACGAGAGGTCTCCATCTACACATCAGGCTCTGCCACAAGGTATGTGACAGACTAATTTATGTGAAACATTATTCTTGTTGTAGGATTCTTGGCCCACTCCTCAGGTCATCATTTTGTATTTGGCTGGTAACAATATCGGTTGCCTAAAGACTTTAGACATTATTGCACAGATCAAGATTGACTTGTCATGCATCCATTCTGTTCTGCCCAGTACTGTCCTGGTCTTTTCTGAGATCATTGCACGCTTAAAGTGGCTGGAATGCTCTGTACGTAAGAATTTTGATAATATACGTAAACCTGTGAACAGGAAGGTGGCAAAATGTATGCCTAGTTTACGTGGTATATCATTCTGTCATGTTGACCTGGAGGCTGGGCTAAATGGATTTTTAAGATCTGACCATATTCATCTGTCTAATATTGCATTAGCATTTTTAACCTGGATTTACAGACTATCGAAATGGCAGGTGGGGGTACCAGGCTCATTGTGAATAAGCCTGGCCTTTGGGCTGTAAAAGGGGCTGTAAATACCACCAAAAGAAAGCTCTATTTGTGGGAAAAAAAGGACTTCAATTGTATTTGGGTACAGCGTCACACGGCAGCGCAATTGTCAGTTAAAGCGATGCAGTGCCGTGTCTCAAAAAGTGCTCTGGTCAGGAAGAGGGTAAATCCTTCCAGGGCTGAAGTGGTTAAATAGCAAACATGTTATTCTTACCTGCTCTGTGCAAGTGTTTTGCACAGAGAAGCCCGATCCTCCTCTTCTGGGGTGCCCTGGTGGTGCTCCCCACTCTTCCTCTTCATGGGGTGCCCCCACGGAGAGCCGCTTTCCATGGGGGCGTCCATTGACACAGACAGCAGGACTCGGCCCTGCCCCCCATCCTCGTGTCACTGGATTTGAATGACAGAAGCGGGAGCCAATGGCTCTTGCTGCTATCAATCTAGCCAATGAGGATAGAGACAGTGGCTGGAGCCACTGGGCTTGTGCTCGACACTGGAACAGACGGGTTCAGGTAAGAAAAAGGAGGTGCTCTGAGGGGCAGTTACAGCACAGATGGTTTTTCATCTTAATGCATAGAATGTATTAAGGTGAAAACCCTTGAGGCTTTACAGCCCCTTTAACCACTTCAGCCCCAGAAGGATTTCCCACTGTATGACCAGAGCAGTTTTTGCGATTCGGCACTGCGCCGCTTTAACTGACAATTGCGTGGTTGTGCGACTTTGTACCCAAATTAAATTGGTGTCTTTTTTTTCCCACAAATCAAGCTTTCTTTTGGTGGTATTTGATAACCTCTGCCTTACTTCTGATCACCACTATAAACAAAAGAAAAGCGGCAATTTTGAAAAAAATTTACTTTTACTTTTTGCTAAAATACATATCCAAAAAAAATATAAGAAAACAAATGTATTCATCAGTTTTGGCCGATATATATTCTTCCTCATATTTGTGGTAAAAAAAAAAATCACGATCGGCGTTTATTGATTGGTTTGCGCAAAAGTTGCTGCGTTTACAAACCATGAGAATTCATTTATGGCATTTTTACTAGTAATGGCGGCGATCTGCGATTTTTATCAGGACTGCAATATTGCAGCGGACGTGTCGGACATTTTTGACACTTTTTTGGACCAATGACATTTATACAGTGATCAGAAATTTAAATAGCCACTGATTACTGTATAAATGTCATTGGCAGTGAAGGGCTTAACCTGCAGGGGGCGATCTATGGGTTAACTGTATTACCTAGGCGTGTTCTAACAGTGACAAGGATCAGTAGATCTCTTACATGCCGCCTGTGCCGAGTCCGCCCGACCAACGACAATACTGCTGGAGAGTGCGGCAGGCACGACGAGCGTGCCGCCGGCAGCGCGCTTCTGCCCATTAGCTGCGCACGCACGAGCCACCGTTTATAGGCGGTGATGCGCGCTATCCAGCCATTCTGCAGCAGTAAATGTACGTGAGCCGGTCCAGAAACGGTTAAGGAGACATGCTGTAAAACTTTTCTCGATCAGTGATCAAAGTATTCTGACAGCAGCAGGAGCCACTGCCAGGATACAATGTCCAGGAATCCCCTCTGATTCTTCCTTTCACCACTTTTGTGTGGATGGAGGAATCTGTTTTAATTTTTATTCAGTCTGCTGGTTGAACAAAAAAAAAAGCTAATAGTGTATGGCCAGCTTTATAGGTCTTGTCCCCTCTCCAACCTGTGATGGGTCAGTTAAAGCAGAAGCAGCAGTTCAATGAGCTTATCTATTTGTCATGTTTTGGTACTCCGCTCTTTATCAGCATGCCTCTTGTTAGTACATGAATGTTGCAGCTTCGTCTTACTCTCCTGGTCTGGGCTTTGTAGTACAGGAGATTGCAACTACCAAGTCAAATTCTGGTACTTAAACTGTTTGCAGTTAAAACATACTGTCACATACCTGATAGTAGAGTATTGCTTATGCAGTGGGCAACCTCTCTTATGGCCCTGGTTCTGATAGAGCAGACAGGAAGTTCTAGAGCACAGGGGGGCATGAGGGCTAGACTGGTCACTGATGGTGGTGTGAAGGTCCTTCCGAGATTCATGCAGTGAGCTTGCGAGAGAAAAGGGCGACGGGATGCAGAGAGGCCTGTGGATCTCGTCTCTGGGTGAGGACTGCTCCTGCCACAGTTTCTGAAGTGTCCACCTCCAGGATGTAAGGCGGAGTTGAATCCAGGTGCTTCAGAACAGGGGCTGAAGTAAATAACCTTTTAAGCTTCAGAAAGGCCATTGGGGCCTCAGGAGACCAATGGAAGCAGAAGTTCTGCTTGGTGAGCTAGGTGATGGGTCAAATGACAGCGAAAAACCCCTTGATAAACTTTCTGTAAGAGTTGGCAAAGCCTTGATGGTTGAGACCTTATGTGGGTCCATGGTGACTGCGGTGACTGACATAATAAGACCTAGAAACGGGATGCTGGAGTGTTCAAACGCACATTTTTGAGCCTTGGCATAGAGTCCATGCTGCCGAAGGCGTAAAACGCATTTGACGTGCCTGCGGTGTTCCTCCAGGGAGGCAGAGAAGATGAGGATATTGCCTAAATAGATGATGATGAATTGATCAAGATAGTCCTGAAACACATCATTCACCAAGTGTTGGAAGGTGACGAGTCCAAAGGGCATTACTAACTATTCATAGTGCCCGAACCATGTCCGGAAGGCAGTCTTCCACTCGTCACCCTCCCTGATGCGAATAAGGTTCTATGCCCCACGGATATCCAGTTTGGTGAACACAGTAGCTGAGCCTAGCCTTTGGAACAGTTCAGGGACCAAAGGTAGAGGATAATGGTTTTTAACTGTAATTTTGTTAAGGTCTCTGTAACCTATGCAGGGTCTGAGAGGGTGGTCCCACAAAGAATATCCCGGCCCCTGCAGGTGATGTGGAGGGCCGAATGAATCCTTTCTTAAGGTTATCATCAAGGTAGGCCTTCAGCTCCACCTCAGAGAGTGGGTATATTATGCCGAATGGTACCTCAGCACCGGGCAACAGTTCTATTGCCCCGTGCTTACTGAATACATCCAGAAAATTGTGATAAACAGAGGGAAAAGCTATGTGGGTCTCCGGGTCAGGGTCAGATTTTAGGCATAGCACAGATGAAAGTGGTTCAGGCACCGGTTGTAGGCAGTTGTGCTGGCAATAAGGAGATGAAAACTGAACCTCTCCAGAGGTCCAATTGACGGTGGGGCAGTGCACCCGGAGCCGTGGTAGACCCAGAATGACAGGGAAAAGAGGGGACGAGATGGCGTCCAACATCAGGTGTTCCGAGTGGCCGCTCATGGTTCAGGCAAGAAGAGGGACGGTTTCATGGGTGACTGCACCCAACTTAATGGTGGACCCGTCGGCTAAGCGGATGACCATCCAATGGATCTTGGGTCTGAGGGGAATTTGATGTTGGGCTGCAAAAGTCAGATCCACAAAGCAGCTGCAGGCCCCTGAATCAAGGATGGCTGGGACCTGGATACTTCCACTGGGAAGCTGCCAAAGAAGAACAAGGTGAGTTGTGGTACTGGGCAAGCATAGCACTTCCCCCTTGGTGGGGTTGGAGCACTTACCCAACTTGACTGGGCAAGACCTGACGAGATGTCCGGGCCCCCCACAGTAAAGACATAGTGTCAGGAAAGAACTGTGGCTCCAAGGACTGTGTGTGGGTGCACGTAGCTTGTGTGTGCGCCTGTGCGCGCTGGTGCACGTGAGTGTGCACGTGAGCACTGGTATTGGCGCTAAACAGCCTATTTAAGCCAGCAGCACCCTGCAGCAAGTGCTGTCCTGTCTACAGCGTATTCGTGTTCCTGAGTGATCTGTTCATCTGACTTCCTGTTTCCTGTGACCCAGCTTGTTTACTTCTTACCACCTTCAGCCTGCACCGACCCCAGCTTGTGACCCCGACTACTCTCTGCTGCTGCTCTGTACCTCGCTGCCCGCCTCCTGACAACCCGGCTTGTGACCCCGACTACTCTTTGCCTGCTCCCTCGGTCCTGCACTGCCCACCTCCTGACGACCCGACCTGCCTCTGATTATCCCTCTACCTACTGCATGGGCTCCCGGCCCCTCTGCCAGAGGCAACCAGTGGCCAACTGTAACTTTCGCCCATCTGCAGCAAGACTCCTGCATCAGCATCAGCCACCCTGTCAAGCCCTCGTGCCACCCTGTACTCCCGGGCTCCCTGTCCCCACTTCCAGGGGTCCATGAGTCAGTATAGTAAGAGAGGTTGTTCTCTGCACAACAGACTCCACCACCAGGTACATGACACATAGGCCAGGCGTCTGTGTCTTTCTTCTGGAGAGAGAGAGGGGCGTAAGAGCCCTATCTGCATGGGTTCGGAATGATCTGGCGAAGAGGAAGAGGAAGTTACTAGTGGAGCTGGACATGGACAGCTGGAAACACTGGGCAACATCCAGGTAGGTCACGCAGCTCCTGCGGACCTCTCAGCTCTGCGCTCCCTCAGGTGGAAGTCTATCTAAATGGCCAGATTTATCAAGGCATCCAAGGATTGAGGTATTCCCACATGGGCTAGCTCGGAAAGGCCCAGCCGGAAGTGATGGCAGAGCGCCACATCATTCCATGCCGTGTCTGTGCTCCAGCGCCTGAACTCCGAGACATAGTCCTCCGCTGTACTGTACGGCGGCCTTGCTGGAGCATGTGAAGGGCAGCCTTTGCGGTGGTGGCCTGGTGAGGGTCCTCATAGAGCCGTGCCATAGCCAGAAAGAAAAGGTTTAAGTCTGCAGTTCCAGGAGCTTTTTGTTTCAGTAACTGGTGAGCCCAGAAGAGAGAAGGAGAGAGATCACCAGTCCCACCTTGGTGGCTTCCAAGGAAAAGGTGCGGGTTGAAGGGCAAAATATAATTCACAGGAATTGCAGAAGGCCCGAAACCTCTTGCGGTCCCCCATAAACCGTTCGGGTAGTGGTACTTTAGGGTGTAACCTTCCTGTACATTTTTCACAGCTTGCGTGAGTCCAGCTAGATGCACACAGAGTTCTTCCATTGCAGAGGGCCCCTGCACAGACCCGGACATGGCTATCTGTTGCTGTTACGTACCTGATGGTAGAGTCTGGCTTATGCAGTGGGCAACCTCTATTATGGCCCTGGTTCAGGAACCCCTAATAGAGCAGACAGGAAGTTCTAGAGCACAGGGAGGCACAAGGGCTGGACTGGTCACTGACGGTAGTATGAAGGTCGGTAACAGGCGGGCAATGCGGTACAGAAGGAGCAGGCAGGTGGGTGGTCAGGTACAAGCAGGCTCGTCATTAGGTGGGCAGCAGAGGTACAAGGGGTCAGGTAGAAAAATGGTCGTAGGCAAGCCGGGGGTCAGTGCAGGCGGAGTTCAAGCAAGGTAAGGTTCAAGTCAGAGGTAGCAGTAATACTCAGGAACAGATGGCCACAGAACACAGGAACGCTGTAGAATGGACAGCACTTGCTTCCTAGTGCTGACAGTTTAAATAGGCTGTCTGGCGCTAGTGGCGGCACGCACCTGCGCACACACCTGCCGTGCGCGCACCCGTGTGCACACCTGCCACGTGCGTGCGAGCTCCCGCGCGCTTCTGCGCACAGGCGTTCCAGCCAGAGTCTCAGATTGTGTTTTCTGACACATACATTTAACTGTGCATTACAGCTGCATGAATTCAGTGTTATCTTTTTTGCTCTGACATGAACCTGGCTTTCAGATATATGGCCTATTTTATTTGGCTTCTGCTTTATTGTATTATTTATTTATTTATGGTCTTTGCCTATGAATAGTCATCATTCCCTGAAATTAGCCTTCTATCTCTTACCTTTTCTGGCCTTTGTCTTTTCTGCAGCAAATTGTCCTATTCCTAGAAATCACACCAGCCCATCTGGTTGTACATTCAGTGTGGCCCCTATTGAAAGTACACACTAAAATTAAAGCGGAACTCCAGGAAGCTACTTTGAAAAACGTGCTGAATTACTAGGGGTTAAGTCCAACAAGTTGCATGCCACCTCATGGACGTATATAGTTACATAGTTAGTCAGACTGAAAAAACACACAAGTCCATCTAGTTCAACCAAAAAAATAATAGAAAAATTATATATAACCATACAATCCCATATACAATCCTTCACCCACAGTTGATCCAGAGGAAGGCAAAAACCCCAGCAAAGCATGATCCAATTTGCTATAGCGGGGGAAAAAATTCCTTCCTGATCGGATTTACCCTGGATCACTTTACCTAAAAATGTTAGTACCCAGTTATATTATTTACATTAAGGAAAGAATCCAGGCCTTTTTAAAGCAATCTACAGTGCTGGCCAAAGTCACCTCTGGAGGGAGTCTATTCCACATTTTCACAGCTCTAACTGTGAAGAAGCCTTTCCATATTTGGAGATGAAATCTTTTTTCCTCTAGATGTAAAGAGTGCCCCCTTGTCCTTTATGATGACCTTAAAGTAAATAACATGTTGATCATATCCCCCCTTAATTTCCTCTTCTCAAGGTAGAATAAATTCAGTTCCTCGTAGCTGAGCTCCTCCATGCCTCTTATTAATTTGGTTGTCCTTCTCTGCACTTTCTCCAGTTCCCCCATATCCTTTTTGAGAACTGGTGCCCAAAACTGAACTGCATATTCCAGATGAGGTCTTACTAATGATTTGTACAGGGGCAAAATGATGTCTCTATCTCTGGAGTCCATACCTCTCTTAATACAAGAAAGGATTTTGCTTGCTTTGGAAACCGCAGCTTGGCATTGCATGCCATTATTAAGCTTATGATCTACCAAAACCCCCAGATCCTACTATGGATTACCCCAGTTGTACTCCCCCTAGTATGTATGATGCATGCATATTCTTAGCCCCCAAATGCATAACTTTACATTTATCAATATTAAACCTCATTTGCCACATATTCGCCCAGTTAAACAGTGCATTGAGGTCTGCTTGTAAGTTGGAGACATCCTGTAAGGACGTTATTCCACTGCACAGCTTGGTGTCATCTGCAAACACTGAAACGGTACTTTTGATCCCAGACCCTATATCATTTATAAACATATTGAAAAGTAAGGGTCCCAACACTGTACCTTGGGGTACACCACTGATAACCTTAGACCATTCAGAATAAGAATCATTAACCACTACTCTCTGAATTTGGTCTTTTAGCCAGTTTTCTATCCATTTACAAACTGATCTTTCCAAGCCTGTAAACTTTACCTTACACATTAGACGTGTGTGGGGAACGGTGTCAAACGCTTTTGCAAAGTCAAAGTATACCACGTCCACAGCCACCCCGCTGTCCAAGGTTTTACTTACCTCTTTATAAAAAGAAATCAGGTTTGTTTGACAGCTTCTGTCTTTCATGAATCTATGCTGTCTGTAGCTTAAAACATTTTTTTTCTCCAACAAGTACTCATCTATGTGGTCTTTTATTAAACTCTCCAGTAACTTCCCAGCTATAGAAGTTAAACTAACAGGTCTATAGTTACTTGGTAAAGACTTTGATCCCTTTTTAAATATGGGCACCACATTGGCCCTATGCCAATCCAGTGGTACTATTCCAGTCATTAAGTAGTCCCTAAACTTAGATACAATGGCTTTGAAATGACAGAGCTCAATTCCTTTAGGATCTGTGGATGGATCCCTGGATCTGGTCCAGGTGTTTTATCTACCTTTATTCTGTCTAAATACTTTTGGACCATTTCACTTTTGAGCCATTGTGGATCATTTGGGGCTGTGCCACTACCACCCCCATTATGGACATGAGCTCCCCCATGCTCTTTTGAGCTGAAGAAAGTATTTAATAAGTTTGCCTTCTCTTTGTCCCCAGTCACACACTCTACAGGGTGGGCCATTTATATGGATACACCTTAATAAAATGGGAATGGTTGGTGATATTAACTTCATGTTCATGGCACATTAGTATATGTGAGGGGGGAAACTTTTCAAGATGGGTGGTGACCATGGTGGCCATTTTGAAGTCGGCCATTTTGAATCCAACTTTTGTTTTTTCAATAGGAAGAGGGTCATGTGACACATCAAACATATTGGGAATTTCACAAGAAAAACAATGGTGTGCTTGGTTTTAATGTAACTTTATTCTTTCCTGAGTTATTTGCAAGTTTCTGACCACTTATAAAATGTGCTCAATGTGCTGCCCATTGTGTTGGATTGTCAATGCTACCCTTTTCTCCCACTCTTCACACACTGATAGCAACACCGCAGGAGAAATGCTAGCACAGGCTTCCAGTATCCGTAGTTTCAGGTGCTGCACATCTCGTATCTTCACAGCATAGACAATTGCTTTCAGATGACCCCAAAGATAAATGTCTAAGGGGTCAGATCGGGAGACCTTGGGGGTCATTCAACTGGCCCACGACGACTAATCCACTTTCCAGGAAACTGTTCATCTAGGAATGCTCGGACCTGACACCCATAATGTGGTGGTGCACCATCTTGCTGGAACTATGATGTCGGTGATAGGGAATTGCTGGCCATCAAGTCGGCTTTGGAGGAATGGCGGTACCTCCTGGAAGGAGCAGCTCACCCGGTATTGGTTTTTACTGACCATAAAAACCATTAAAAAAAATATGCTGTGAAGATACGAGATGTGCAGCACCTGAAACTAAGGATACTGGAAGCCTGTGCTAGCATTTCTCCTGCGGTGTTGCTATCAGTGTGTGAAGAGTGGGAGAAGAGGGTTGCATTGACAATCCAACACAATGGGCAGCACATTGAACACATTTTATAAGTGGTCAGAAACTTGTAAATAACTCATGAAAGAATAAAGTTACGTTAAAACCAAGTACACCATTGTTTTTCTTGTGAAATTCCCAATAAGTTTGATGTGTCACATGACCCTCTTCCTACCTACCATTCCCATTTTATTAAGGTGTATCCATATAAATGGCCCAGCCTGTAGATTATTTTGTAAAGGGCCTACATGCTCAGATCTGACCTTTTTAATATTAATATATTTGAAGAATTGTTTGGGGGTTTGTCCTATCTTTTGCAATCTGTTGTTCGTTTTGAATTTTTGCATCCTTGATTTACTTTTTAAATATTCTGTTATATTCTTTGTAACATTTAAAAGATGATAGTGTTCCCTCATTTTTATATTTTTAAATGCTATTTTCTAATCATTTACAACTTTTTTAATCTTGGCCTTGAGCCACATAGGTTTTATTTTTAGCCTTTTAAACTTATTGCCCATGGGAATATACTTTGCAGTGAGTTTGCATACAGTCTTTCTGAAAAATTCCCATTTCTGTTCTGTGTTCATCTATGCCAATATTCCCATGTTTTTATCTTTCCCATATGTGTTTGTTGCTTGCAGCTTACATTAAATGAAATCATGTTATGGTCATTGTTACCCAGAAGGTCTTTTATATGAATATTGGTAATAAGCTCTGCATGGTCTGTGATTACCAGGTCCAGCAATGCCTTATTCCTAGTTATAGGTATATAATTTTTTGCCCTTTAACCGTTCCAGCAGTGCCATTACTCCAGTTAAAATCCCCCATTATTATCACTGTCACAGCCCTTGCAGCTCTTTCCATCTGTGCAAGGAGCCGAGTCTCCACCTCCTCTTTAACACTGGGAGGTATATAACAAACTCCAATAATAACCTTTGTAGTGTGCACACCCATATACAGATCTACCCATAATGCTTCATTCTCACTCATCACACTCTCCATCAACTAGGTCTTCATTCACACTTTCTTTGAGATCATTTCTCACATAGAGACAGATACCACCACCCTTCCGTTTTACCCCATCTTTCCAAAAGAGAGCATAGCCTGGAATATTAATAGCCCAGTCATGTGAAGAATGAAGCCAAGATTCAGCAATACCAATTAAATCATAGTTCTCATCATTCACCAGAGCTTCCAACTCACCTATTTTGCTTGGCAGACTCCTGGCATTGGTGAACAAACACTTTAATTCACTGTCACATTTTGCACATGTATGTTGCATATTTTTAATTTTAGTACAAACAGTACCATTTCCAATGGTTGATTGTAACATGGGAACCTTCATATCATCTTCCATAGCCCTCCCCCCATCTTTCCCCATTCCACATACCAATAGGGGCTGACCCCTGTCTGACCTGTCTACCCCATTATAATCAAATGCACCCTCCCCCCTCAATTCTAGTTTAAATGCTCCTCCAGCCTTCCCATAAACCTCTTCCCCAGCACAAAAGACCCCCTCCCATTTAGGTGCAAACCATCTTTATCATATAGGTTGCACCCCAATGAAAAAAAAATCTCTTTAATTTACACTGGACCTTCTGATCTCAGCTCCATCAGCTGTAGAGTCACATGCAGCTGCTTCCTGCCACTCCCTTCTCCTGATCCAATCACAGAGCGCTTTGTATTATGTGAATCCATTCATAGACTACAAAGTCTTCTGTGAATGAACAGCAGAGGGGAGTGTGGGCATAGCTGTTGTGTGTGAGAAGACAGCAACTCTTCTTCCAGAGTGTTGAGATTGTAGCAATAGCTGTACTCTTAGTACTCAATAAAATTGTCAGTTGTAAATAGAGGAGATAAGTCCACAAGTTGGCATGCACCTCACTCGACTTAACTCATAGTAAACCAGCAGAATTTACAAAGTGCCTGAATTTTTGAAATTCAGCTTTCAACTCTAAAAACACTAAAAGTAAACTCTGCTAAAATGTATTAACTCTTATAAATTGTGCAGATTTCCTTTCAAGCATTGCCATTGTAGCCTCCACAATTTTGCCTCACAGGTCTTCTCAAATCTCATGCCTTTCGGACTATGCAATTTTTACAATTCCTCTAGGAAGGTGCTTCCTAGAAGAAGGATATTAAATCACAGTGGTGTCTAACAGGAGTTACAGTAAGGCTGACTGTACATTATACAACTTTCTTGTACAATTTTCCCTTAGATTTACCAAAAACATATAATATCAGCTCAAACCTAAACACTTTCAATTTGTATGCAAACAGGCAGGCCGTTGTACTATATAGTCAAAGGTAAATCTAAAGGAAATTTAATAAGAAAAGTATATTATGTATGGCCAGCTTAATAGATGAAGCTAGGATGGCTTCTATTACTTTAGGGCAAGGTAGCATAGCACGGCATAACAATGGAATTTTTGTGTATAGTCCTTTGCCTTCAGATATACTCAGTATCAAGGCTTCTGCAATGGGAGCTACTGCTAATATCAAATCCATGACCAGGTATATTGGTAGGCCTACTGCCACCGCAGACCCTGGTCTATGAATCTTGCCAAAAGTCAGAACCTTAAAGCTGAACTTCACATCATCTGAGCCACAAAAACTAAAAACGCAATTTAATACATTTTTTAATATTCAAAGCAAACTCCCCCATCCATTCATGTCTCCATGCTTTATTTTGTTTTTTTATTAATTTTTATTTTGTAAATCACTTTGAAAAAGACCTCCCTAGCATTCTGGCGTTGGTCATCTTAAGTAAGAGTAAATGATCCATATAGCATTTACTTTCTGGTATAATTAGTACTTATTAACACATATTATTGCTGAATATATTATGAATATTACACTGGTATACATTATTCCGTTGGCTTGTAATTTTAACATACAAATTTTATCATTTTCAACAAATAAATAAATCTTAATTAATTTACATTATAATTATAATTTAAGTACCTTACTTAATTTTCATTAGTTCTTAAAACACACCTTTTACATTTAAACAAATAATGTATAATATTGAGTAATCTAGACAAAACCTTTAAGGTATGTGTTATTTCATATTTTAATTGAGTTACATTTACTTAAAAAAATTATCTTTTCATTTGTCTGAAATTGTGGGACGCATATGTTTGCCAAATGTGTAACCGCACGAGTTTTGATGCTGTATATTTTGAAAAGTCACAACTACAATCACTGCAGATGTATTACCCAGCGCACCAATATGTATCACCCTTAAGAGATTTTTAAATTCACCCATCTGACAGAACTTTTATGGACTATTATTTGTATAATTTTATTAAGTGTATCATCACCGGCATCATCTGCCAACTTTTACTTTAACTGTCACCAATCATTAAGTGCTAATCACTGTTTTTTTAAATGTCACATACTTACCTGAACATTTTGGTTTGGTATATATGTATGTAAGCCACCACGGCTTTATATTTTAATCATTAGAATGCACGAACAAGAAATGCTTTAATCATAAATTCATTCATCACTGACACTATTGCACCTAACACAATCACAATTAATTCACATAATACCAATTGTACTACACAGATAGCGCGGCACAAAATACCTTTACCACAATTCTTTTTTTCAGATCCTCACAGAGTTCTTTGCCATAAAGTGCCATGTTGAACTTCCAGTGACCAGTATGAGAGAGTGAGAGCGATAACACCAAATTTAACACACCTGCTCCCCATTCACACCTGAGCCCTTGTAACATTAACAAGTCATATGACACCGGGGAGGGAAAATGGCTAATTGGGCCAATCTGGAAATTTTCACTTAGGGGTGTACTCACTTTTGTTGCCAGCGGTTTAGGCATTAATGGCTGTGTTGAGTTATTTTGAGGGGACAGCAAATTTACACTGCTATACAAGCTGTACACTCACTACTTTACATTGTAGCAAAGCGTCATTTCTTCAGTGTTGTCACATGAAAAGATATAATAAAATATTTACAAAAATGTCAGGGGTGTACTCACTTTTGTGAGATACTGTACGTCCATTTTATAGACCTATTGTGAATACTCACTTGTGCTCACACAAAGTTTGCCCCTACTGCGTTCGGAAGAATTCAACCAACATGCAGGATGAGAGACCGCCAGCTGTTAAGCTTAAAAATTATTTTGTGCCACAAAAATAAACGTTTCAGGTTTTTTGAGATATTGGAATTCAAATTCAGATTATGTAACATCAAGATCTGCCCACTTTGCACCCAATGTTATTAAAATTTAAAAACAAAGATAGCATTTGTTTGCACTGCGTCTATGTTGATTTGTGCTGCAAAAACAACGTATGTGCTGATTTGGTTTCAGAGATATTGTACATTATAGTTGATGAAACCTCTCCCACTTTGCACCACATTATTATATTTTAAAAACAATTATACTATTTGTTTGTGCTGTGTACCACAAAAACAAACTTTCTGTTTGTTCGGTTTTTGAGATATTGAACATTCACGGTTAGATTATGTAACCTAAAGTCCCATCCACTTTGCACTATGTTATTACAATAAATATACCATAAGTTTATGCTGCATTGGCAGGAAAAACAAGCATATTGGTATAGTGTATTTTCTCACATAGCACTCTCATTTTGTATCAGAAAGAATTATTTGTATCAGAAAAAATGATTATGGGACTCATTTATGCTTTTAACCTGAGCTACCCTAAAAACCTAAAATATACCTTTGAAGTTTTTCAGAAGATCTTTTTAGAGCTAGATGTGGGGAATATATCTTCAAAAGTTCACACTTTAACCACTTAAGGACCGGAAGGATTTCCAGCTTTAGGACCGGAGCCCTTTTTGCGATTTAACTGACAATTGCGCGGTCGTGCGACGTTGTACCCAAACGAAATTTGCGTCCTTTTTTTCCCACAAACAGAGCTTTCTTTTGGTGGTATTTGATCCCCTCTGCATCATTTCTGATCGCCACTATAAACAAAAGAAGAGCGACAATTTTGCAAAAAAAAACAAATTTCTTACTTTTTGCTAAAATACAAATCCAAAAAAAAATATAAAAAAACATTTTTTTTCACCGTTTTTGGCCGATTTATATTCTTCCTCATATTTGCGATAAAAAAAATTGCAATCGGCGTTTATTGATTGGTTTGCGCAAAAGTGGTCGCGTTTACGGATGATGAGAATTCATTTTTGGGGTTTTTATTTTTTTTTATTTTTTACTAGTAATGGCGGCGATCTGCGATTTTTTAGCGGTACTGCGATATTTCAGCGGACATGTCGGAACATTTTGACACTTTTTTGGGACCATTGGCATTTATACAGCGATCAGTGCTATAAAAATGCACTGATTACTGTGTAAATGCCATTGGCAGTGAAGGGGTTAACCTGCAGGGGGCGCTCTAAGGGTTAACTATGTTCCCTGGGCGTGTTCTAACTGTATGGGGGCTTGCCTAGCTGGGGAAGGGAAGTGGTCACAGCCTTCACGTACAGGAAGGCTGTGATCACAGCCCTTCCCCCTCACACAGAGCGGAGGTCCGTGTTTACTTACACGGACCTCTGCTCCTTCACTCCGGGGGGGGGGCATCGCGGGTGGCCAGCGGCAATCGAAGCCGCCGCACCCGCTCCCTGGCCCTCCCCGGACACAGTGAGCTCACTGAGCGCGATCTGGCGGCCGCCGTCGTATGACGGCGTTTTGCCTTACAGAGCCACTTTGCCGCCGTCAGATGCCGATCGGCGGTCGGCAAGTGGTTAAAGTGCAAATTACTTTCCTAAAAGGCTTAAAAGTTAATACATTCTGTGTTCTGTGTTCTTTACAGATATAATGTATGTTACATGTGTGTGTTTCAGTTTGATTTGTTAGCTGAGAAAGAGGCATTTTTTTTTTTTAAAGATGCTTACATTTACATTTAATACTCCTTTAATAATATAACATTTGTAACACTTTATAACTAATACACGTTAATTTGTTTTGAAAGCATGTTTCATGAGACTATTCCTTTTTTTTACAAAACATACAATTGTATTATTTTTATATTAAAATCTTCAAACATCAAATATGTACATTTAGAAAATAAGTCTTACCAACTTAAAAAATTGAGTAAGTTACAAGTTAATATCACTTAAAACCACGTAACTAAGTAATAAGGCAGCACAGTGGTGTAGTGGTTAGCACTTGCACCTAATAGCAACAGGCTCGCTGGTTCAGATCCCGACCATGACACTACCTGCATGGAGTTTGCATGTTCTCCCTGTGCCTCTCACATTCTAAAGACATGCTGGTAGGGTAATTGGCTCCTGTCTAAATTGGCCCTAGTATATGAATATGAGGTAGGAATCATAGATTGTAAGCTCCTTAAAGGCAGGGACTGATGTGAATGTACACTGTATATGTAAAGTGCTGCGTAAATTAACAGCGCTATATAAGTACCTGAAATAAATAAGGTAATGTATGTGTTCCTAACTTAAACTTTTCTATAAACTGGAAATTGAGTTGGCTTTACTTCAACCTATGGTCTATAAACTGGAAAAATTGAGTTGACTTTGCTTAAACCTATGGTCTATAAACTTCAAAAAATGACTTGACTTTACTTAAAACTATAGTTCCAGACAAGTTAAGGTACATATTCCTAACTTAAAACACTATGGTCTATAAACTTAAAGTTGGCTTTACTTAAAACAACAAAGTTGAAACCATGAAAAGTCTAATGAGTCAGACAAAAATAAGATTAGTTGACAGTACTTAACCGCTTGCCGACCGCTGATCGGCAATTGACGGCGACAATGTGGCTCTGTAACGCAAAACGCTGTCATACGACGGCGGCCGCGATACAGAGCCACTGTGAGCGCGCGCGCGCCGCCGGAGGCGCGCACTCACTGTGTTCGGGGGGGGCAGGGAGCGGGTGCGGCGGCTTCGATTGCCGCCGGCCACCCGCGATCCCCCCCCGGAGTGAAGGAGCGGAGGTCCGTGCATGTAAACACGGACCTCCGCTCTGTGAGAGGGGGAAGGGCTGTGATCACAGCCTTCCTGTACATGAAGGCTGTGACCAAGGAAGTGAGGCCCCCCCCTAGCGCCCACCGGCCGCCGTTAGCTTCGGCGGCGTGGGCGAGGGACGGGGGGGGCTTGTGTCACTCACGCGCGGAGGCCGCCGCGCGCGCGCGAGTGTCACCGAGACATAGCGCCGGCGGCAGCATACTGTCGCAAAACGCAATGTCTCGGTGTAACAGCGGCAGTTAACGGCTAGTCGCCAGCCGTTCGCCAATTCATGACAGTTGATTAGAATAAAAACAGACTGAGTAATCTGAAAAGTACCAAAGTT
>BLSH010339110.1:132533-145774 GCA_018402905.1 Glandirana rugosa | reverse complement strand
AGGATTCTTTTTTCTATTTAAATACCTATACCGAGTGGCCCTGGAGGGAGCGGATCACAGCTGTGAGAAGCCCAGGCTGAGGCTGATTAATTAACAGGCGATTTTTACTTAACCATCTGGTAAGCCTCCAGCGTGATCACCTGCATGGGGATTCTTTGAGTGGTGGTGGAAGCTGAACTAAAAAGTGTTTCATTTGCACCTTTGGAGAAGGATTATGATTATGGACACTATCTTTTAGGACACTTACCTCTTATGATTGCACAACAAATGGACACTGGCACTTTATAGATTGTGAAATTGGCACTGGCACTATATGATTTACAGTTTGCACTAGCACTTTATTCATGAGTGTTTGTATCTGTCATATAAGATTAATAATGTTTTGATTTTTAGCGCGGCTTTTACTATGTTGTGATATAGTGAAATTTGGGATTATTTATGAGTTTTAAAGCGGCAGCTATTTATACTTTAAATGTTCATTTATTTATATATTGAAATATTTACACATATACACAGTGGCACTTAAGTACGTTGGCACTGACACAGCGTGGTGTTTAAATTTATTAATGATATCATTTTAAACATGTTACCTTTTGCCTTACATCTAGGACCTCAAATAAACTACCTGTCTAGCTATTCTCCCCCATTGTCCAATCCAACAAAGTTACAGTTGCATTATGTTGGTGTTCGAAGCAGAGGCAAGTAGCTTAAGTTTACCCAAGGAGTTGGTAAGGTTTGCCTTGGAGTACCAGGTGGTATATTGAAAAGTGACCATGAGTTTTTGAATTTCAGTCATTGAAAAAGAATATTCTATAAATGCCTTCCATCGGGTGAAGAACCGTTCGGTACTGAAGTTCTGTAGTAATGTGTCTAGTTTTTCCAGGTAGAGAAGTGATGTCAGCTCTCTCTGGACTGTGACAAGTAAGGGTGTACAGGTAGAAGTCCAGGATTGCTGAAGGGCCCTTCTGGCCATCAGAAGGCAGAGATGCATCCAGGAGGAGATGTGCGTTTGTTTCGCATCATTTGGGTGGTCAGAGGAAGCCTGAGGTGGACACCCAAATAAGCACAGTTGTTTGGAGGTAACATTGTCAATGAATTGGAGAATCTGGGCCCACTAGGCCCAAATTGTTGTGCAGGTCCAGAACGGGTGCAACAGGGAAGGCCTGCTAGCATCACACCAAGGGCAAATTGCCAAGAGTGGGTTGGAGGGATCAGTCAAGTATGGTATAAAGGCCCTCTGCATTATCTTGAATTGGGTCTCCCACCAGCACTCATTTATTGTGGCTTTACAGACGACTATGTATCCCTCTAGTATTTGCGCTGCATCTCCCATTTCTGGAAAGTCCTTTGACCAGCCTTTTAACAATATATGGCCCATATCAGACGTGAGGTGCTGTAGGGTTTTAGAGTAGAGGGCCGATATGGAATATTCATTTTGTCAGACTGCAATGTCCACAATGGGATGTTCCACTTTAGGCCTACTGCGGCTGGTTTGGGCCTTGACAAAGTCTACCAATTGGTAGTAGTAGAAATAGTGGTGCGTTGGTAGACGATAATGTTTAGCAACCTCCTGAAACATTTTGGTGCTGCAGGTGCCAGGGTGGCATACTGATGTAACCCTAAAGAAGTCCACATGAGAAATGCTTTGTGCTCCATTCCTGCAGGGAATAGCGGGTTACCCTGTATAGGGAGATGATTTGAGATGGTATAGGGTATCTAATAGTTTGCAGATTTCTCTCCAGGCTATCACAGTGTCTTTAATAGCAGGTTACTTTTTAGATGTTGCGGTAGAACCATGAGCCGGGAGTGTAGTATTGCAGACAGATCAAAAGGTGAGACCAGGGCAGCCTCCAGTGAGTAGGTAAAGTACAGCAACCTATGTAATATCCAATATATGCCCTGTCTCAGAAGACATGAAAGATTATATAAGCTTAGATTAGGAAGCCCCCCCCCCCCTTCGTGTTTCAGAAGATACAGCTTTTGCCTAGCAATTCGGTTTTTTTTTGTCTGTCCACAGGAAGGCCGATAGGGCCCTGTGAAGGTTCTGGATATCCTTATGTCTAAGTAGTAGAGGAAGTGTTTGGAGAGGATATAACAGTCTGGCAAATCAGACCATCTTAAAAAGGCAGCATCTTCCGAAAAACGAAACAGGTAGGGTCGTCCATGCCTCCAATTCCCATCTGATTCTGCCAAAGATGGGAGTGAAGTTGAGATGGTATAGAGAAGAGGGGTTTCACCCTATTGTGATGCCTAGATATGTTATGTGTTGCTTTGCTACCTGTAGCGGGGAATTCTGAGCCCAGTGGTGCAAACATGATGGGTTTAACGCTAAAACTTCGCTCTTAGAGAAATTGATACCCAGAGGAGAAGATTAGAATATCATTTGCAAAGAGTGTGGTACGTAATTTGAGGTCACCTATCTGAACGCCCAAGAGGAGCGGGTGGTCGTTTAGCAGCCTGGAAAGGGGCTCTATGGCCAAATTGAAAAGCAAGGGGGATAGAGGACATCCCTGACGAGTTCCCTTGTATATTTGAATGGGGGCCGAAATGCTGTGCAGAGTAACTAAGCGCGCCGTGGGGCAGAGTACATGGCTTGTATGAAGTTTGCCACAGGACCCGTTATCTGGAACTTCCTCAGAACCAGAAACAACCACTGAAAACGAATGTTGTCAAAAGCTTTCTCTGCATCGAGAGAAAGGTTTGCCATGTCTTTTTTTGGATGGAGTTTGGCGTGTTCCAGAGCCAGTAATACTCTGCGGATGTATATAACAGCTGATCTGCCTTTTACAAACCCCGCTTGTGCTGGGTGGAGTAGGGTGGGGAGTAAAAAGGCTAAGCGAGATGCAATGATTTTAGATAATATTTTGGAATCAACATTTTTTTAGTGATATGGGACGGTATGAGCCCAGAAGAGTTGGATCCTTACCCTTCTTTGGCAGTGGTTTTATGTGCGCCATAGATCCCGTAGGGAGGTAGGGCCCACCTTTCCACATGCCATCAAATACTTGTAAAAGGGAATGGGGTATGTAGTCTTTTGTCATTTTATAAAACTCCGCAGAGTACCCATCTGGGCCAGGGGCTTTGTTGTTAGAAAGATGTTGAATAGTGGTTAGAATTTCAGATAGCGATATGGGGGCATTTAGCAGAGATAACTGTTTCAGAGAGACAGAGGGTAAGTTAACAGAGTGGAGTGGGGAATTTGCCTTGTCTAAGTCGACAGGGTCCTCTGAGTACAGTTGTTGGTAAAAGTCAGTTAGGACAGTGGTTATTTCAGATTGCGAGGATGTCAAGATACCCTTGCTATTTTGCAGGGACGCTATGTGGGTGGGTGGGTGTGTGGGGTCCCCGGCATAGTTTGCCTAACGACTTGCCCGCCTTGTTGCCATATTTGTGAAATTGGAGAGAGCAGAAGAAGGCCTTGATTCGTTCCCTTTGATCGGCCCACGGCTTGAATTCTCGTTTGGCATTCAACCAGGCCTGCTTAGTTTCCGGGAGGGGGGGCATTTTGCAGACAGGGCTACTTGTGCCACCCTGAGGGCATCACTTGGCTGTCGGTATTGTTCTAAAGAGTGTTTTTGAAATTGGGTGGTATAGGAGATGATTTTGCCCCGCAGAACCTCTTTGCCCGCGTCCCAGAATAAATTGGGGCCGGATACATGTTCAGAGTTGTTGGTGGCATAGTCAGTCCAGGTCTTATAGATTGCATGACGAAAGTCCTCGTTATTTAGTAAATCGCCAGGGGGGGAAGAGGTAGCACAGGGTTTAATGTTATCTAGGATTACAGCGATAGGACTGTGGTCCGAGATCGCAATTTCAGAGATCTCAAAGTCCAGTACCAGTGGGATTAGAGAGGGTGAACTGAAGAAGTAGTCAATACGTGATAGGGAATCGTGAGGAGCTGAATAGAACGCCATATGTAAGCCCTATGGAGAGTGGAAATCGTGGTGGCCAATAGGGAGGGAGGCGTTTGCGTTCCTGGCACAGTTCGGTGTCGTGGAGACTGGGATTGCACTCTGGATCTGTCCTCTGAGGCGTTCATGACACTATTAAAATCTCCCTACACCAGATGTAGTGATTCTTGTGAGTGTAATACCCACGCAGTGAGATCCTGAGAAAACGCCGAACTTGGATAATTGGGCACATAAATATTGGTGATAGCAATTTCCTTCGACGCTAGTAACAGATGAACAGCCAATTTGCATCCAGCACTGTCACTGTCGACCGCCCTGACAGTATATGATAGATCTTTGTGTAGGAGAGTAATCACGCCCACCGCTGGGGACCTGAAAACCTCCCCCACCCAAAGTTTCTTTAGGCGGTGAAAGTCCTGTTCTTGTAAGTGGGTTTCTTGAAGGAGAGCGATATCTGCTCGCATACTCTTGAGATGGAAGAGGATCTTCATCCTCTAGTGTGGTGAACGAAGCCCTTTTATGTTCCAAGATATCACCCTCATGATGTAACCTGTGACAACAAAGGGCTTATCTTAGATATCAACAACCCACTATCTAGGGGAGGGAGAGATATATGAGGGTTCAGTTGCTGGACCCACTGAAAGTCAGTCCAGCAATCGAGCACAAGGGTTTTGAAATGTGGGTTTGCCTAAAGTGATCAATATAGTGGTACTGGATGGGAGAGGGATGTGGCGTATATGATGTATGCTGGTCCCAATATCTAAACCGGTACCCTCTGGGGAAGATGGGGAAAGAGTCAGAGAAAAGATGAGAGAGAGAGGGAGAGAAAAAGAAAAGAGAATAACAACCTTATACAACTATTGACTTCACTTTTTTCCATGACATAACAATTAAAGAGAAATACTCTAGCAAATACAGAAGAGGTCAGCTTCCCTGCCCTCGTCAGTGGGTAGCACAGTGCGCGCCAAGGCAGGTTTAATTTAAAAAGTTGGAAGAAGGGAATAACCGGGTGGCGGCCTCAACCAGGCACTTCCCCCCTGCAACCATATAGTACGTCCCATCAGCGGTATGTCAGGGAAGCCGACTGTTCCTACTACCAATGATCAGCAGTGTATAATATACATAAAACAAGACCTGGAGGCTCTAGAGCCAAAAAGAGGGCTAACCAATAGATAGCCCCACATTGTCACCTACAGAGTGGAGAGTACTGCCTCCATGCCTTCCTGAGTGGGTTGCCTATTATCCACCAAAGCAGATTTTTTTTTGGAACAATGGGAAATTAAAGTGTGTGGGTGGTGGCATCAGAATGGCCCTCAGACCATATGATTGCTAAACTTGTTCCATCAGTGATAAGGCATGGAGGCCAACTGCTCTTAGTAGCAATCAACAGCATTGCATGAACAACATAAAACTGAAAACGAAACCTGTGGCCCTAGAGCCAAAGAAAACAAAACAGTTGGTAGGTGGCTCCCACGGTACCACCTACAGAGTGGCATTCTCATGTGTACCCTAAGGTAGCTAAAATAGGACAAATCAGGGTTTCCTGTAGTCAATGAGTCAGCTAATACCTGATCTTTGAGAATTGGGGGCATAGCGTCCACGCTTGGATGGGTATTTCAGTGGACTACTTTGATGCTTGTGTTGCGTCCGGCTCCTCTGTCATGAGGAGCGGTGTGGGGAGAGGAGGCAGTGTTGTGGCTTCAGAGGCCACGCTGACTGGCGTGCTTGTGGCTGCCATCTTGGCCATGCTGTCTGTGCCTGTGCCCGGCTCTGTGAGCAGGACTTGCAGCTGGCGAGGAGCGGATCGCTCCAGATATCGGTCCATCCAACCCTCCGGTACAGCTTGGCTATGTACTGTCTGAGTTACTGGGGTTGTGGCGCTGGTCTGGTATGCAGATTAATCGAGGGGGAGCGGGAGATCAGCACAGTCACTCCATCCTTGCACAGTGCCGGAACCGGAAGTGAACATAAAGCTTTTATCAGTTTAGTGCCCTCCAGGTTATGAACGGTACCAATTAGTTACTGTGAGACCCCCAAGTCGCATGACATGTCAACTTTAAGAGCCCTTTCACACTGGGGCGGGCAGGGCGGTAGCGGTAAAGTGCCCCTAGTTTTAGCAGCGCTTTACCGCTGTTATAGCGGCGGTTTAGTGCCACTATTCAGGTTACAGCGGGGCTCTTTTAGCCCCTAAGAAGGGGTTAACAAGGGGTTAAAATCATCAGCGTGCGGTGCTTCCGTAGCGGTGTGCAGGCGCTGGCCATTCATTTCAATGGTAGGGGCGGTGGAGGAGCAGTGTATACACCACTCCTGCACCACCCTAAAGATGCTGCTTGCAGGACTTTTTCTTCTGTCCTGCAAGCGCACCGCACCATCCACACTGCGGTGGATTGGGGGGAGATTTCAGATGCTTTACAGGCGCTAAAACGCCTGAAAAATGCCCCAGTGTGAAAGGGTCTAATATTTCCCTATGATAGCTGTGTTAACTGATGCTAAACAAGTCGCTCCGAAATAGCATCCAAGTCAGATCAAGACGCAAGAAAGTTGCAGGGCAAAGTCGCAGTCATAAAACTTTGTCGCCGCAGCAGTGTGAACCGAGCCTTAATGACAATTGGGTGTTGGGGCTATTAAATATGACTTTATGTTTATTTATTCATTACCAGTTGACAAAAACATTAAATTGCATTTGCATTTTCAGCTGGCTAGTAATTTCTGTTTATAGCAGTGATGTTCAAGGATGCCTGCTATAGCTATTCCAAACCAGTCTACTGTATGTCCAATCGTATCCCTAATCTTTTGAAACCACAGGTCTAAGCTGACAGTTATGACAGCTGTATATGTGAGAATTATGTTCCACAGCTGTATTTTCCAAAAATCTCATAATTATTCCAATTGGATACATTTATTTTAAACTAGTTATGATTTCATTCACACTCATATTAACAACATCAGTTATTATGTAATGGAATGTGTATTTTCTTATTACTTGTTTGTATAATATACCACAGTACCAGTGGAATCAGTCCAAATGAACGAAGCCAGATTTGGCTTCTGGGATTGTTACATGTCATGCTTTATGTCAGCTTAATGATATCAGTGAACAAACCAGAGGCTTAATAAAATTCAATAATTGGGTTATATATATAATTAATTTACACACTCCAATTTAATCTGAGATTCTATTTCATTAGCGATCTCTGCATACACCTGTAATTCTTTTTGTCTGTTAATGTTGAGGACAGTTAATTTATTTTTATCTTGGTTGGCAACCATACTTCATGGTATAGTATATAGTATATACTTGTGGAGTAGAAATTTATACTTCAGAATATCTGCACTTGTTTATTATTTCATCTAAAGAAGAACAATAGAGTAAATGTAAAATGTATTCAATTAGAAGCTAATAGTACATGTATTTTATCACTGTATGGCAGTCCCCAGGTTACAAACAAGATAGAGTCTGTAGGTGAGTGTAAGTGGAGGTCCGCCCAGAACTAAAAAAATTAAAAGTCAGCAGCAATTTTAATAATAGGACACTTACCTGTCCTGGAGTCCAGCGTTGTTGGCACCTGCCGCCGATCTTCAGATCGGGGTCGGGTGCAGCCAAATTCATTACAGCTTCATGCCGGGTGCCCTACTGCGCATGTGCGAGGCTCCGCTGCGCTATGCTATTGGCCAGGCAGCCAGTAGCAGAGCGAGGAGGGAGTCGGGCTGCTGACAGCCGCGCTCGCGGCCGCCGGCCCGAGCTCCCAGATGTGGGGAAAAGGACACCTGTCTAAAGACAGGTGTCCCCTTCCCCGTCCCCCCCAAAAAGTGCCAAATGTGACACCAAATATTTTTTAAGCTTTTTGGATAGCTTAGGGAAGGGTTAAAACCCCTGTAACATTTGCTTTGCTGTCTATGTCCCTGTTCAGAAGATTTCACCTCACTTTCTGTCCTTATGACAACAGGATTTTGAAAATTTTGGGTTGTTGTGGAAACAAGGATTGGTGATAAAGCTTCAGCGGAGACACCTTTTTCCCATTATAACTCTTACGGGAGTGAATTTCCCTTCCTAGGGGTAGATTTCCTCTCACTTCCTGTTGTCTTCTTCCGTTTGTAAGTAGGAGTCATTTGTAAGTCGGGTGTTTGTAACCCAGGGACTGCCTAGTGTAAAATGGAATGGAATTTATTTTCCATTTAAGCACACACATTTCACAAGCATAGTCCACTACTTATTGCATCATCAAATGTACCCTAAAAATGCCACATAGCCACCCTTGGAATCCATGCTTGTGACTGGAAAGAGGTTGTATGTAGCGCTACCCTTGTAGGGGCCACTGGTTGTTCCCTAAAAGTAGGGGTACAGTGAAGAAGAAGAGGAAAAATAATTGCCCAATTGCAAAGAGAAAAAAGCCTAAAAGAATGTGCTCTTAAAGAATCTTTGAGGCTGACAACTGATATTTGAAGTTTGAAATTATGAGTTACTGTTTTATATTCTACACAGAATAGAATGAGGTTCTAGTAAAGAAAGTTCACAAGTAAATCATACTTGTGTAGACACTGATCACTCCTATTGCAGCACAAAATAAAACTTGCTCTGAATATAATGCAGTTACTTCACAAGGGAAAGGGGGTTCGTTAAAGCTTAATAAAGAGTTTGCAGAGTGGTCCAGAATGCAGAAATGTTTAGGACCATTGGAGAAGCAACTGGGGCTAGAGAACCAGGGTATACTTGGCCAACTTGGAGGCGTTCCTTTAATTGCAAAATCACTCCTGGGAAGTCCACATAGAAATCAAGGGTGATCTGCTGTTCGCATGGGAGGAGTACTATCAAAATAACCATTACCTTGTGGTGTAGTGATTTCCTATCTATAATAATCTGGAGAGGAACTAGGGGAACACTCAGCCCTGTGGTATCCTATTTATGATGAAGTAAAGCATGCTGAGTCAGGCAAACCAATAGAGTGTGGCTTCTGGCTTTGTGAAACACATTTGTAGAGCTGCAGCATGAGGTGCTTGCAGAGATTCATCTGAAGAAGAATCTCCCTCTGCTATATGGACTTTCCCTCATAAACCACTGATGTTATGTGCTTTAATCTATGTTGTCAGGCACAGTGGCTAACAAATTTAGTTTGCTAGGTGGTAACTAGCCTGGCTAATTGTTAGGTAGATACTCAGATTTTTCTCTAGGTCTGAGTTTGGTGCTTCTCTCTCTTCTGTCACTAGGTGGCCTTGCTGTCTTTGGCATTAAAATGATAAGATCACAGTGAGTTCAGGTTATTAATAGACACATTTTCTCAGAGTTGCTACTTTTGCATGCTGGGACAGTCTATTTAAGGAGAAGAAGTCAGGTGATCAGCGTTCTTTTCAGCCCCAGGCTTAGGCCCGTGGGCTGAGTGTGTCGCACCAGCTGAAGTTTAGGCCTGAAGCCTGAGGCCTAGCCATGTGTGTAGAGGCTCAGCCCGAGGGGAGCCAGATCATTGCAGAGGTTCATCCGGAAGGCGTTCCAGCTTCAGATATGGCGGCCTCCATGTGACATGTCGGCGGCGGGGCAACGTCTGACGTCATTGCACCAAACTTGCGCAGTGACGCCAGACACTGCTCCCCCGGGGGATCACATAGAGGCATGGACATGGAGTCTCTGGCAGCCCTCATTGACTCACGCTGTGGAAGCTGCAACCACAGCTTGGACATACTTGTCCATTGTGTACAATTCTATTGGCTTGTGTACAGCAGGGGGTGGACCGTTTCTTAACTTGCCTCTATATAATCTGCCCCAGTCATCCATACCAAACACCTCTGGACAGCGAACGTCATGATGTGGCTATTTACATGCGATTGAACATTTTACCGTAAGTACTCTAACTAACTACCCAACTGTTTATCAGGCAAAAGTTTGTTTTTGGGATACCACCTAAAACCCTCTCCCCCCTTTGTATTCCCCTTACAGATTTTCCTTTTGGATCATTGAAGGAGATTACTATCTCCCTTTTATTGCCTCACAGATTGTCCCTCACTGATGTTGTGATCCTTGAGGGGGCTTATTTGTGGAGTCGCCATTCTTACAGGTAGCTCCTACAAGAGTGATTAACATTACCCATTGTGAACTTAAAACTATATTCTATACATCCCGGGGCCTGGAAATTTCTGGCCAGAGACGCAGGCAATACCGCAACAAGTCTGTAAGTGTTCAACATGTGTATATATTTCTCTAGTCTCATTCCCTTTGAGTCAGTTGAAAACCTCTTGCTTAAATATCCCCTTTAACACAATATGGTCATAATTATATATACTATTACCATGTGCAATATATATGATGTGCTATAGCATCTGTAGTGTATCTGTGCTCTGCTTAATTTGCAGCTATACTGTATTACATATGACTTATTATTGATATGTTGCATATTCATAGACCATACAGTGCACACGCTTCATGTCCCCTGAGGAAGGAATGAATAGTTTTCCGAAACATGTCGGGACCCTGTGGCAATACCATTGCTAGCGTGATCGTGCTTTGCTCTTGAAATTTCTTGTAAATATGGTATACTATACAAACGCTGTATTTTCCAATTTTTATTATGTACTTTGCTTCTTTTAATGAAAACTGTAATCAATAAAAGTTATATATTTTACTCTATGCTACTTTAATTTGGGGTGCCCTTACCTAAAAAGCCCCAAGGGTAATTCTGTTCTACTATACAATTCATCCGGAAGGGGAACTGAATCATTGCCAGTGGTGAGGGAGAAACAGCTGCCACATGTGACGACCACTCCTGTTGCCAGAGGCAAGTGAGAACCAGAATCAGAGGTAAAGGGGACGCAATCGCCAGCAAGGGACAATCTCTCCTGTTATCAGAGGCTATTGTTCGGAAGTACCAGAGCAGCCTTTTTCACTAACCGTGGGCGGTGAAGAACTTGGGAAAGCTTCAGTGCTTCAGTGTTCAAGTCAGGGACTGAGAGGGACAGTGTGGATGACACTTGGATTTAAACAGCGGGTTAGCTGTGGAGGAGCTCAAGGGATCCAGTAGCAGCTGGGATCTGAAGAGTCTGGTGATAGCCTGGGAGCTCAGTGAGGAAATCTGCAGTAGGAGACTGTGAGGTTGAGTGAAGATCTACACACCGGGGATACCGTGAGTGGTATGTGTACAGATTTACAGTGAAGGGAAGTCAAAGTGTTTCAAGTTCAGTTGCCATAGAAGACAGCAGTTCTACAAATGCAGTTGCTGCATCCAGCTTAAAGGCCCTCTATCTGTATAGCTGTCTGCCTATTTTAGTCTCGGAGTCTGCCGATTGCTATTGCATCTGCCTAAGGGTGTCCTGGTCCTAAACCCTCTCTCCCCAGTTCTTGTTAAGAGACAATAAATCTCTTTTGTTCGCATTCAAAAAGTGACTGGTGCCCAACTTGCATTACACCCACCATGCCTAGTAACCCATACTGTGAAGAAGGATGTCAGCTCTGCCTGGCTCTGGAGGTCACCATTAGGCCTCTAGGGGTCAGGGCCATGGCTACAAAGCCATTTACATATACAATATATATCATTCTGGCTTTCTAAATGAGTAAGCCCAGCAATGGATGCCTATATTCTGACTTTTATAGCCTATTTGAAAATCTAGAAAGGGAGAAAGGGCTCTGTGTGCAGAGCAGAGAGGGAGTGGTGTGTCTCTTCTATGATTCATATGGCCATGTGTGTGATTTGAGCTCCTGCTGTTGAGGTCTTTTCAGAATATTTACTGCAAAGGAATAATGCCATCCTGTGATAAATATAAAATATTCATATTCAATATGAATATTTATCTGAATACATTTTTAGTGTTTAACATATTAAACATATTATACATTCCCTATTTTCCCAAGTGCTCTGACCTTTACTTAGATAGTCAGTTGCGTGTGGGTCAATGGTCAATTCCTACTTAGTCACTAAAGCAAGTGAAGATAAGAGATAATACAAAATTCAAAGTTAGCACAACTGGGTAATTAGCAAATTTCAGTCAATGTTTGCATGGCAAAACATGGCAAAAATAAACAGTTGCTGTGGTTAGACACTGAAAAGCAAACTGCTTTTTTTTTTAGCTTGAGCCCATTGAGTCATGTGAATATTTTATTAAAAAATACTAAAATGTGCTATTGCAGGATGCAGCTGTTCCAAACACCAAAAAGGAAAAAGAATAGATGGTTTCAAGTTTCCCTAACTACACAGGAGATCCTGATTGCTCACACCATTCCCTGTACCTCTGCCCCCCTCAGTTACAGTGCCTTGAAAAAGTATTCATACCCCTTGAAATGTTCCACAAAAAAAATGTTTTTCAATTTTTTTTGCAAAAAAAATGTGAAAAGTGTGGCGTGCATTTGTGTTCAGCCCCACCTGAGTCAATACTTTGTAGAACCCCCTTTCGCTGCAATTACAGCTGCAAGTCTTTTTGGGGATGTCTCTACCAGCTTTGCACATCTAGAAAGTGGTATTTTGCCCATTCGTCTTTGCAAAATAGCTCAAGCTCTGTCAGATTGGATGGAGAGTGCCTGTGAATAGCAATTTTCAATTCTTCCCACAGATTCTCAATTGGATTTAGGCCTGGACTTTGACTGGGCCATTCTAACACATGAATATGCTTTGATCTTAACCATTCCATAGTAGCTCTGGCTGTATGTTTAGGGTTGTTGTCCTGCTGGAAGGTGAACCTCCGCCATAGTCTCAGGTCTTTTTGCAGACTCTAACAGGTTTTCTTTTAAGATTGCCCTGTATTTGGCTCCATCCATCTTCCCATCAACTCTGGCCAGTTTCCCTGTCCCTGCTGAAGAAAAGCATTCCCACAACATGATACTGCCACCACCATGTTTCATGGTGTGTTCAGGGTGATGTGCAGTGCTAGTTTTCCATCACTCATAGCGTTTTGCTTTTAGGCAAAAAAGTTCAATTTTGCTCTCATGTGACCAGAGCACCTTCTTCCATATGACAACACCCTTACGAAAAGAAGTCGTCCCTGTCCCTTTGACCGGTCTCAACTACCCTTCTACCTACCTCGGTTTATGTCCCGTTAGAATTTTCTTTTGGACAATCTCAGACGTTTTTCTGGACTCTGATACCGCCTCCAAGTGGAAGGTCGTCCTGTTGTTGGGATTTGTATGTCGGTCTCGATGATACCTTACCAATTCTAGTTTCGTATAAGTACACAATCTTACCGGGTCAGTTTCAGGTCCGGATTTAGGTTAACTCTTAGACACCCTTCTTAACTTTTAACGATAAGTGTCCGTGAGAGGTAGGTTAGACTGTCTCGAACTCGATAAAACGTTTCTGCTTACCCGTTTTATGGTGAAAGATCTACACGTTTCGACCATCTCTGTAGGGGTTTTTC
>BLSH010339110.1:101798-132251 GCA_018402905.1 Glandirana rugosa | reverse complement strand
GGTCGCGTTTACGGATGATGAGAAATCATTTTTGGGGTTTTTATTTTTTTTAATTTTTTACTAGTAATGGCGGCGATCTGCGATTTTTAGCGGTACTGCGATATTTCAGCGGACATGTCGGAACATTTTGACACTTTTTTGGGACCATTGGCATTTATACAGCGATCAGTGCTATAAAAATGCACTGATTACTGTGTAAATGCCATTGGCAGTGAAGGGGTTAACCTGCAGGGGGCGCTCTAAGGGTTAACTGTGTTCTCTGGGCGTGTTCTTACTGTGGGGGGACTGCCCTAGCTGGGGAAGGGAAGTGGTCACAGCCTCCATGTACAGGAAGGCTGTGATCACAGCCCTTCCCCCTTCGCAGAACGGAGGTCCGTGTTTACTTACACGGACCTCCGTTCTTTCACTTCGGGGGGGGGGCATCGCGGGTGGCCGGCGGCAATCGAAGCCGCCGCACCCGCTCCCTGGCCCACCCCGAACACAGTGAGCGCGCGGGCGCGCCTCCGGCAGCGCGCGCGCGCTCACTAAGCTCGATCCCGCACCCGCCGTCGTATGACGCCGTTTTGCGGGAAAGAGCCATTCTGTCGCCGTCAATTGCCGTCCAGCGGTCGGCAAGCGGTTAAGCTTCTCTACAACTTTATCTCTGACCTCTCTGGGTTGTTCCTTGGCCTGATGCTGTTTGTTCACTAAGGTTCTCTAACAAACCTCTGATAGCTTCACAGAAAAGCAGTATTTATACTGAGATTAAATTGCACACAGGTGGACTCTATTTAGTATTTAGATGACTTCTGAAGGCAATTGGTTCCACTATATTTTAGTTAGTGATATCAGAGTAAAAGGGACTGAATACAAATGCACGCCACACTTTTTCAGATATTTATTTGTAAAATATGTTGAAAACCATTTATCATTTTCCTTCCACTTCACAATTATGTGCCACTTTGTGTTGGTCTATCACTAGAGTTGAGCGAACCTGTGGATGTTCGGGTTCGGTGGGTTCGGCCAAACTTCGGCAAAAAGTCCGGGTTCGGTACCGAACTTGACCCAAACTTTACCCCGAACCCCATTAAATTCAATGAGGACCCGAACTTTTCGGCACAAAAATGACTGTAAAAGAGTCCTGGAATTTGTTAGAGGGCTGCAAAATGCTTTTAGAACAATAATCTGTCTCTTACAGCAACAGCGGGAACCTGAGCCTATAGAACTAGGAGATGATTTTAGAACAATAATCTGTCCTCTAAGCAGTAGACTCTACCTAGTCCAGTCAGATCTTTCTGTAATGCAGGATGAGATCTGCAATCTGTCCCTAAAAGCAGTAGTAGTAGTAATCTCTACCTATCTATCTATCTATCTGCAATCTGTCCCTAAAAGTAGTAGTAGTAGTAACCTCTACCTATCTATAATCTGTCCCTCACAGCACTGGCAGCATCCTCTCCCTACACTACCCAGAGAGCATGTGACATGCAGCACTGTGATTCCAGCCTCATATAGAGGCTGGGTCACATGATGCACTGGCCAATCACAGCCATGCCATTAGTAGCCATGGCTGTGATGGCTTCTAGGGAAAACCAGTGAAACGCTTGTTGCAGCTATTCAACATGCGTGATCAAATACCCGAACCCAGAGCTCGAACCTTGGGATAGACTTGGGAGTAGAAATGAGCTTGGGCTTGTTTAGATGCTCTGATGAACTCATATGTCCCTTGAATATGCGCAGCTGCCAGGTGGAGAATGCCCCTGCTATAATTAATTGGTCCATTACACATGACAGCTTGCTTGTGGGCTTGGCCATGTGGGTTCTGAAGAGCATCTGAACATGCTGGAGCTTATCTCTACTTGGGAGAGATGAAGTCTCCAATCCTGGCTTCAGGTTTTGCCAGAGACCAGCACAATGAGGTGGGAGATTTTGTAAGAAGATGACTAGAGTTCAGTACTCCACCCTCATTTAGAAGTACAGGTAGCTGCAAGGGAGCAGTCAGAGGTGCAGGTGCATACACCCCAAAGCACCAACCCCCCCATGTTGAGGGCATGTGGCCTGGTATTTTTCAGGAGGGAGGGGGCTGTTCACTCGCCCTCCCCCTCTTTCCTGGCCTGCCAGGCTGCATGCTCAGATAAAGATCTGGTATGGATTTTGGGGGGACCCCACACCTTTTTTTTACATTTTGGCATGGTATCAATTTTTTTACATTTTTTATTGCTGGCAATGGTATTGTATTGCCAGCAATTTAAATGTCATTTCATGCATTTTTTTTCTTTAGAAATGTAATTTTTTTCTGCAGCATTATACATGCTACAGATGAGCCACTTTACAGGCAGACTAAGGGGACCCCCCAGGCACTGTATTTAACCTCTTTAACCTCTTCCCATCTGCGCTATAGCCGATTTGCCCCTTTGTACGCTCCCTACGTGCTCTCGCATCTGCCACACACTGTGTGAGCATGCCCACGGGTCGGACGCACTCGATGTCCACCGGAGATCCGCGATCATCTAACAGAGAGCCAGAACGGGGAACCACCGTTGTAAACACGGTGGTTTCCATTCTGTGAGGGGGGGAATGACAGATTTACTGATCCCTGTGATCGGGATCAGTTAGATCTGTTATGTCCCTGTCAGCCCAGCCCCCACACAGTTAGAATAGAGTGAGGAAACACAGTTAACCCCTTGATCGCCCCCTTAAGTGTTAACCCCCTAACCTGCCAGTGACATTTATACAGTAATCAGTGGCTATTTTTAGATCACTGAATAAATGTCATTGGTCTCAAAAAAGTGTCAAAAATGTCTGACATGTCCGCCGCAATGTCGCAGTCAGGATAAAAATCGCAGATCGCCATCATTACTAGTAAAAAAATAAAAAATAACAAAAAAACGCTATAGATCTATTCCTATAGTTTGTAGACGATATAACTTTTGCACAACTCAATCAATATATGCCTATTGCAATTTTTTTTTTACCGAAAATATGTAGCAGAATATATATCAGCCCAAACTGATGAATACATATTTTTTTAATTTTTTTTTTTTTGACATGTATTATAGCAAAAAGTAAAAAATATTGTACTTTTTTCAAAATTGTCCCTCTTTTTTTCTTTATAGCGCAAAATATAAAAACTGCAGAGGTGATCAAATACAACAAAAAGAAAGCTTTATTTGTGGGGAAAAAACGAGTCAATTTTGTTTGTATACAATGTTGCACGACCTTGCAATTATCATTCAAAAAGTGACAGCGCTGAAAACTTAAAACTGGCCTGGGCAGGAGGGGGTTTAAGTGCCCAGTACGCAAATGGTTAAAGGAATTTCTTATTACCTTTGTTGCACTTTAAGCATCATTAAAATCCCTGCTCCTGTAAAAACAATCTTTTTTGCATTGCTATGCAATGTTTGCATTGATACATGTTCCCCAGGACACTACTCAGCCACCATGCCATTTTTATGGCTAATTACTTGCATATAAGCTTTCAAAATGGGGACTTTTTATTTTTCAAGTTCACACTTTAGATCCCATAGATTTTACTAGGGTTCACTGTTAGGGTCAAAACTTTTTCCATGCTCAGGAATTCTGGTGCGAATCGAACAGGGGAGTGTTTGGCCCATCTCTAGTCCCTAATTGGTCTATAAATGAAAAATCCTAAGCGTGTACTGATTCTAATCCCTAGTGCATGCTATTGGTCCCTGCATTTTATATATCACTATTGTTGTTTGCAGAGATATTTAATAATTGAATAAATATACTCGAAAAAGTCTATGAGCAACAAAACTCATGTTATTTTATAATTAACATTTTTATTTTCAATGCGGAGATATTATAGTATACAATGTTACAGATTATTACATGTCTAAAACTGTAGAAATTCTTGCTAGTGTTTGACTTACAGAGTGCATGAACTGTACTGCCATATGTGGCAAGTGGTACATTGTCAGTAAACTGCAAGACATTGTCCCCTGGTATTTACAAGCTGCTAGTGCCAAAAACATGTGCTTTGCCAGCAAATCTTGTTACTGTGTAAAGAATTTCAAACATGTCAGTTTGTGTAAAAGTATAAAAATCTGTCATGCATTACTTTAGTCTGCAAAAAAAAAGATTACATTTCTTTAAAGCTCAAGTATAATCTGCTTATATTTTGCCCTTCTTGGTTCCCTCTTTTAACCCTCTTTAACATGCTAATAAATATCTAAGGTCTCTGAGCTTCTCTATACCAGTGTTTCTCAACCTTTTTTCAGTCAAGGCACCCTTTAACCACTTGCCGACCGCCAACCGCAGGTTAACGGCGACAATGTGGTTCGTTATCGCAAATCACCGTCATACGACGGCGGCTGCGATAACGCGCACTGTGAGCGCGCGCACGCTGCCGGAGGCGCGCCCGCGCGCTCACTGTGTTCGGGGAGGGCCATGGAGCGGGTGCGGCGGCTTCGATTGCCGCCGGCTACCCGGGATGGCCCCCCGGAGTGAAGGAACGGAGGTCCGTGTATGTAAACACGGACCTCCGTTCTGTGAAGGGGGAAGGGCTGTGATCACAGCCTTCCTGTATACGGAGGCTGTGACCACTTCCCTTCCCCAGCTAGGGCAGTCCCCCCACAGTTAGAACACGCCCAGGGAACATAGTTAACCCTTAGAGCGCCCCCTGCAGGTTAACCCCTTCACTGCCAATGACATTTACACAGTAATCAGTGCATTTTTATAGCACTGATCGCTGTATAAATGCCAATGGTCCCAAAAAAGTGTCAAAATGGTCCGACATGCAATATCGCAGTACCGCTAAAAATCGCAGATCGCCACCATTTCTAGTAAAAAATAAAAAAAAATAAAACCCTCAATGTCCTCCTTATCAACCAATAGCATCATTGGTTGTTAGGACACTACCAGCTAGAAGGTTGTAATGGTGCACAATGAAAACATGTGGCTTTATGCAACTAATAGGTAGGCTTGATCCACCTGCTGGCCTATATACAATTTTAGGCAATATCTAGGCATTTTGCCAAGGCCCCCTGAAGACACCTGAAGGCACACTGTTTAAAAAAGGCTGCTCTAAACAATGCAGGCACATACACACTTGTGGGAGACACTGACTAAGAGCAGTAAATAGCTTCCCAAAAATATGTCAGCACCCTGCCTCAGTACCTCCCTCAAGAGCCCTCAGCCTTGATGCAAGCAGTGGCCTGGTCCTGCAAAGTCCCTGACTTCTACCTCTGGCCTCTTTTATCATTTTAATGAAAATAGTTGTGGCAGAAGAAGTCTATTTGATTGCCATTTGCAACACATATTTACAGTCAGCACATGGTAAGGACCTGAAGTAGAAGGTGCACAAACAGAAACCTCTGAGCTAACAGTACCACTGTGCTTGTAGGTTGGGTGCAGCATGATGCAGTGGTAATAACACACATAGTCCAAGTGCAAGGAAAGAATTTGCATTGAAATAATGCAAAGAGAGTTCACAAATAACCCAGCGGGAAGGCAGCCCCCACACTCACAGGTCCAAGAGCAAGTAGAGAGCAGATTTCATCCAAACTGACAACACCTGTTGAGAGGGGCAGGATGCAGCCTGGCCATCTTGTGCCCAAGCAGGAAGATGTCCAGAAAACTTGTGAGCACTACGCTTTCCCTCCTCATCAAGAACCTTTCCCTGCTGTTAGTTCTGTCCCTACCAGAAGGGGTACCTGTCCCTAATCTACCCACTGGCAAAATGTCCACCAAACCTGGGAGCCAGGGCCTTAATGTGGTTGTCAACCCGTGACAACCACTTTAACCTACAGGTAAGCCTATAATAAGGCTTACCTGTAGATGCCCTGCATATCTCCCAAACCTGCACGGTTCAGGAGATATGCAGTGTACTAGATGTGCCAACGTCATTTCGGCACATGTGCATTGAAGAAATGGCCTCCGTGCCGTTTCTTCATTGAGATCTGCCGTGACTGGCGGCTCTCACGCGCATGCGCGGGAGTGACGTCATGCGACTCTGGCCAGTCACAGGGCCGGAGTCGCGGCCCTGGAAGGAAGAGGGGCTGAAGATGGATGCTGCCTGCACAGGGGACATCGCTGGACATCACAGGCTTCGTTTGCGGGTAAGTGACACATAATGGGCTACTATGCGATGCATAGTAGCCCATTATGTTTCTACTTTGCAGGGGAGTATAGAGGAAGTAAACCCTATCAGGGTTTGCTTCCTCTTTAAAAAGGATGGCTGCTAGAGTCACATGGGGCGGCAGCATCCAATATGATAACTTCACTAGTGATCCAGGAAACCAAAGAGGAACCATGTTCCTCTTGACTTTCTTTCCAACTGCAGTGCTGCTGTGGAAGAGCGCCACCTGCAGTGAAGAAAGTAGACTGCATCTGCCTACATGCTCCCAACCCAGTTTTAGGAGAATTGTATATGAAAGGTAGGTGTAATTAACACATTACCCTTACATTCCATTGTCTGTTTTCACAGATACAGTCAGGTCCATAAATATTGGGACATCAACACAATTCTAATTTTTTTGGGTCTATACACCACCACAATGGATGTGAAATGAAACAAACAAGATGTGCTTTAACTGCAGATTTTCGTCTTTGATTTGAGGGTATTTACATCCAAATCAGGTGAACAGTGTAGGAATTACAACAGTTTGTATATGTGCCTCCCACTTTTTAAGGGACCAAAAGTAATGGGACAATTGGCTGCTCAGCTGTTCCATGGCCAGGTGTGTGTTATTCCCTCATTATCCCATTTACAAGGAGCAGATAAAAGGTCCAGACTTCATTTCAAGTGTGCTATTTTCATTTGGAATCTGTTGCTGTCAACTCTCAATATGAGATCCAAAGAGCTGTCACTATCAGTGAAGCAAATCACCATTAGGCTGAAAAAACAAAACAAACCCATCAGAGAGATAGCAAAAACATTAGGTGTGGCCAAATCAATTGTTTAGAACATCCTTAAAAAGAAAGAACGCACCGGTGAGCTCAGCAACACCAAAAGACCCGGAAGAACACAGAAAACAACTGTGGTGGATGACTGAAGAATTCTTTCCCTGGTGAAGAAAACACCCTTCACAACAGTTGGCCAGATCAAGAACACTCTCCAGGAGGTAGGGGTATGTGTGTCCAAGTCAACAATCAAGAGAAGACTTCACCAGAGTGAATAAAGAGGGTTCACCACAAGATGTAAACCATTGTAAAAACAAGAAGGCCAGATTAGAGTTTACCAAACAACATCTAAAAAAGCCTTCACGGTTTTAGAACAACATCCTATGGACAGATGAGACCAAGCTCAACTTGTACCAGAGTGATGGGAAGAGAAGAGTATGGAGAAGGAAAGGAACTGCTCATGATCCAAAGCATACCACCTCATCAGTGAATCATGGTGGTGGTAGTGTCATGGCGTGGGCATGTATGGCTGCCAATGGAACTGGTTCTCTTGTATTTATTGATGATGTGACTCCTGACAAAAGCAGCAGGATGAATTCTGAAGTGTTTCGGGCAATGTTATCTGCTCATATTCAGCCAAATGCTTCAGACCTCATTGGACGGCGCTTCACAGTGCAGATGGACAATGACCCGAAGCATACTTTGAAAGCAACCAAAGAGTTTTTTAAGGGAAAGAAGTGGAATGTTATGCAATGGCCAAGTCAATCACCTGACCTGAATCCGGTTGAGAGAGCATTTCACTTGCTGAAGACAAAACTGAAGGGAAAATGCCCCAAGAACAAACAGGAACCGAAGACAGTTGCAGTAGAGGCCTGGCAGAGCATCACCAGGGATGAAACCCAGCGTCTGGTGATGTCTATGCGTTCCAGACTTCAGGCTGTAATTCACTGCAAAGGAGTTGCAACCAAGAATTAAAAAGTGAAAGTTTGATTTATGATTGTTAATCTGTTCCATTACTTTTGGTCTCTTAAAAAGTGGGAGGCACATATACAAACTGTTGTAATTCCTACACCGTTCACCTGATTTTGATGTAAATACCCTCAAATTAAAGCTGAAAGTCTGCAGTTAAAGCACATCTTGTTCATTTCATTTCAAATCCATTGTGGTGGTGTATAGAGCCAAAAAGATTAGAATTGTGTCGATGTCCCAATATTTATGGTCCTGACTGTATTTAATGGAGCTCTCCTTTAACATTAAAAATTTGCCATTTGTTCTTAATGTACATGAGCGCTTCAAAGTTCATCTGTCAGTATATTTAACAGTGTCTGAAACTGGAACTGTCCATTTGTAAATTTGTAATTAAGGCTGCATTTTTCTCTCAGTTTGCATGTGACTCACTCCTCACCTCTCCAGTTTCACATTCTCGATACTGTCATTTTTCTTGGTATTTGCTAGCAGATAGTCATCACTGCAGCATGGCCACACTGTACCACCTTATCCAAATCTGCAGGTCCATCATCCCTTTATGCAATTGTGTTCTAATAAAAAAATTGAACTTTGGTTTTAAAAATACTATGCTATGGGATCTATTCTTCAGGTGTAGTTGATCCCGTTTGGAGATCATAGACATCTGGTAGGTAGCTTGTAAGCACTGGTGGGCTGTTTGGAGCACAGTTTTATTTGCTGTGTGGGCACCAGATCTTCCAATAAAGTAGATTGCAAGATTCATTTATATATTGGGACTTTCACTCATATTGTTTCACATACTGTTTGTATCATGTTTATGTACATGCATTCTATGTTATGATATGGTCATTTATTTTTGGTTTTGCACAATTCACTTGATTTAATATACATGTGCAGAATGAAAACATTTGTTTCATTTTGAATCAATTAATTCAATTATTAATTTTGTTTAATTTGTAACACAATGTGTTTTGTTCCATTTTATTTATTCATTTTCCACTGGATTCAAATTTTTCCAATGGATTTCAAACTCAAATCGAAAATTTGAATTTCGAAAATGGCTATATTCTTTCTATTTTATCCATTCTATTCTATAAGAAATTGGAATTCGAATTTCCAAAGACATGCTATATTTATTCTATTTTATTCTATTCTATTCTATTTGAAAATCGAATTTCCAAACACAGCTATATTCTTTCTATTTTATTATAATCTATTCTATTCGAAAATCGAATTTCAAAATTCGAATTTCAGAAAATGGCTATATTCTTTCTATTTTATTCTATTCTAATTTTTTCTTTCCTTTTCTATTCTTTTCTTTTTTTTCTATTCTTTTTGAAATTCTAATTTCGGAAGACAGCTATAGTCTTTCTATTCTATTCTATTCCATTTGAAATTTGCATTTTGAAATTCAAAACACAAATTTCAGAAGATGGATATATATTTTCTATGCTATGTTATTTTATTTTATTTGCAATTGAAATTTGAATTTTGAAATTCAAATTTTGGAAGATGCTTATATTATCTTTATTTTATTCCATGCTATTCTATTCAAAATTTTAATTTCAGAAGACAGCTATATTTTTCTAATTCTATTCTATTCGGAAATCGAAATTTAAATTTTGGAAGACGCCTATGTTCTATTTGATTCTATTGTATTCTTTTCTATATTCAAAATTCACATTTCGAAATTTGAATTACGGAAGATGGCTATATTCTTTATATTTAGTTATATTCTATTCTTTTCTATTCTCTTCTTTCTATTTCTTTATTTCCCATCCTAGTCTATGCTCTTTTATTTTCTATTCTATAATTTTTTGTTTTATTCTATTTTATTCTTTTATATAGTATTTCCTTTTATATTGTATTTTATTCTCTCCTTTTATTTTCTATTCTATTTTATTCTGTTTTTATTATATTCTATTCTTGTATTTTCTATTCTGTTCTGTTCTATTCTATTCTATTCTATAAAGCAGCCTAAGTAGGAATCATCTTATTTCATTTTTATACCTTACTGTATTTATTGCAATGGGTTTCCATTTTGAATTCAAATTCGTTTTCATATTCAAATTCATTTTCCAATTTGAATTCAGTTGCATTTTCAAATTCAAATTTACATTCAAACTGAATTTGGATAATTTGTGTCATTATAATTTATTTCAGATTCATTGAAATTTGTTATTACTATTGTACTTAGGAAATTCGGATACATCAAAATCTACGAATATCGAAAATTTGGTCAGAATTTTGTTTCGTAACAAAATTAATTGCAAATGTCTAATATTTAGTTGCATTGCATCATTATCATATCAGCACTAGTTATAGCTTGCATAGTCTTATTCCACAGATTAGATAGATTAGCAGGCATTTCTGCTTTGTTTGTTTCATCATTCTCTTTAAAGCTCAGAAGAAGGCTTAACTGTGCATTTGGGTCTAGCAGATATCTCTCCCTATTGCAAATCAGCTTCATCTTGGGGAAGAAATGGCTACTCACTGTCTGACTGTAATGAACGCACAGATTATTGTTCAGAAATGTTATATGTGTGATCAGTGCAGTTATATACACTCTTATCCACTTTATTAGGTACACCTGTTAATTTGCTTGGTAACACAAATTGCTAATCAGCCAATCACATGGCAGCAACTCAATTCATTTAGACATCTAGACGTGGTGAAGATGACTTTCTGAAGTTCAAACCGAGCATCAGAATGGGGAAGAAAGGATTTAAGTGACTTTGAACGTGGTATGGTTGTTGGTGCCAGATGGGCTAGTCTTAGTATTTCAAAAACTGCTGATCTACTGGGATTTTCACGTACATCCATCTCTAGGGTTTACAGGGAATGGTCCAAAAAAGATAAAATATCCAAAGAGTGGCAGTTGTGTGGAGGAAAATGCCTTTTGATGTCAGAGGTCAGAAAAGAATTGGCAGACTGGTTTGAGATGATCGAAAGGCAACAGTAACTCATATAACCTCACGTTACAACCAAGGTATGCAAAATACCATCTATGAATTCACAACACATCGAACCTTGAAGCAGATATGCTACGGCTGAAGAAGACCACAGCAGGTTCCACTCCTGTCAGCTAAGAACAGGAAACAGGCTACAATTCACACAGGCTCAACAAACTTGTACAATAGAAGATTGGAAAAAGTTGCCTGGTCTGATGAGTCTCAATTTCAGGTGTGACATTCAGATGGTAGGGTCAGAATTTGGAGTAAACAACATGAAAGCATGGATACATCCTACCTTGTATCAACGGTTCAGACAGGTGGTGGTGGTGTAATGGTGTGGGGGATATTTTTTGGCACACTTTGGGCCCCTTAGTACCAATTGAGCATCAGTTAACCACAGCAGCCTACCTGAGTATTGTTGCTGACCATGGCCATCCCTTTATGACTACAGTGTAACCATCTTCTAATGGCTACTTCTAGCAGGATAATGAACTATGTCACAAAGCTCAAATCATCTCAAACTGGTTTCTTGAACATGACTAGGGACGGGAGAACGGTTCGGCCCGAGCATAAGTTCAGGCCGAACATTGGCTGTTAGCACGTTCACAGTACAAACTAATTATCAGGTCGTTAGACCATTTGTTCGGCCCGCCGAGTGACCACAATGCACTGCGCTGACGCACAGTGCATTGAAAGCCTTGATTGGCTGAACCAATGAAAGCTTCACCCAATCAGGGCACAGAGCACTGTCAGAGCCATGATTGGATGCTGTCATGATGACTATATCCAATCATGGCTCATTGCTCTTAGTCCCGCCTTAATAGTGGCCATTTTTAATGTGATATCGGCGTGGAGAGAGATAGAACAGGGCTCTGTTCAGTGCTACTAGACAGTTAGCGTGCTATAATGTGCTATTGTGTTTCTATTATCAGTGTAGAATATTAGGTTAGTGTGAATCTAAAGATAGCTCAGTCAGTGTGTGGGTGTAGTGTGACTACCATTCATCTGTACATTAGTGTGAATCTAGGGACAGTTCAGTCAGTGTGAGTGTAGTGTGATCACAGTTAATCTTTCTATTTGTGTGAATCTAGGGATAGTTCAGTCAGTGTGAGTGTAGGGTGACCACCATTCATATTTTCATTATTGTAAATCTACGGATAGTTTAGTCAATGTGAGTGTAGTGACCAACATTCATCTTTACATTAGTGTGAATCTAGGGACAGTTCAGTCAGTGTGAGTGTACTGAGCGTTTAACACCGTATATTTCATTGCGTTACTGCAAGCTTAACGCCATATAGTTCTGTGCATTACTGCAAGTTTACCAGTTTAACACCATATATTTCAGTGCGTTACTGCAAGTTTAACACTGTATATTTCATTGTGTTATTGCAAGTTTAATGCCATATAGTTCTGTGCATTACTGCAAGTTTACCGCCATATAATTCTGTGCGTTACTGCAAGGTAGGTTGGTGTGTTACTGTAAGTTTAACGCCGCATGGTTCATTGCATTACTGCAAGTTTAACGCTGTATATTTCATTGTGTTGCTGCAAGTTTAACGCCATATAGTTTTGAGCGTTACCTTCCGTTTAATGCAGTATAGTTCAGTGCATTACTGCAAGTTTAACGCCATATATTCCTGTGCATTACTGCAAGTTTAACGCCGTATAGTTCTGTGGGTTACTGCAAGTTTAACGCCGTATATTTCATTGTGTTGCTGCAAGTTTAACGCCATATAGTTTTGTGCGTTACCTTCCGTTTAATGCAGTATAGTTCAGTGCATTACTGCAAGTTTAACGCCATATATTCCTGTGCATTACTGCAAGTTTAACGCCGTATAGTTCTGTGGGTTACTGCAAGTTTAACGCCGTATATTTCATTGTGTTGCTGCAAGTTTAACGCCATATAGTTTTGTGCGTTACCTTCCGTTTAATGCAGTATAGTTCAGTGCATTACTGCAAGTTTAACGCCATATATTCCTGTGCATTACTGCAAGTTTAACGCCGTATAGTTCTGTGGGTTACTGCAAGTTTAGCGCCATATATTTCAGAGTGTTATCTTCCGTTTAACGCAGTATAGTTCAGTGAATTACTGCAAGTTTAACGCTGTATATTTTAGTGCGTTAGTGCAAGTTTAACGTAGTATATTTCTGTGTGTTACTGCATGTTTGACGCAGTATACTGCAGTATATTATAGTGTATACGTTGAGTGTGTCTGTGTAGTGATTACTCAAATTAAAGTGCACCAAACACCAGTTTCCATTGATTAAAGTGCATCCATGTACACATTTCCACATCTTTATTACATTTCCACATTATTATTATATTTCGTTGATAAGTACCACCCCCCATCATGTCTTGGAGGACAACAAGGAGAGGCAGACGTTCCCATGGCACTGTAAGGGGCCAGTAGCGTATGTGTCCACAGCAGGCAAAGGTGGACATGGTCAGTCCTCAGGCAGGGCATCATTTCCTCTGTTTAGTGATGTTGCCCATGCTATCCAGCCACAGCATGCAGAGGAGGTGGTTGACTGGCCTACTAAACTGTTCTCATCCTCCTCATCCTCCATCACCCAAGAGAGACTAGTGTGCAGTCCCCTGCAGCTGCCAGAGTGGCTAATCCTGCCTCCTTGTCCTCAGCTATTCCTGCCATAGCCCCAGCATCAGGCATGGAGGAGTCAGCTGAGTTATTTGAACACAGCGTCAGCCACTTGCTCCTTGATGATGCACAGCCATTACTTAATTCAGATGTTAGTTCCGATGTTGAGGAAGGCAGGAATATGAGCCTACAGAGAGGGGAGAACACCGGTACACAAATTGGCATTCATGTTCCCCAAGCCGCAGCATATTGCCAAGTTGTCTCCAGTTAATGAGGATGGAGGAGATGATGATGATGATGATGAAGTCACTGACGTGACTTGGGTGCCAGATAGAGCAGAGGAGGAAAGTGAGGGTGAGGCACAACCCCAACGAGGCAGCCATCATGGAAGAGTAGAGAGCATCCACCCTATTCCATCACATTGTTGAGCTGTTATCTCCGGGCCCACTTCCCACAGCTCAGCTGTCTGGGCCTTTTTTATTACACGTGCAGTCAATTGCAGTGTTGCTATTTGCAAACTTTGTCTCAAGCCCATCAAGCGTGGCAAAAACACCAGCCATTTGGGTACCACATGCTTAACAAGGTATTTAACCTCCCACCACTCAGCCCATTGGCAAGAGCACCTAAAAGCCACAGAAAAGAAGCACAAATCTGTCCCTCCTCCTTACGCACCTGAGTTTGTCCCTGCTATACCTCATGACCTCTCAGCAGCCTCCACTGACAGGGATTATGGTGTAGCGCAGGGCGTCCTAGGTCCTTGCAGCACATTTGCCAGCAGCACACCACCAGCTGTAGACTATAGCCGGCTAATTTCTCTGCCCCATCTGCTGCAGCGTAAAGAAAAATACAGTCACTGCCACCCACGTGCCCAGCGTCTAAATGAAAGCTTGTCACGCTTCTGGCTCTACAACTTCTGCCTTGCCATCTGGTGGATTCTGCCCCTTCTGTGAATTTGCATGTGAATGTGCTGTACCACAATGGCAGGTTCCCAGTTGTTATTTATTTTCATGTAAGGCCATTTCAGCTCTCTACCATCACGTGGAAGGCAATGTTGTGGCATCATTGGGCAAGGCAGTCAGCCGCAAAGTCCACATTATTGCTGACACATGGCTCAGCAAGCATGGGCAGGGATGATATATTTTGTTCACAGCACACTGGGTAACTCTGCTTGCAACTTGGAAGCATGCAGGACTGGGCTCAGTGCTGCAGCTTGTTGTGCCCCCACGTCTTCATACAGCTGGGGATGATGCAAGATTTTTCAGCACTACCCCCTCCTCCTCCATGCCCTCCTCTGCTGAATTGTCCTATGAACCTCAAAGTACCCCCTAAGTGTTCAAAGGACTATTCAATGAGTCAGGCTAAAAGGTGCCATGCAGTGCTTCAACTGGTGTGTCTAGGGGACAAGGACCACACCGGAGAAGAGATTCTTGCAGCTCTGCAGGGACAGACCCAGAGGGGGTTCATGCCACACCTGCTGGAGCCAGGAATGGCACAAACCTCCTACTTGCCCTTAGGAAAGTTGATACCTGTGCCATACCTGGCATATTTCCTCAATTTGGTGGTGCAGCGTTTCCTAAATAGGTACCCAGGGATGGAAGATCTGCTAAAGCAGGTCAGAAGAGTCTGTAGCTATTTCAGGTGGTCATACACAGCCAGTGCTCAGTTGGCTGAAACTCAGAGGGAATTCCACCTGCCCATAAACACCCTGGTTTGTGACATGCCCACCAGGTGGAACTCGACTTTGGCAATGCTGCAGTACATGCAGTAGAGGGCCATCAATGAGTACTTGTGTGAGTATGGCACAACAACAGGCTCAGGCCAGCTAGGCTTTTTTTCCCCATGCCAAGGCCACAAGGATGGTGTGATTTTAATTGATTTTACAATAAACCTTGACATACTTCACCATGGGAAGTCCTCTTTTCTTGCTTTTTAATATGACCTTTGATGAGCTTCAGTCTCCGGAGTGAGACTGGGACTGTGGGACATCCAAAGTGGAGTGATTTCAACCTATGCTTGTTTTTACTACCTGTAATGGGAGTCAAAACTGTCTGGTGAGTGCGCTGTGCGCTTATATGTTGCGTTGGAAGGAATCACTAAAGGCATTTGTGTGGAGACAGCCTGGTGTTCTTTCTGGGATTTGTCACTTCCTGTCATATATTTGTGGAGACATTGTCATCTGAACCTTACCAGGCTACATGCCCTCAACATGGGGAGTATGGGTGCTTTGGGCCAGGGGGAGCACTGCGGCTCCCACCCCAAAGCACCTTGTCCCCATGTTGACAAGAGCCTCTTCCACACAGCCCTGGGCTGTGGTTGTGGGGGTGTGCGGGTGGGGGGCTTATTGGAATCTGGAAGCCCCCTTTAATAAGGGGGCCCCCAGATTCCAACCCCCCCATGTGAATTAGTATCGGGTACATTGTACCCCTACTACTTCACCAAAAGTGTCAAAAAAGAAAAAAACACAGGAGACAATTAGGGACAAGTCCTTTATTAAAAAATAAAAATAAGTGTCCCCCGTTGTAATCCATCGTCAATCACGGAGAGCGATGGACCCGAAAAAAAATACCAAAAAAACTAACAGCTCCTCCTCCATGGGAGGGCTTCCACCGACTGAGCTCTCTTTGGTTTGACGTTTCATTTATAGTGAAGGGCGGAGCCACCTAGTGATGTAATTGAGCGACCCGCCCCTCTGATGTCACATGATGTTAGAAGAGGGTGGGGTCACCCGTATGTCACCCGGTGGCCCCACCTTGCACTATAAATAAAACGTCAAAACAAAGCCAACACAGACGGCGGCAGCCCTCCCATGGAGGAGGAGCTGTGTGTGCCATCTACTTGCAATGCATTATGGGGCGCTCTGCGGCGGCGAAGTCGTGCTTATGCCCCATAATGTTCTATACTTATGTTCAACTCCAACCGAGGGTCCATCCCTAATTGTTACCTTGCTTGTTGTAACCTTACGGGCTGCGTCCCGACCTAACCAGTTCCTCCTAATGTACCCTGTTTCATCTTGTTCCCCATGGAGTTAACCCTCAAGAGTTGTCATGTTCTATACATTACCTTGTTTTCTCTACCAATAAAATATTTTAACAAGAAAATGTTGTTGAATGTAATCTGATCCCCAGTTGTCTCTAAGCATCTCAGAGTCAGTTAGGTCAGTGGTTCTCAACCTTGGTCCTTGAGTACCCCTAACAGGCCATGTTTTGGGAATTTCTCTTAGATTAAATAGCTGTCCAAAATACCAAGCCATTGACTCTGATTTAAAGCATCTGTGCAAGATAAAGGAAAACCTGAAAACATGGCCTGTTGGGGGTACTTGAGGACTGAGGACTTTCTCCCATTTGATCCAGTGATCTCCATGTCCTTTTATGATGAATGGACTCTTACTTTTACACATGGTATGAAGCCTTACATTGCTATGATTTGAGTTTCTGTTTGAGTGAGGGGACTATTGTATATTTGCCTCTAATTTGGTAACCTGCTTAATGGGCTCCTAGCTATTTAGGGTGACATATAAGTTATGTATGTAAAGTCTCTGTGGTCCCTGTAAAAGTCTGCATGAGGATATTCAAGCACTACTAATGACAGGTTAAATCCACTTGGAGATTGGATGATGATGTATCAGTTGTACAAGCCATGTATGTAAGTAACACATCTAAGCCCTACATATAAGGTCTTGGGGATCCCTGTAGAAGTCTGCATGTGAACATTCCTATACTCCTAATGACAGGCTAAGTCCACCTGGAGATTGAATGATGATGCACCAACTATGCATCCAAGCCATGCATATAAGGTCTTGATGGTCCCTGTAGAAATCTGCACATGGACATTTGTATACTACTAATGACAGGTTAAATCCACCTGGAGAATGGATAATGTTGCACCTACTACCATATGTATTGTCTCGGTGGTTCCTTTTGAAGCATGTACGGTGTGTGTGTCTTCTTTGAGAAATCACAGGTTAAATCCACCTTGAGACATTTCTCATACCAAAACATAAAATGGGAATCTCACAATGTAGCAAAAACGAGTGCTTCCCTGAAATCGGGGGGGGGGGGGGGTGCAGTAATTAGAAATGTAAACAAAATAAAAACCAAAAAAGCACTGCACCAACCTAGTGTCAACTACATTTATTGAATAACAAAGGCAAAAATCAGCATGACAGTGCCCCTGCCGTCCCTCCCATATCCCCGTGTCCCCACCATCCACCCGCCCCTCCTAACTAAGCTGCCTGCCCTGATGCTAATTCCCCTCCTACCTGACCACCCAAAAGCCACTTGCCCACCTACCCTGAAGTGGGCAAGAGGGGGGGTGCCAAGGCGCTGGAAACAGCTGCGATGTATGTAGCCACCAAGTTGAATTCAGCTGATCCTTTCCATACTGGCTCAACCTGTGAGTTGATCGGGTATTAGCTGTTTGGTGTGCACAGGTGTGCAGGATCTCAACGCAGCTCCTCTAGGCTGATGACAGGGCCAGGATATGCAGACTGTTGCTCCTCCATAGGATCCAAATAGAAACACTGAGATACAGGGAGCTCAAAAATCACAGCTACGTGCGGACCAGGCCTGTGGTGGGACAGGTGGGCATGGAGCCAGGACCCCAAAAATGCCTACATGTTTCGTTCAGGTGTGAACTTCGTCAGGGATTGAGCTGATACCTGATCAACTCACAGGTTGAGCCAGTATGGAAAGGATCAGTTGAATTCAACTTGGAGGCTAAATACATCGCAGCTCCCAGCCCAGCTTAAGGACTAGCTGCATTGTCGGCTCCACATATGGCTTTTGAATAGCCCAACATAGTGAATGGGGCTCTGTATTATTCCACAGCACTCCATTGCCCTCACAGGATCCCGTTTGGAGCGAGTCATCTGCACAGGTTGAGACCGCCTAACTGGATCGGCGGCGGTCTCCCTGTATATGTTGCTTTACCATCAGTGCATTGGAGAGTGGCCCTATGGAGGTTGAGACTGCCAGAGTGGACTGCAGGTGGTCTCCCCGTGGGTCCCATTAACTCCTTGAGCACCCAGCACAGCAGCTCCAACCAGGACATCTGAATCGTGAGTTAGCATTGACTTCAGGGGACTGCAAATACCTAGCACCCCTCTGTACCATCCTGGTAACATATGGTCATTGACTTGCTCTCATTCAGGCAGCAATGTGACAGGTTGTTTCACTTTGTTTTTAAGGGGGGCTCACCATCCCTCCTCCACCTGCTCAACTTTATAGGTGTTCTCACGGACTGGATTTACCCACAGACTGGGATCTACTTCCCTTTAGACATACCATAGTTTGGGTGCAGGTTGGACTACTACAGGCTGGGTGCTGGCATTGCTGGTGGTGGACAGGGTTTTTGGGGCATTCCATCTTTTTGGGGGGCAGAGTAGGGGATTCCAGCATCTTGGAAACCCCCCTCTTGCCCACTTCAGGGTAGGTGGGCAAGTGGCTTTTGGGTGGTCAGGTAGAAGGGAAATTAGCATCAGGGCAGGCAGCTTAGTTAGGAGGGGTGGGTGGATGGTGGGGGCACTGGTATATGGGAGAGACAGCCGGGACACTGTCATGCTGATTTTTGCCTTTGTTATTCATTAAATGTAGTTGACTTTTTAGGTTAGTGCAGAGTGTTTTTTGTTTTTTATTTTGTTTACATTTCTCCTACCCGGAGCATTTAAGTTTCCTGGATAACAACATTACAGCATTCATAGATTGGCTATGTCTGGTTTTAACATTTGATGTGCTACATCCTCAGCAACACAGGAAGCTTCCATCTGGATGATATATTACTCTTGTCCATATAAGAAGTGCATGATAGCCACTTAAAAACAGCAATAAGTATATATACGTTGCGACTTTGAAGTGGTTTACCGGTGCTATGGCTAAAGCTATCAGCCATAACCTAGGTATCTTTTTTCAGACAGCGATTCTCTTTCTCAAAAAAGCAATATGAGTGGCTGATTAGCTGCTGGATCACTTTTAGCAGCAGCGGGAGGGGTCACCCCACCCTCCACCACTTGCTGATATTTCTTGGACTTACCGTTCTTACCAGAGAGCCTGGGAAATAGTTTGTGCAGCTGGTCACAGAAGCGAGGAAAGACCAGATCATCTCTCCCCACCTCTATAATCTAGGAGGACCAGAGCAACGTCAGGGCGTCACTGTCGATCTAGGACTGAAGTAAAGATGTCTTGTTCTTTTAAAACGTAAGATCAAGGTTTTTTTTTTGCTTTCAAAGGTAGAGGAGAGATTTGGGGTCTTATAGACCCCAGATCTCTCTATAAAGAGGACCTGACATCCCTTATTGTATTACAAAGGATGTTTGCATTTCTTGTAATAGGAATCAAAGTTACTTAACAAAAAAAACTAAAGGGACAGTGTAAAAAAAAAATTAAATTAAATTAACAAGAAAAAAAATTAAACCGCCCTCATCCCTCTGTGCTTACACGTAGAAGTGACCGTATATGTAAGTCACATACGCATATGTAAGCGGTGTTCACACCACACATCTGGGGTATTGCTGGGAATGTTATAGTGAGATAAATAATTCTAATGCTAGACCTCCTCTGTAACTCTAAACAACTAACCTGTATATAGTTTTAAAATGTAGTCTATGGAGACTTTTAAGTATCGTAGTTTGTCGCCATTCCACAAACGTGCCCAATTTGAAAGTGTGACATGTTAGGTATCTATTTACTCAGCATAACATCATCCTTTATAACTTACCAAAAATTGGGTTATATATTGTGTTCTTTTGCATTAAAATTTATTAAGGTGTATTTTTTTTTCAAATTGTCACGTGACATAAAAAATACCATGTGACATAAAAAATTGCAACGATTGCCATTTTATTCTATAAGGTCTCTGCAAAAAAAATATAAAAAAAAATGTATATATATATATATATGTATATATACCGTATGTCACAAAAGTGAGTACACCCCTCACATTTTTGTAAATATTTTATTCTATCTTTTCATGTGACAACACTGAAGAAATTACACTTTGTTACAATGTAAAGTGGTGAAAACAGCTTGTATAACAGTGTAAATTTGCTGTCCCCTCAAAATAACTCAACACACAGCCATTAATGTCTAAACCACTGGCAACAATAGTGAGTACACCCCTAAGTGAAAATGTCCAAATTGGGCCCAATTAACCATTTTCCCTCCCCGGTGTCATGTGACTCATTAGTGTTACAAGGTTTCAAGTGGGAATGGGGAGCAGGTGTGTTACATTTGGTGCTATCGCTCTCAATCTCTCATACTGGTCACTGGAAGTTCAACATGGCACCTCATGGCAAAGAACTCTCTTAGAATCTAAAAAAAGAATTGTTGCTCTACATAAAGATGGCCTAGGCTATAAGAAGATTGCCAAGACCCTGAAACTGAGCTGCAGCATGGTGGTGGCCAAGACCATGCAGCGGTTTAACAGGACAGGTTCCACTCAGTACAGGCCTCGCCATGTTCGACCAAAGAAGTTGAGTGCACGTGCTCAGCGTCATATCCATAGGTTGTCTTTGGGAAATAGATGAATGAGTGCTGCCAGCATTGCTGCAGAGGTTGAAGGGGTGGGGGTCAGCCTGTCACTGCTCAGACCATACGCCGCACACTGCATCAAATTGGTCTGCATGGCTGTCATCCCAGAAGGAAGCCTCTTCTAAAGAAATTATGCACAAGATAGCCCGCAAACAATTTGCTCAAGACAAGCAGACTAAGAACATGGATAACTGGAACCATATCCTGGGCTCTGATGAGACCAAGATAAACTTATTTAGTTCAGATGGTGTCAAGCGTGTGGGGCTGCAAGCAGGTGAGGAGTACAAAGGCAAGTGTGTCTTGCCTACAGTCAAGCATGGTGGGTAAGAGTGTCATGGTCTGGGGCTGCATGAGTGCTGCCGGAACTGGGGAGCTACAGTTCATTGAGGGAATGCCAACATGAATGCCAAAATGTATTGTGACATACTGAAGCAGAGCATGATCCCCTCCCTTCGGAGACTGGGCCGCAGCGCAGTATTCCAACATGATAACGACCCCAAACACACCTCCAAGATGACCACTACCTTGCTAAAGAAGCTGAGGGTAAAGGTGATGGGCTGGTCAAGCATGTCTCCAGACCCACACCCTATTGAGCATCTGTGGGGCATCCTCAAATGGAAAGTGGAGGAGCGCAAGGTCTTTAACATCCACCAGCTTTGTGATGTCATCATGGAGGAGTGGAAGAGGACTCCAGTGGCAACCTGTGAAACTCTGGTGAATTCCATGCACAAGAGGGTTAAGGCAGTGCTGGAAAATAATGGTGGCCACACAAAATATTGACACTTTGGGCCCATTTTGGGCATTTTAACTTAGGGTATACTCACTTTTGTTGCCAGCGATTTAGACATCAATGGCTGCGTGTTGAGTTATTTTGAGGGGACAGTAAATTTACACTGTTATATAAGCTGTACACTCACTACTTTACATTGTAGCAAAGTGTCATTTCTTCAGTGTTGTCACATGAAAATATATAATAAAATATTTACAAAAATGTAAGGGATGTGCTCACTTTTGTGAGATACTGTGCTACTACAAATACTGTGTAATTTTAAACAATTAATAATAAATCAGTGTGATAATCAAACATAATCTGAATCACAATACTTAAAGCATGATATTAACATAACCGTTCATGAGTCCTTCAAAAATTCATATAAAGTGACAAGTGGCTGATTGAAAAAGTTTCACCAAAATGTGCAAACTGACTCCAAAAAGTGCTTGTGCTCTCCTCCACCAGTAACATAGTTACATTGTTACATAGTTAGCCAGGTTGAAAAAAGACAGAAGTCCATGTAGTTCAACCAGTAAAAAAAAGAAAAAACATATATATATAACCATACAATTCCATATACACAATCCTTCACCCACAGTTGATCCAGAGGAAGACAAAAAAAACAGCAAAGCATGATCCAATTTGCTATAGCGGGGGAAAAAATTCCTTCCTGATCCCCCGAGAGGCAATTAGATTTTCCCTGGATCAACTTATCTAAAAATGTTAATACCCAGTTATATTATTTACATTAAGGTAAGAATCCAGGCCTTTTTAAAGCAATCTACTGTTCTGGCTAGAACCACCTCCGGAGGGAGTCTATTCCACATATTCACAGCTTTTACTGTGAAGAAACCTTTCCGTATTTGAAGATTACATTTTTTTTCCTCTAGACGTAAAGAGTGCCCCCTTGTCCTTTGTAATGCCCTTAAAGTGAATAACTCAACACCAAGTTCACTGTATGGACCACTTACAGTATCTCACAAAAGTGAGTACACCCCTAAATTTTTTGTAAATATTATATAATATCTTTTCATGTGACAACGCTGAACAAATTACACTTTGGTACAATGTAAAGTAGTGAGTGTACAGCTTGTATAACAGTGTAAAGTTGCTGTCCCCTCAAAATAACTCAACACACAGCCATTAATGTCTAAACCGCTGGCAACAAAAGTGAGACACCCCTAAGTGAAAATTTCAAAATTGGGCCCAATTACCATTTTCCCTTCCCGATGTCATGTGACTCGTTAGCGTTACAAGGTCTGAGGTGTGAATGTGGAGCAGGTGTGTTACATTTGGTGTTATCGCTCTCACTCTCTCATACTGGTCACTGGAATTCAACATGGCACCTCATGGCAAAGAACTCTCTGAGGATCTGAAAAAAAGAATTGTTGCTCTACATACAGATGGCCTAGCCTAGGCTATAAGAAGATTGCCAATACCCTGAAACTGAGCTGCAGCACAGTGGCCAAGACCATACAGCAGTTTAACAGGACAGGTTCTACTCAGAACAGGCCTCGCCATGGTCTATCAAAGAAGTTATGTGCACGTGCTCAGCGTCATATCCATAGATTGTCTTTGGGAAATAGACGTATGAGTGCTGCCAGCATTTCTGCAGAGGATGAAGTGGTGGGGAGTAAGCCTGTCAGTGCTCAGACCATATGCCGCACACTGCATCATATTGGTCTGCATGGCTGTTGTCCCAGGACATTCTAAAGATGATACACAAAAAAGCCCGCAAACATTTTGCTGAAGACAAGCAGAATAAGGACATGGATTACTGGAACCATGTCCTGTGGACTGATGAGACCAAGATAAACGTATTTGGTTCAGATAGTGTCAAGCGTGTGTGGCGGCAACCAGGTGAGGAGTACAAAGAGAAGTGTGTCTTGCCTACAGTCAAGCATGGTGGTGGGAGTGTCATGGTCTGGGGCTGCATGAGTGCTGCCACCACTGGGGGGCTATAGTTCATTGAGGGAACCATGAATGCCAACATGTACTGTGACATACTGAAGCAGAGCATGATCCCCTCCCTGGACTGGACCACAAGGCAGTATTCCAACATGATAACGACCCCAAAACACCTCCAAGACGACTATTGCCTTGCTATAGAAGCTGAGGGTAAAGATGATGGGCTGGTCAAGCATGTCTCCACTTAAACCCTATTGAGCATCTGCCGGGCATCCACAAATGGAAGGTGGAGGAGCGCAAGGTCTCTAACATCCACCTGCTATGTGATATCATTATGAACGAGTGGCAACCTATGAAGCTTTAGTGAACTCCATGCCCAAGAGGGTTAAGGCAGTGCTGGAAAATAATGGTGGCCACACAAAATATTGACACTTTGGGCCCAATTTGGACATTTTCATTTAGGGGTGTATTCACTCTTGTTGCCAGCGGTTTAGACATTAATGACTGTGTGTTTAGTTATTTTGAGGGGACAGCAAATTTACACTGCTGTCAGAGATAGTGGAGCGCTATTGGTAAAATATGAGATAAAAAACATGCAAACAGAGGGTAAACAGCGGCAGATAACTAAAGAGTAATGATTGGAGGTCAATGAGGGCAAATAATATAATTATAAGACCATTTCTTATACACGTGCCTCAAGGCTGGGCACCTAGGAATAAATAAAAGAGATAAAATAGCTTATGTATATAACACAGTATAATGATCCTGGGTGAATTCTGAGACATATATTACTTTTGGAAAATAGTTATATGTAGTCCTCATCCGAGAGAAAGTATGCATGCACTCAGACTGGAAACAGTGCAATAAAATAATCAAATATGTATACACATAAAGTGTATAACGTGTAATAAAAAATGTGATTATTATGAGTGCATGCATACTTTCTCTCGGATGAGGACTACATATAACTATTTTCCAAAAGTAATATATGCCTCAGAATTCACCCAGGATCATTATACTGTGTTATATACATAAGCTATTTTATCTGTTTTATGTATTCCTAGGTGCCCAGCCTTGAGGCACGTGTATAAGAAATGGTCTTATAATTATATTATTTGCCCTCATTGACCTCAAATCATTACTCTTTAGTTATCTGCCGCTGTTTACCCTCTGTATGCATGTTTTTTATCTGATATTTTACCAATAGCGCTCCACTATCTCTGACAGCATTTTATACAGTTTCCTTGTATCCAGTGTGAGCTGCTGTTACTCTCACGTGTTTTAGTTATATTTATAAGCAGTTCTCTTTTAGCATTGGTGGAGCAGGAGTAACAATAAAACTCTTTATATTAGCAAATTTACGCTGTTATACAAGCTGTACACTCACTACTTTACATTGTAGCAAAGTGTCATTTCTTCAGTGTTTTTACATGAAAAGATATAATAAAATATTTACAAAAATGTGAGGTGTGTACTCGCTTTTGTGAGCTACTGTATGTATTTGTACATGTTGATCATATCCCCCCCTTAACCTCCTCTTCTGAAGAGAGAATACATTCAGCTCCTCTAATCTTTCCTCATAGCTGAGCTCCTCATTATTAGTTTGGTTAACCTTCTCTGCACTTTCTCCAGTTCCCCAATATCCTTTTTGGAATTGGTGCCCAAAACTAAACTGCATATTCCAGATGAGGTCTTATTAATGATTTGTATAGGGGCAAAATGATGTCTTTCTCTCTGGAGTCCATACCTCTCATAATACAAGGAAGGATTTTGCTCGCTTTGGAAACCACAGCTTGGCATTGGCAAACCCCCAGATCCTTCTCCATTATGGATTCCCCCAGTTGTATTCCCCCGAGTATGTATGATGCATGCATATTCTTATCCCCCAGGTGCATAACTTTACATTTACTTGCTTGTAAGTTGGAGACATCTTGTAAGGACGTTATTCCACTGCATAGCTTGGTGTCATCTGCAAACACTGAAATTGTACTTTTAATCCCAGACCCAATATCATTTATAAATGTATTGAAAAGTAAGGGTCCCAACACTGAACCTTGGGGTACACCACTGATAACCTTAGACCACTCAGAATAAGAATCATTAACCACTATTCTCTGAATTCGGTCTTTTAGCCATTTTTCTATTCATTTACAAACTGATCTTTCCAAGCCTGTAGACTTTACCTTACACATTAGCCGTGTGTGGGGAACTGTGTCAAACGCTTTTCCAAAATCCAGGTATACCACATCCACAGCCACCCCTCTGTCCAAGTTTTTACTTACCTCCTCATAAAAAGAAATCAGGTTTGTTTGACAACTTCTGTCTTTCATGAATCCATGCTGTTTGTTACTTAAAACATTTTTTTTCCAACAAGAACTCATCTATGTGGTCATTTATTAAACTCTCCAGTAACTTCCCTGCTATAGAAGTTAAACTAACAGGTCTATAGTTACGTGGTAAAGACTTTGATCCCTTTTTAAATATGGGCACCACATTGGCTCTATGCCATTCCAGTGGTACCATTCCAGTCATTAAGGAGTCCCTAAAAATTAGATACAATTGCTTTGAAATGACAGAGCTCAATTCTTTTAGGATCCGTGGATGGATGCCCTCTGGTTCAGGTGCTTTATCTACCTTTATTCTCTCTAAATACTTCTGGACCATTTCACTTTTGAGCCATTGTGGATCATTTGGGGCTGTGTCACTACCACCTCCATTGTGGACATGAGCTCCCCCATGCTCCTTTGTATACACAGAGCTAAAGAATGTATTTAATAAGTTTGCCTTCTCTTTGTCCCCAGTCACGCACTCTAGATTATTTTGTGAAGGCCTACATGCTCAGACCTGACCTTTTTACTATTAATTAGAGTTGAGCGGACACCTGGATGTTCGGGTTCAGCAGGTTCGGCCGAACTTTGCGAAAAAGTTTGAGTTCGGCCCCGAACTTGACACCGAACCCCATTGAAGTCAATGGTGATCCGAACTTTTGGGCACTAAAATGGCTCTTAAAAAGTCCTGGAAAGGGCTAGAGGGCTGAAAAAGGAAGCAAAATGGGGGTAAGAGTAGAACAAGTGCCCTGCAAACAAATGTGGATAGGGAAATAACTTAAAATCACATAAAAAAAAAAAATGGAGGAGGAGGTGGATGTGGAGTAGGACGTTGAGGAGGCGGTGGCCATGGCGGTGTAGGTGGAAGTGGCGGTGGAGGAGGAGGAGGTAGCCAACACTGTTTTTTGTTTGTTTGGTTTTTTTTCTAATTGGGGTAGCCCCAAAAATATTGAGACATATTAAGGTGAATGACAGATGGCCATGGGGTTCAGGTGCCAACTCTGAGCTTTCAGCAAGGGACCGGGTGGGAGACAATGTGAAGGAACTGGAGACATTGTCAGCCACCCAATCTACTATTGCCTGTACTTGTTCTGGCCTCACCATTTGTTGAGCTGCATTCGGGCCTACCATATAACGTTGAAGGTTCTGTCGGCTACTCGCCCCTGAGGAAGTTGTTTCACTTGTGCGTGTAGTTGGCACAGATCGACCATGTCCAAACAAGAGTCTACTAGACATCCTGGGTATAATAAAATTTGAAAAACTAAATCAAAAATTATAATATAATAAATAATTTTAAAAAACAACAATATAATAATAATACATTTTATTCAATAATGTAATCAAACCAAAAACACTGAAATTTGTCCAAACAAGGGTGCAATATTACTAGTCACTGTAATACTAGACACTGCATATTGGTTTGAACAGTTTTTTTATTTTATTTCAGGATTCCCAGCCTAGAGGTGAGATCTGGGGAATTATAAACCCCAAATCTCGCTGTAAAGAGGACCTGTCATGCCCTATTTCTATTACAAGGGATGTTTAAAAAGAAAGTGTCAAAATAGAAAAATAAAAGTAAAATAAACAATAAAAGAAAAATGAAAAGCACCCCCGTTCCTGTGTGCTCACTCGCAGAAGCGAACACATGCTTAGGTTGCGCCCGCATATGTAAATGGCGTTCTAATCGCTGTCGTCACTTCCACTGTCTGATGACGAAATTCCACATGAATCACTAGTGCTCAATTCTGCAAGCGATTCTGATTCACCATCGCTGTCTTCTAGCTGGTCCAAAAGAGCTTTTGACATAGAGGAACGCCTTTTGGATATCATGGACGCTCTCAAGTTTCCAGGCAGAAAGAATGGCAAAAAGAATGGTAAAAGTGCATGCAGGGCACAGGACAAAGCACAAGGGACAAATCTGAGGTGAAATGATTTGATACAGTAATGTAATCTACAGATTACTATGTATTGTGTGTGTTTATGTTTTTAACTTTTTGAAATTTCCACCGGCTCTGCCCCCATGCGTCGTCGCACTCGTAGGAAATGGAGCCCGGAACCCTGATACATCGGGCTGATGATCTGGCCGGAGGACACCGCCAGAGGACATCGCAGGATCGCAGGGAGCACGTAAGTACATGCAGAGGAATTTAACGGTGTAATCCCAATTGTGGCTCGGGGTTACTGCTAATGGTACTGAAAATGAACCCCGAGCCACACTCGGGATTACCGTTAGGATGGTTAATCAATGTATACTCTTGGATGTATTTATATATGTAGTGCACCCCCTAAGGAGCCACAGATGAACTGGCATCTCCCACCCTGCACAGCCAGGGACCAAATTTTCAACTTTGATTTTTTTTTGTTTTATTGAGGGGATATAACTTGGATAGGGATTGGGAGAAATATAGGATTCCCACTTGGGTTCAAATTACTTCAGGGACAACTTTTCCTATACACAGTCTATATACACTCCTCACTTCCTCCAGCACACTTGCTTGGAGAACTGCAGCTGGCACACTGTTTCTGGATCTGACAAAAGCACTCAGATTTAGAGCAAAAGCCTGTTATAGGCAGGAACCCGAGGCCCTTTTAAGTGTGCAGCAAAATTGGAGTGTCCAGCTTGATCACTCCTGTGGCTACTGATCCCAACACCACATCTTCAGGCACTGCCAGCCTGCCACAGTCCTCCCAGACTGATCACTCACCAGCCCACACAGCTGACGTCTCAGGAGACCTCCTGGACATGCTGACCTGCTCCTGCTGTCATCTCCTTGCTCCCGTGCCTCCAGGAAGGATTCCTCCATGTGTTGTAGAGGGTTCCCTCGGCACCCAAGTCCCAGGCCTGAGGTCACCCCCCACAGGCTAAGGGGAACCCTCAAGGGCCACTGACAGCCTCCTTGGCCCTCCTTCTCCAACTTCCACCTGACTGCCCATGCTGGCATGACTGCCTGTTTATGAAATGGCCTGCCCCCTGCCAGCCCATTTACTGGGGATTGGCTGGGACCCTCATAAGTATTCCAAGCAGCTCCGCCTAGCTTTCGCCCACTACATCTGGAAGCTTCTTCAAGGTTGCAGAGGGCAGTGGGAGGCACCAGAGAAGCTGTTGCTGAGTCATCCAGCCCCCCTTAGTCACTCAACCCTGACCCAGACTTAACCCAGGCCTGGCTCTCAGCCAGGCCAAATTTTCCTACACTACAAACCTATGTACATCTAGCACACTAAAGGATGCTACATATATGTTTGTGACTGTGTGTCTTTATACTTTCTATGTAACAAAATGTATTTATTTAGTTAGCTGCATATGCCTGGATTCACACTAGTGTGATATGGCACATCACATGTGATATGCACAGGTATTGCACAGCATTCCTGTGCAAATCACATGTGATGTCTGTGTGGTGCGATTTGAGCCATTCATTTTGTATGGCTCATATCACACTGCTTCCACACAAAAAAAGTACAGGACCCTTTTAAAGGCTTATAATTCAGTCTTCTTCTTTTTCTAATGCCAATCAATACATTGACACAGCTCCTTAGACCCAGTAGAGGGATTTACTAAAACTGGTGCACACAGAATCTGGTGCAACTGTGCATAGTAACCAATCAGCTTCTAGGTTTTAGCTCAGGTTCACTCTGCTGCGGGATTTAAATCATGTGAATTCAGCTGAACTTGCATGATTTATTTCCCGCATACCAGTCCGACAATTTCAGAGACATTTCCTGCACAGATGTCTATTGAAATCACACCTGAAATCGCCAAAAGTAGTACAGAAACTACTTTTGGAATCGGTGCGACGCAGCAAGTTGGTGTCGCACCAATTCAGACGGTGCCATTGCGGGTAATAGCTGCCAATTTGACATGCGATTTGACATGTCAAATCGCATGCCAAATTGCATCAATGTGAACCTAGGTTCATTGTCAAAGCTTAATTGAACAAGCTGAAGTTAGAAGCTGAGTCTTTACAATGCACAGCTGTACCATATTCTGTGTGCACCAGTTTTAGTAAATCTCCCCCAGCCTGTCCGCACACTATAGTCACCTGCTGACTTGACACCAGTTTGTCTAATTACAGTACAGAGGATGCTTTTCTAGTGTTTTGAAGTGTAAGGCTGGTTTTACAAGGGCAGTCCGATCAGGTCCGCCTGTCAGTTTTTCTTTTTTTTTTTTTTTTTCCATGAAAGTTTTATTAAAGAAGAAAATTGTTGAGCATACAAAATAGCACATAAGGTACAGACATCTTTTCCAGAGACAAGATCTGGGTGTACATTTAACTAGAAATTATTTTGAAAGTACCTTTTTTTTTTTTTTTTTCTTTTTGACTGTCCGCCTGGACTAGCCTGACGGGAACATTTTGGTCGGAATGTGAAGTTTTGTGATCTTTTCGTAGGAGACATGACATTAATCTGTTTGACCACAGTTCAGTCGTCCACTGATATCACACGCCTGTCCGACCCCCTCTAAATGATTTTGACCACGTGTGTCTTATACCATGTCGACACGTAACATTTCTGAGTCGAAGATTGAAGTCGAACAAGTTAATTCGAAACTGTTACTTGGATCCAAGTG
>BLSH010339110.1:76861-95863 GCA_018402905.1 Glandirana rugosa | reverse complement strand
GTAGATTTGTATGGGGGCCCCTTCATGCTGTAGTTGCCCATGGTTCCGTGCCTGCCTCAGAATGTCTTCTTTCATGGTGAAGTTTACCAGGCAACAAATTACATCTCTGGGGGGGTCTGAGTCCCTACCCCTGGGTCTAAGGGCTCTGTGACAGCGTTCCATATCCACCGGAGCGTCAGGAGGCCTGCCTAGCAGAGTATTGCAGATCGCCCATACTGCTTGTTGTATTTGGGGTCCCTCAACTGTTTCGGGGATGCCTCTGAATCGCAGGTTATGTCTGCGTCCTCTGTTGTCTATATCTTCAAGATGGCGGTGCATTTCAAACAGGTGCTGTGCCTGAATATCCACCACGTTTTGTACCTGGTGTATTGCTGTTCCATTCATGGCCGCTGTTGTTTCTACCTGTTCCACTCTGTGTGCTATCCCTCTGATGTCTGCCTGCAGGTCAGAGATCGCAGCTGCCAGGGTGTTCTTGATATCAAGTGCTACAGCCTGTAGGTCTGCAAGGCTGAGGTGGGGGGAAGCTGAGGGTGCTAGCTGCGGTGTCCGTTCGTCACTTTCTCGGCGCTCTGGAGTCATCCGCCGGCCTTCTGTAAAATCGAGGCCGCGGTCTGGCGGCTGCGTGTAGGCCTGAGAACCGAGCGGATGCGATCGGAGAAGGGCCGGGATGTTCTGACTCAGCTGAGTCGTCCCCATCTGTTCCTGAGAATGTTTCCCCGCCATCGCTGCTGATTTAAATTACCTGGCCCGCTTATGAAGCTCTACAGGATTGCCTGGGCGACGGAGCTCCTTCACTGTGCTGCCGCCATGCTCCGGTGCCAAGCCACGCCCCCCCCGCCTGTCAGTTTTTCATGGTGAGGCCTTTTCTGAGTGGAAACTGTCCTGTTAAACCACTGTATGGTCTTGGCCACCATGCTGCAGCTCAGTTTCAGGGTCTTGGCAATCTTCCAATAGCCTAGGCCATCATTATGTAGAGCAACAATTCTTTTTTTCAGATCCTCAGAGAGTTCTTTGCCATGAGGTGCCATGTTGAACTTCCAGTGACCAGTATGATAGAGTGAGAGCGATAACACCAAATTTAACACACCTGCTCCCCATTCACACCTGAGACCTTGTAACACTAACGAGTCACATGATACCGGGGAGGGAAAATGGTTAATTGGGCCCAATTTGGACATTTTCACTTAGGGGTGTATTCACTATTTAGACATTAATGGCTGTGTGTTGAGTTATTTTGAGGGGACAGCAAATTTACATTGTTATACAAGCTGTACACTCACTACTTTACATTGTAGCAAAGCGTCATTTCTTCAGTGTTGTCACATGAAAAGATAGAATAAAATATTTACAAAAATGTGAGTGGTGTACTCACTATTGTGGTATACTGTACAGTACATCCACACTAAACCAGATTCTACTTTGGCTGCTTCTTTTCTATCTAAATGTATTTGTGATATAAAAACTTGGATGGCCCATAACTTCCTTCAATTAAATGGTGGCAAGACTGAAATCATGCTTATTGGCACACCCCATCAATTACATAAGGCTTATAATAATAGCTTATCTATAGATGGCACTGTACTGTACTTGAGCTTCAGTTTACATTGAAAAATCTAGGGGTGATATAGATCTATAGATGGCACTGTACTTGAGCTTCAGTCCAAATTGAAAAATCTAGGGGTGATATTTGATGCTAGTCTAACCTTTGAGCCACATGTACAAAATGTTGTCAGAACATCTTTTTTCCACTTGAGAAACATTGCTCAGCTGCGTCCCATGCTATCATGCACTGTAGCTGAAAAGCTGATCCATACATTTGTGTTCTCCCGACTTGACTACTGCAATGCTCTACTTGCTGGTGTACCTAAATCCATTATAAATTGACCTCAATATGTTCAAAATTATATAGTCAGAATCCTGACTAGGTCCGGTACAAGTTATCATATTACCCCTATCCTGGAGTCCTTGCACTGGCTACCCGTCAGGTTTCGCATAGACTTTAAGATCCTCTTGCTCACCTACAAGGCTTTTCTTGGCTTAGCATCCCCCCCTCGTAACCTCCGCTCCTCAAATTCTGGTTTACTGTGTGTCCCCCCTACTCACCTATACTCAAAGGGGGACAGAACCTTCTCCTGCTATGCTCCAAAACTCTGGAATTCACTTCCTAAGAATGTCAGAGAGTCATCTTCTCTAAACTCATTCAAATCAAATCTAAAAACTTTTTTCTTTAGGCAAGCTTTCACTTAACTGTTCCTTTTTCTCTTATGTTATGCTATCCTGTGTATTTCTGTGAAATCCTGTGTATTTCTTGTGTTTTCCTTGTAAAAGGCTTTGAGAAGCCACCTTTAAAGGGGCTATATAAAATAAAGTCTATTATTATTATTATCCAATCTGATCCTGGCCACCAAAAACAGATGGATGGAGGATCCATTCCCCATCCGTCCGGCGAATTGGATCGAATGACAGTCGGATGGAAAGGGACAAACAGCTTTTTTCCATCTGACCGCCCCATAGAGAACAGTGGGGCTGTGTCCTTGTCCCCTCTGCATAGCAGAGCAGACATGGACCTGTCATCCGTCTGCTCAGGGGAGAGATCCCCTGTTGAGTAGGTGGATGCTCATTACGGAGTCCGTCCCGTGTGAAAGGGGGCTAAGAAGACAATGACTTTCCTATCTCTGTGAATAACCAACACTGACTGAAGGAACAGAAGTGGGGAGGGTCTAACTAAGACAAACATTAACTAGTACTAAACAGGGGGGGAGGGGGAAATACTAAAATCGCATTAATGAACAAGTTGTAGTGGCCTAAAACCGCCACCAGATGTCAGCATACTGCAGAAAACCGATAACCTCATGCAGAACAATACAAGACATAAAGACATAAAAACACATGAAAGCGGTGCTGTACAATATTACTATGCAATATAATCTAGACAACTTTTATAATTATTATTATTATACAGAATTTATATAGCACAAACATTTTACACAGCACTTTACAAAATAGCACAGTGAAACCTATTACAAATACCTGCATTACAAAGAAATTGCATTAGCAGTTGTAAACTCATGTATATTTTATTTCTTATCTGAAGGTCTACCACACGCAAAGAAGTCCTTCGGTATGCTTTCTCTAAGGCAACATTCTAAATATATGATAGAAAGTATAGAAAAAGACACTGAGTAGATTTTGCACTAAGATATGCGAAGTAGTTAACACCCCATGTAGTTTGATTTAAGGGATTTTGATGTACTTTGTAGCTCTGCACTTTAATGATCCAGTATGGTATAGGATGAGCCTTGCAGAGCATACATTTAGGAGATGGTGAGTCACCAGTGTATAACAATCACTCTCCTACGCTGTGGAATTCAGTAAAAATCTCCTAAAGACTTTCTATTCTTCAAAGTAACGGATTGCTGGAGCGTGCATGCTTCAACATACATCCAGCACAATCTGACAACTAAAATATTACATCATTGCAAAATACTGTTACTATATGTGTGGGCTGTCAATGAAGCTTTGCTAGTCTTTGGCAACCTCTAAATTAAGAACTTTAGTGTTCTTGTCGTGCAGTTTAGAAGATTTTTATTTGTACTACCTAAGTAACAGACTCCCCAGGGTACAATTAGCGCTTCTATGATTTTCCAGAAAAAAAAAGTATTTATACAGCACCACCGCACTTTGTCTCTAACGTTATGAGGATAATTATGGCACATTTAAACCCAAAAATAAAAATGCAATATATTACAGCTTAGCAATCCTTAGGTGAGGTGGCTGCATTCGTTTTCTTATTTCAGACTTCTTTTCCCCTGGTAATCCTGCAAATAACACACTTTTTGTTCCTTTGTGGATACACTCATTTCTCAATTGTATCTATGGTTGGAGCCATGGCATGTTTGCCTTTGTTCATTTTCTGTTACATGGTAGTTAACCCCTTGATGCCAACCGCCTTCTGGCACTTTGAGAGTTCTCTAAAGACGGGAGGCGGGCATTCGGGTCATGTGACCACTGCGATTGGCTGTCACAGCGGTCACATGATCAGAAAGCTTACCGATCCCCAGTGGCTACCGTGCTGGGAGCATGCAGAGAGCATGCTCTTAGCATAGTAAGCTCTTTACACAGAGCCACATATATGCGGCTGTTCGACATTAAGGCTGTCGGTGCCAAGAGGTTAATGGTAGTTAACAGGACGAGCAGTTTATGAAAGTAAGATAACTTTGTTTTTGCTGTCTTTTCATCTCACAGGAAGTGACAATGACAGCTATGCTCTGTACTTGGCAAAAAATCTTCAAACCCTAAAAAAAGAAAACAAACGCAGCCGCCACATCTCAGGTCTGGTAAGCTGCAATATATTTAACGTTTGTTTTGAGGATATTTGTTAGAGGGTTGAGACAAACCATTTGCCACTGACAGGGGTGCTTAAATAATCAGCTTTTATTCATATATGTAAAATCTTTATCTTTTATAAAAAAAACTCTTTCTGTATCTGTTTAAAAATGTTAGCTGTAGTTTGGCTTTAATTTGTTTTTGAAGTTCATCTAAATCTACTAGGACATCTAACACTGCACAGACTGACAATGCTGCTGTCCAGTGGTGTCTTAAGCTGCATTCAAACCTGACCAGAGCAATTTTTAGTATAGAGTAGCAAATCCAAAAAGTGTACAAAAAGTACACAGTACATATGGCGTACATACGGCGCTGCTAGGATAGTGCAGAGTCACTTAGTCCATTGGAATCTTCATCTGTATCTGTAGGTCAGTGGTCTCCAAACTGTGGCCCTTTCCTTGCTTTTATCTGTCCTTTTGGGCACTATTCCTCCAACTGACACCACCAATGTGGCACTATTCCCTCCACTGACACCAACAGTGGGGACCTATTTCTCCCACTGAAACCAACGATGTGCATTTTTCCTTCCTCTGACACCAACAATAGGGCCCTATTTCTTGATAAACAATGGGGCACTATTCAAAGATGGGGAACTATTTCCCCAATTAATACAACAATGGTGCACTATTGCTCCAAATAATACCAATGATTAGGCACTATTCCTCCTCGTACTGACCACAAAATCTATGCAATGTTTTTATTCCCACTGGCCACCAAGGCTTAGAATTGTCTATTCCCACTGACGCTGGGCATTTTCTACTCCCAATGGGCTGGCCCTCTAAAAGTCTAAAGCACAGTAATCTGGCCCTTTGCTTAGAAAGTTTGGAGACCCCTGTTGTAGACCATCAACAGGGTAGAGGTCGAGGAAGGGATAAGGCAATTGGATGGATGAGAGAGTAATTGATGTATGGATGAATGGCTAAGCAGGAGAAGGGACAGAGACTGGAACCTCTGCAGCTCCCGCAGAAGATCTGGGTAAGATCACCTCAATGCAGAAGAAAATGAACAGCAGGGCGCTGAGGGCAGTATCAAATAAATTAACAACTTAACAAATAAACAAATCACTGTATTAAAATAAGCAGCACATTTACATTGAAGTTAGCATGAAACAGCATTTGTATTTCCTTGTTTCACTCCCTGTCCCCAGTAGTAACATTGAATTTCCTGATACTGGCCATCTGCAAACCCAGGGTTAATGGCTTGGCTATGTCTTCTGTGCTTTTCTCCTCCTCCCATTCTCCTCCCTCTCCCACCCTTCTGGCTCTATGCAGCAGTTCGATTTTTTCCTTCCTTCCCCTCCCATGTTCCTCCCCTTCCTGCCCCTTTGCTTTTATAAGCCAAACCAACAAACAGAGAAAACAAAAAAAAAAAAAAACAGGCTGACTTAATGGACTACTCTTTTTTTTTTCTGGCATCACTTTTATATGTTTCTACTTCACTTTACTGTCCATGCATTTGAAAAAGAGGAGGAAGTCCCTGGAAACTCTCCTGAGATCAACCAGGTATTTTGACAGCTGTCATCCTTGTGTGCGACTGTCATCTCTGGTCTCTGCTTAGTAAGGCCTACAGCCTCACACCGATCACAGCTGCTTGGTCTCAGGTGTTTCCTATCCATGCTGCTTCATGCTAACTTCAGTGCAAGTGTGCTGCTTATTTTAACCACTTGCCGACCACCTAACTGGAAAAATACCTTTAATACTGGGGTTATGGTTGCCGCTAGATGCCATAACCTCTGTATTATTTTCTCCCTCAGGCACTAGTCTTTCTCATAAAAGTGGTCAAAGTGGCGGATTTGCCACTGGGTCACATTTAGAAGTGGCTGAAAGGGGTCGACCCCCCCCCCCCGCATTTTTCCGGAGGTTTAAGGGCTTATCTTGCAGATCAGGAAGCTCCAAAACGCATCTGGTGCTGGGCTCAGTGATGAGCAAAGGAAAGATGGCCTCTGCTCATCTCTATGCCCTAGGAGGACCAGAGTGACTTCATGATGTCACTTATGGTTCCAGTCCGATTTTTTTTTTAAAGCAAAAGATCAAAACATTTTTTTTAACTTTTGCTTTTAAAGATCTCAGATCACACCTTAAAGAGGACCAGTCATGCTGTATTGTTATCGCAAGGGATCTTTACATTCAGCGATCAAAAACATTTTTAAAGGGACAGTGTAAAATCGAAAAAAATGCAATAACATAAATAGATAAAAATTCTTTAAAGTGCCGTGTGTGAGAGTGAGAGCAATAATTCTAGCATTATACCTCCTCTGTAACTTTAAATTGGTAATCTGTAGAAATGTTTAAACCGCCACCTATGGAGATCTTTAAGTACTGTGGTTTGGCACCATTCCAAGTGCACACTTAATTTTAAAGCATGACATGTTAGGCATCTATTTACTTGAAAAAGTGCAACTGAAAAACTGTTGTGCAAAAACAGTGACATAAAAAAATTGTAAAACCGCCATTTTATTCTCTAGGGTCTCCGCTAAAAAAAGATATAATGTTTGGGGTTTTAAGTAATTTTCTAGCAAAAAATTCAGATTATTTATAGATAACAGATAATAACAAGTGTCAGAAAAAGGCCTGGTCAGCACGTGACCCCAGCACCCTGTTGTTTGTTTTCTTCTGCATTGAGGCATTTTCAGGTGTTTTTATTTGAACATCTTAGCACTCCCACATACAAATGTTTTAGAGTTAATATATGGGGACTATTTTTGTTTTAGTTAGTGGAAAGCACTAGGAAAAGGAAACCAGTACTACCAGGCTAAAAACCTGTAAAAAAAACTGAAAAGATTCAAGAATTTACAGGCATTCCCAGCCTATGGGGCCAAAAATGCCAAAATCTGACTCAAAAGTAGCTCACATAGCTTTTGGAGCATCAGTTGTTGAGCTTTAGTTGTCTAAATACTCCTATGCAAATTGCCATCATTTAATTACATGGGATTTTTTCATTGAGAGTTTTGAAGCTTTGAGCTTCAAGCTATAAAATGCTCAGATGTGAATGGGGACTAAAGCCCCGTACACACGGTACAATGGTCGTACCACAGCGGTCGTACAACCAGCTTGTTGTACGATCATCCGACCATTAGTACGGGGTTACGGGATGCCCAATTTGACTTGCAGAATAACAAAATGAGGACACCTTTCTTGTCTAGCACTGCAAACAACAGATACTTGACTGTATTCCCTAAGACCTCTTTCACACCGCTCCTCCTTTGCCCCAAGCCCCACTGTGAAAGTAACCTTAGAATCAGCAACGGTCTGTGACAAAAGTAATCCCTTTTAGAAACTCTGTGCCCTCTTGTCACCTGAGTAGATTTTCAGCAATTTCGGTCCCCTTAGGCTAGGTTCACACTGCTGCGGTGCAAATTTTCTGCGAATTGAATACGATTGCGATGCAAGTTTTTTCAGTTCAGACACAAGTGCGATTTCCACATGTGTTGGTGCGAATCTACTGCAAAGCTGTAGCTGGAGTTGGAGGGAGAAGCTATCGCAGTGATGTGAATGGGAGATTGCGTTTTCAATCCGTGTTCTATTGTAGTCTATGGAGCTGAATTCGCAACGCACTGCATCGCACACGGATCAAACTCGCACAGGACCCTTTTTCTTCACGGATTAGATTCGCAACGCATCAATGTGAACTGCACTGGTAGAACACTATGTTATTGGAGATGACTAGCGAATTTAATCTATCGCAACGCAATCTATTCGCAGTAGAGTTCGCAGCAGTGTGAACCTAGCCTTAGTGAAAAATACCAGCCCACCTGGTTATGGCATGAGTAAGCAATAAACAGTCTCCTGAAGACTTGCTAAGAATTTGCATCTAGCAGACTTCCTTTATAGGCCCTGGGGTGTAGAGGTACTCACACTGTCCCTGGAAATCCTGCTGCTTCAGAATAGAATATTGCACAGTCCTCCTGCTGTCCAGGTCCTTCTATACAAGCCAGGGTCTCTCAGAAGAGATGGAAGGCTAGTGGTGTTTCCTCTGTCCTTCTAAGCTCTCAGCTCCAAGCCTGGAGGCAGAGTCCCCCTCAGCCCTGGGGTCCCCTCCCAGGCTAAACGACACAACTTCCTCACTCCATCTTCCACCCTTGCTGGCCAGGCTATACAATATATATGGGCCTGTCTGACCACCCTGCCAAGCCTCCTGCCTGGAGATTGGTCAGACTAAATAAATAAATATTCAGACCCCTGTCTCTATACACCCGCCAACTAGCTTCTAGAAGTTTCCATGAAACCTCCAGAACCAGAGGGAGGTGATTGAGCCCTGGTCTGTAGAGTCTTCCAGCCTGGCCTGAATCTGAACCCTGACTCAATTAAATAGACTTCAACAACTACTATCTCAATTAGTCAAGTAAATTTTCCTACACCTGTTCTATCACTGGAGGGTACTACAACCACTTTAAGGATCGGTGAGCTGCAATATATTACATTTTGTTTTAATACCACTTTAATTATGCATCTGTCTAGAGTAGAAGCCTGTCTTGTCTTCAGTAATAAATCTGTCTTTGAACTTTGCAAACTGTCGCCTTTAGCTGCCTAGGTCTGTAAACGTGTCGCAGAGACTTTGCTGAAGAAGACACAGCCTGATTTGTGACTAATTGTGTTGCTAATTTGCATACTTGCCCCCTATCTATTTAAGGAGTGGAGTGCGTTTTTTACTAATGATTTAAAATTTATGGTAGACCTCATAATCTGATTTACTGGCATGCACTGCTTTCCTGATAGGACACTGGAAGAATTTCATGTGTAATGGAGAGGTCCACCCCAGGGCCATCTTAATAGGATTATATATACATGATATAAGACAAGAGAGGGTTAGAGACTGCGGACATGATATAAGAGATGGTTAGAGGCTGTGGGCATGGTACAGGAGATGGTCAGAGGATGTGGACATGATACAGAAGTTGTTACAGGCTGCGGACATGATACAGGAGATGGTCACAGGCTGCGGACATGATACAGGAGATGTCAGAGGCTGCGGACATGATGCAGGAGATGTCAGAGGTTGAGGGCATGGTACAGGAGATGTCGAAGGCTGTGGGCATGGTACAGTAGATGGTTAGAGACTAAGGACATTATACTAAAGATGGTAAGAGAATGCAGACATGATACAAGAGATAGTCAGAAACTACAGATAGAGTAAAGGAGATGGTCAGAGACTGCGGACATGATAGAGGAGATCAATGCAGTCTCACTGTGCCCATGAATGCAGCCTCACTGTTCCCATGAATGCAGCCTCACTGCCCATGAATGCAGGTTCACTGTGCCCATTATTTCAGCCTCACTGTGCCCATGAATGCAGCCTCACCACTGTGACCATTAATGCAGCCCTGCTGTGCCCATTAATGCAGCCTCGCTGTGCTCATTAATGCAGTCTCCCTGCGCCCATTATTGCAGCCTCACTGTGCCCATGAATGCAGCCTTTCTGCACCCATGAATGCAGCCTCACTGCACCCGTTAATGCAGCCTCACTGTGCCCATTAATGCAGTCTCCCTGCGCCCATTATTGCAGCTTCACTGCGCCCATTATTGCAGCCTCACTGCACCCATGATTGCAGCCTCCCTGCGCCCATTATTGCAGCCTCACTGCACCCATAAATGTAGCCTTGTTGCGCCCATTAATGCAGCCTCACTGTGTCCATTAATGCAGCCTCCCTGCACCCATTATTGCAGCCTCACTGCGCCCATGCATGCAGCCTCGCTGTGCCCATTAATGCAGCCTTGCTGCACCCATTAATGCAGCCTAGTTGTGCCCATTACTGCAGCCTCCCTGTGCCCATTAATGCAGCCTCGTTGTGCCCATTAATGCAGCCTCACTGTCAGGGCCATCTTAATAGGATTATGGGCCCCTGGGCAAAGTAATGCACTGGGGCCCCTACAAGCCTGCCCCAATTTTCGCACCTACTCCCCAGTATAAGCCCATGTTCACACTGAGGGCAGGTTTGAAATCGTGCGAGTTGACCTGAACTCACATGATTTTAAACCAGCATTTCAGCCCGACTTCGGGGGCAATTTGATAGACATTTGTGCGGGTTCATGCACAGATGTCTTTCAAATCACCACCAAAAGTAGTACAGAAACAGGGGCTCAGTCACTCCACATTACATATGTCTGACTTCTCCCATGACCCCCATCTTGGCGGCACTCCCATCTTGACTCCTCTCCAAACTCCCCCCTCAGAGACTGCAGACATGATATAAGACAAGTAGTAAAGAAGATATTTGGAGGAATCTATGAGTGCAACACCAGATGGGTCCAATCCAATAAGAAGATATGAAAAAAGAAAAAGAGATGCTGGTACAGCACTCTGCCCCCATTTAGGATTGATGTGGACACTTCTGGTATATTATAATAAAAAAGATTTTATTCCAATATACAATTTTATACAAATTACAAAGGAAAAGTTACAATACAGATAAAAGACCACAATAGTCTATAATAGAATCTACAGTACATAGTACAATTGGAGACCATAAAAAGATCTATATAATGAAGTATACCCAACAACCACGTGACCAGGTAGAGAACCTAATCCTGATCCAAAATTGATGGGACTGGTCCAAAGCTGGATCACGTGTCCTTCTTCAAAGGTATATATGCATGGGTTGAAATATAGTTTTCTTCAAAGTAAGAAAATAAATTGGTTGCACATTATCATAATGCTTCACATTGACAGTTAATATTTGTTAGTTCATATTACTGGGCATATGGTATGGCAAACAAGACAGTATACTCACATGGTATTCCAAAAACACTAGTTTAGAGCCAAAGTAATCATCATCCATGGACCCACACAACAGCCAGTAAAGGATCCAAGTTGGAGAAATTGTCAAGAGACTATTGTACAGCAAGGTTCAAAAGGGTCCTGGGTGTGACAGAGGAGAGGGAGCCAGGTGAGGGCAAGGGCAGCCCGCAAACCAATCCCACAGACAAAGATCCCTCAAGCTATGGAGCAATTGCTCCTGCTATAGAGTCTCCAAACACAGCATATTAGAGAGATGTGATGTTTGAAAAATCACTGTGTAAAATAAGTAAAAAAAAAAAAATCTCAATCAGTAAAGACATTAATGTAGCAACTTCCAATGTATATGTAGAGTGTGTCAATTGCTGAATGGGATGCCTGAAGGATTCGGGGTAACTATAGTAATGGGGGGCCCAGTATGGATGCTAAAAATGGGCAATCCCACACATGTAAGTGATAAGCTCACCATGATTTCAAAAGTAAACAGTGCCTAGTTAAAGCCCTTATAGTTCAAGGGGAATATCAAAAAGACCTCTCTATATTCCCATGGCATAAAAGGGCCATTTAGCAATACAAATGACACAGATCACTATGTAAAGAAACTAGTATACAAACATACCTCATCCAAAGCAGTAGGATATCTGATGATTCCTGTGTGAGCAATGTGTTCACCAAAATGGTGATTCAGCGTCTGTGCTTGTTTGTGTCGGGTATAAGTACTCACTTACCTGAGTGTGAGTTGGTACAGCTGTGATTATAGGGGCGGGGCCGCGTCACGCCACCGCCGACGCGCAAAGGGTCCAATTCCTGCGCTGCACACTGTAGCGCAAACAGGAAATAGGCCGAACGTGTGGTCCGGCCATTTGGACTCAAAAGGGTGCCCAACCAGGGTCCCGTCAGAGTATGGGACACCGAGAAGGGCCCACACGCGCTGGGCTGTGGGACAGGGCAACCCCCGCTCCACCAGCCCCCAATCCTCCAACAGTCCCCGGCCCATGGAAACAGGCCTAAATAGTACCAAAATCATTTTATGAAATGGGAGCAGTATGGGTCAATTGAAGACAACGGCTATAGAGGCCTCTAGTGTTGAAATGATATAAGACAAGAGATGGTCAGAGACTACGGACATGATATAAGACAAGAGATGGTCAGAGGTTGCGGACATGATACAAGAGATGGTTAGAGGCTGTGGGCATGGTACAGGAGATGGTCAGAGGATGTGGACATGATACAGAAGTTCTCAGAGGCTGTGGACATGATACAGGAGATGGTCAGAGGCTGCAGACATGATACAGGAGATGTCAAAGACTGCGATCATGGTACAGGAAATGTCAGAGGCTGTGGGCATGGTACAGGAGATGGTTAGACACTGAGGACATTATATTAAAGATGGTAAGAGAATGCAGACATGATACAAAGGATGGTCAGAAACTGCAGACAGAGTACAGGAGATGGTCAGAGACTGCGGACAGGAGACCAATGCAGCCTCACTGTGCCCATAAAATGCAGCTTTACCTTGCCCATGAATGCAGTCTCACTGTGCCCATGAATGCAGGCTCACTGTGCCCATGAATGCAGCCTCACTGCCCATGAGTGCTGCCTCACTGCACCCATTATTGCAGCCTCACTGTGCCCATGAATGCAGCCTCATTGCACCCATTAATGCAGCGCCCATTAATGCAGCCTTGCTGTGCCCATTAATGCAGCCTCCCTGTGCCCATTATTGCAGCCTCACTGCGCCCATTATTGCAGCCTCACTGCACCCAATACTGCAGCCTCACTGTGTCCATTAATGCATCCTTCCTGCGCCCATTATTGCAGTCTCACTGTGCCCATAAAGGCAGCCTCACTGCCCCCATTGATGCAGCCTCGCTGTGCCAATTAATGCAGCCTCCCTGCACCCATTAATGCAGCCTCGCTGTGCCCATTAATGCTGCCTCCCTGCGCCCATTATTGCAGCCTCCGTGTGCCCAGTAATACAGCCTAACTGCCTATCAATTCAGACTTACCAGTGCTGGATCACACACAGCAGGCATCCCCCGCTGTGTCACAGAGCTGGGTTTGAAGTGTTCGGCAGGGACCACTGTAGCAAAGCCTCACCTCCTACTGGCTTGTGTGATAGACAGAACACTGATTCAATTTCCTGATATTGAATCCGTGTTCCGTCTATCACATGAGGCAGTAGGAGGTGGGGCTTTGTTACAGTGACCGAACACCTGGCTCTGTGACACAGCAGGGGACCACTGTCTATGACAAACAAGAGGAGGAGGGAGGGGAGCGGTGGGGCGCCGCAGGCACAGCTGAAAGCGGCCCCGGTACTGTGGTAGGTCAGTCTGGCCCTGGTCAGCAGCCTCCCCCTAGATCCTATGGCCCTGATGGGGCCCTATGTGCCCCTGGGGCCCCTGGGCTACGACCAGGTGTGCCCGCTTGATAAGACGGCCATCCTACTTTCAGCAGAGAAGGGGAAGATGAGGCTAATGTGATTTGATTCTCCTCTGTGATCTTACTGAGCTCCAGTGCCATTACCTCTATCCATTGGAGTCTTCACAATATACTCAGTGCTTCCAGGTAAGGGGGGAGCACATAACTCTTCCAAGGGTACAGTACTCAGCCTTAAGATACCAATTGCTGACTGTTGGGCACAATGGGACTTCATTTACTGAATGCTGGTTCATAGTTAGTGACTCAAACAAATAAAGCCAATAAAGTCAGATAGCTAGAATTTTCATTTCAGCAGCTGTTTTTCTCTCACTACAGGTTTCCCTCAAGGAGACCTGCTTAAAATGTTCTCATGTGAGAAAGGAGATTGTGTGTTGACAAACAGCCCTCAAAGGTGCTAGAAAAAATTGTTGCTTTTTTTTCTGCTGAAAATGTCAGATATTTGCCTTAGGCTAGAGCACAAATAAAAAGGAAAAAAAGCTTAGTTTGTTCCTAGGACTTACATCTAAGTTATGGAAGAGCAATAGTAATAAGCAATGGTAAAGTATATTTTTGTATAGTTTTTTTCTTATCCAAAATGAGAAGGAAAGGTGGCGAATTATAAAATTATGTATTCTACATTTTGTGGATTTCATCGCTTTTACCTGTGCTTGTTTGACAGAGATTATGTAGTAGAATGTCTTCTACTATATGCTTGTAGATATACATTTGAGTAAAAAATCTGAATATGCATTCTTGCCAACAGTTCCTAATTTTCCAGGACATTCCCCGGATTTAGACCTTTGTCCTAGTCTTACCATATCCTGGGAAATGTCCCAGGAAATCTGCATTTTCCCGACCCCCCCCCCCCCCCCTCCACCGCCGCCACCACCACCGCTAGAGGTCCGCGGCTGGAACTTATTAATTGTTGCCGTCGCCATTTTACCAAAGACCAGCTTGTAAAGAAGAAACAAGAGGCGGAGGTGACGTGTTGGTCTTCTGTAAATGGCGCAAAGACCAAATAAGTCAGTCAGTGGTGTTGCTACTGGGGGACGGCCTGCACCCGGGTGAAGAGGGGTAACTGGAGGCACCTGATGTGTAAGGAGGGACTCCGCTGGGGACACCTGATGTGTAAGGAGGGACTCCACTGGGAACACCTGATGTGTAAGGAGGGTCTCCACCGGGGACACCTGATGTGTAAGGAGGGACTACGCTGGGGACACCTGATGTGTAAGGAGAGACTCCGCATGGAACACCAGATGTAAGGATGGACTCCGCTAGGGACACCTGATGTGTAAGGAGGGACGCCGCTGGGGACACCTGATGTGTAAGGAGGTACTCCGCTGGGGACACCTGATGTGTAAGGAGGGACTCTGCTAGGGACACCTGATGTAAGGCGGGACTCCGCTGGGGACACCTGAGCACTCGGGGCTCCACTGATTCTGCATTATGGTGAATTTTCATTTTATATTACAATGTAATAATAGAAATCCTGTGCTTCAAACATCCTGACACCATACCAACCATGGTGTCGGGATGATTAAAGTGATAACTCCAGATGTTTGGAGTATCTTTATCTGCTGATTGTTAAAATTTTTGGAATACACATATTGCTATTGTGGTGTAGGATCTGGGCCTGCTGTCCCTTCATCCCTCTTTCTTTCCTTCCTTCTCTCTCCTTCCCTCCCTATTTTTTTCTTTCTTTTTTCCCTCTATCCCTCGTTCATCTCAGACTCGAACCACAACCCTTTGAGCCATGCCCCCTTTAAGCCACGCTTTAAGCCACGCTCCCACTATTTCGTTTAAGCCATGTCCATTTATCACCGGGGAGGTTGAATACCGGGGACCTCTATCTTAAATAGGGCCTTCAGACTTCCAGGAGGGGGGTTTTCCCTTGTGCTGGTCTGCAAGGCTGCTTGCTCAGGTTAGGGCTTGAATTTCGTTTTTATCTTAATTATCTTCCACATTAACTGAAAAAACTTTGCATTATTTCATTATTTATTTTTTTTTTTTTTGCTTAGAGCCTGCAAAGCATTGCAACCTTGGTCAGTATATTAAATGTGCAATGCTTGCAGACTATTGCTCTAGCTCAGTTCAGTACTGAGGTATGGACCTTTGGCACCTTTGCTCCATTGACATCTATGAGTCCCTCTGCCATAGATGGAGATGGGACTTGTAGTCTTTATTACAGACCTGCTGAATGAATGAATCAGCTGTGCAGGCAGAGCCATGTAATGGCATATAAAGTTCAGAAAAAAGCAAGGCACTCCAGGGAGAAGAACTGTAGGATTCAGTAAGGATTGGGCATTTTGGGGGTGGGGGTGAAGACTGTAACCATGTTTAATGTTACACCCTAAATGTGTGGCATCAAAACGCAGCTCACAGCAAGACAAAGCTGGAATCACTGGGCGGTTAGTATGTGAACTAAAAGCAACTCAGCATTATGTAAGAAGGGATTAATAAAAGTAAATGTTCTTGTATCATCTCCAAGCTGTATTAAAATGACACAAAAACAGTAGAATGTGGTAGGTAGATAACAAAGACAGCAAACAACTGTCTTTCCCAAAGACATTACATGTCTGCTTAGACATTGCTGGGTGCAAAAAGCTCCCGGTGTCCCAATAAGTTGGGTCCAAAAAAACCATGTCTTGCAGAAGTGGGCTTCCTGTTTCCTCGGGGATGAAGTGAGGTCCCCCATATGCTTTTTGTCATTCACCAAATTTATCCGCAGATGCACCATATGAGAAGGAAATTTCCACTGTGCCGGTATATAAGCCCTGGTTGCATTAAGGATGCGATTTACTAAGGAGTGGTGATACTTTCATTTAGACAAGTGACTCTCAAACTGTGTGCCATGGCGCACCAGTGCACCCACTGAGATTTGCAGGTGTGCCGTGGGAGTTTTGAAAAATATTTAAAATTGCTAACATTTTGAAACCTTGAACATACTAAAAAATTAAATGGTAAATCAATGTCGCAAAAGTTAAAAAAGCAACATGTATAAAAACGCAATCTCTGTCAGTCTGTCATTCATTGGTTACTTTCGTAACGCGAGAATTGTGCGAGATTGCGGGAGAAATCGATAGCTCTAATCATATTATAATAATAGAAACCGTTCCATTTGTTTGTTTCATTGTTCACTTTGGAGTTTTGCCTCAATCTGATTTACTTTCGAAAGCAGGCACATTGTTCACATTACATTTTAAATTAAACATATTAAAAAATAAAGTTCTTCACCACAAAAATTGTTAAATCTTTTCAGGTGTGCCATGAAAATTTTTAGATCTTTTTGGAGCACCGCAAGACAAAAAAGTTTGAGAAACACTGATTTAGACAGTGGGCTAAAGTGCAGGAAACATGCAGCTGGGTTCTGTTCTAGGGACAAATAAGAGAGATCATAAATCAGGACACAGAGATCTCACTAAATAAAAGAAATTGAAATGACCAAAAAATGTGGAATATAATGCCTTTAGCCATGGCATATCTCTAGCCGTTTAGGTTAACATCTGGGAATATGAAGTGTAATCTACCATCGGGCTAGGACCTGTAGCTTGATTCCTGTAACCTTGAAGAAATGGAGGACTTATGCGTAAAAAAGAGACTAATCGTTCGTTGTTTAGGTGTCAGGTGTAGATCCAAATCCTTTTCCCACTCAGAAAAGAATCAGATGACATCCACCTTATATGGAAAGATAGTGTTTAGGGATGAGCCGAATACCCCCCGGTTCAGTCACACCAGAACATGCGAACAGACAAAAAATTTGTCTGAACATTCGAACACCGTTAAAGTCTATGGGACCTGAACATGAAAAATAAAAAGTGCTAATTTTAAAGGATTACATGCAAGTCATTGCCATGAAAATGTATGGGGACCTGGGTCCTGTCCTAGGGGACATTTATCAATGCAAAAAAAAAACAATAAAAAATGAAATATTCCTTTAAATAATGTGCCTGGGGTTCCCGTTAGTCTGCCTGTAAAAGGGCACACATCTGTGATGTTTAGAACAGTGCCACCGCAAAATGACATTTGTAAAGGAAAAATGGTCATTTAAAATTGCGGCTGTAATGTATTGTGTGGCCTGCAACATGTGGGTAGGAATGGTAATTAAGTGCCTGTTATAATGTCCTTCTAGTGTTGACCACTAGAGAGAGCTCATTAGGCTTTTGAGAATTACATTGATTTTATTGTTATTATTATTTTTTTATATATACATTTTTTGTAATGTTTGGTATCTAATCTTTGTTGTTGGCTAAAGTGATTCATGGTTTGGGAATCAGATTATTACTAAAATTTGGTTACCCATTGTTTTGCATTGTGTATTACAGGGGTCTCCAAACTTTCAAAACAAAGAGCCAGTTTACTGTGGATGCATCCCTAAATATGCAAAATATACTGTAACTAGATACTAGCATTTAGAGATAGTAATACCGGGTAGCTTATCCCTCAAATCCTCGAATATCCGATTGCCACTTGGGAAACAGGAAGGATTTTTTTTTCCCCGCTGAAGCAAATTGGATTGTGCTTTATTGTGGTTCATTACCTTCCTCTGGATCAGCTATGTGTATATGATTGTGTATATGGAGGTTTTCTATTTGTATGTTTCTTTATATTGGTTGAACTAGATAGGCTTTTGCTGCATGCTCTGCCAGTCTCAGCCCCTCAGGGAGACAGCAAACCCAGCCACATCCATCCACAGCCTCATGACCACTGAGCATCCAGGACCTGCGCTCAATGGCTGATGATATAAAAGCCTCACTTGCATCAACCATCACGGAGCTAAGAAGAGACATCCAGACCATGGCAGTGCGGATGGATGCCATAGAGGAAACAACAACCCTCCACGAATCAGCCATCCAGCAGCTACAACATTCTTCACACACACCCCGGATACCCAGATCAGAGATATCCAACGGCACAAGCAGGATTTGAACAACCTTGGCCGCCGTCATAACATCAGGGAAAGAGGCATCCCTGAAAACATTGAATATAATTTGACGTCACTTCCGGTCCGTCACAGTCAACACGCGTCACTTCCGGTTTTCGCGGTGGTCTGCAGTGGAACGCACGCCATCACTGTTATCTTATGCCATTGACAGGATTTTTTACTTACCATGCTGAAGACCTTGTTCATTTCTGTAAGTAGGATTTTTACATTTGCGCAATAAAACACCTGCTGTACAGTACACACTATGGTTTTCTTTATATTGACAGTTACCGTATTCTATTGTCACTACCGCACGCAAGGTGACGTCTGGTGGCGCTTTTGGCCTTCACTGCGCACAACTGACACTGCCTGGCCTTCACTGCAGTTTAATATAAGTTACAAAAGTCCCTACGGAGAAAGGGACTACAATACTGCCGCCGGTTCCAACAAGTTTAGGACGAACACGGCAACCTATAGAGACTAGACCCATAGGCCCCACACACACTTCTTACAACATCGACGACCTACCGACTAAGCACCTC
>BLSH010339110.1:44476-62280 GCA_018402905.1 Glandirana rugosa | reverse complement strand
AAATGCAATAAAAAAAAAAAAAAAAAAATTTTGAAAAAAGTGGCAGGGGAAAAAAAAAAATGTCCCCTTTAAGAGCATTGGGCGGAAGCGACTTGTGACGTCGCTTCCGCCCAGCCTTGTTATGGAGCCGGGTGAGCGGCTTCAGCCGCTCACTCGGCACACGGACACTGCAGGGATAGGACCCGATCATCTCCGCTGCTGCCGGCGGGTCCGGTAAGCGGCGGAGATGACCGGAAAGCGGCGGGAGGGGGGGGGCACCTCTCCTGCCGCTGATAAAAGTGATCTCGCGGCGAATCCGCCGCTAAGATCACTTTTATCTTGCAGGGAATCGCCTGCAGAAAAAAATGATACCGGGGTTATGGTAGCTATCTGCTACCATAACAACGGTATCCCACTTCAAAGTGGCCGCCGTCAAACGACGTACGGCGGTCCGGAAGTGGTTACATTATAGCAAAGTGTAATTTCTTCAGTGTTGTCACATGAAAAGATATAATGAAATATTTACAAAAATGTGAGAGGTGAACTCACTTTTGTGAGATACTGTATACCCAAAACCATTTACCATTCTCAAAACTATCACCAATGATTTAGACAATTGGAATAAGCCCCAATTGTCTTGGTTTGGTAGGGCGGCTTTCCTAAAGATGAATACCCCCCCCCCCCCATATACTGTGTTCTACAAACCATCGCCATTAAACTCCCCCAGACCTTTTTTCAGTCATACAAAAGAATGTGTACCAGATTTTTGTGGAAACAGAAAAGACCCAGAATATCCTATAGCCAACTGACGAAACCCAAAACAAAAGGTGGCTTCGGTCTCCCCGACCTAAAAAAATACTACTGGGCTTGCCACCTCTCCAGGGCAGTAGACTGGGCAGTACAGGGCCACCACAAAGATTGGGTTCACTTGGAAGACTCCCTTTCGCCCCTACCAATACGTTCAATGCCACGAATCGTGACACATCACGTACCTTTGAACTATAAAGAACACTCACTCATTAACGCAACGCTTTAGAGACGCCTGCCGAACCGTCCCTTTGTCAATCAATCCCGGGCCCCTCACACCTATAAAACTCAACCTGGCCTTTCCTCCCGGTATGTCCACACAATTCTTAACAGACATATTGCAACACACAGAGATAATGGCACATTACTAGACCGTTCTTCCCTACCAACAAATGAGCCGACTCGCGCCTCCCCTCTCTGGACATATTTTCAAGTATTTTGTCAGAGAAATCAACCGTAATTCCTCAGCTTCACGTCCCTTCACTCTGAACAACTCTGTACCCAATCTAATCCGCAACAACATATGATCTCCACTATCTACAACATTCTTTCCTCTGACAGTCTAATGAAACCTACTAAGGCCTGCCTAAATTGGGAAAGGGACTTGCAAATTGAACTAACGGAGGAACAATGGGAACGCATATCTATGATGACACATAAAAGTTCTTTAAATATCTTGATCCAAGAAAATAACTATAAGGTCCTGATTTGCTGGTACAGAACCCCAGCACTGCTTAACAAATACAACCACACTCTCTCTGACAAGTGCTGGAGATGCTCTGGAGAGCCAGGTACCTTACTACATACATGGTGGTCTTGCCCCCTAATCCAACCATACTGGACACAAATTAGAGAACTAATCACACAAATCTCCCCATACACTCTGGAACACAATCCAGATCAATTTCTCCTCCACCACTCAAGCATACTGGCATATCAATACCCTAAAACCTTAATCCCTCCTTTAATTAACGCAGCCAAATTGTGCATACCCCTTCATTGGGGGTCCACTCATACCCTGTCCATCCCGGAATGGCTCCAACGCATTGGGAAAATATCATAAATGGAGGAATTGATCTGTATAGCCTGGGACAGCCCAGCTAAATTCTCACATACATGGGCTTGCTCGACCCACTTCTGCACCACAGATAAGTACAAATCCATACTAAACCAAGCTGAACCTGATCTCTCGCAGCAGGCTGCCCTTGACCTCCCATAATCCCTTTCTATACATGACTACCCACAACCCCACCAGATGAGACACAAGACCTCCCATCCCTAAACAAGGGTAGAAAATGGGAGAACTTGTCTCGCCATACCTAATGATACCCCTAAAACCCCGGTCTTGACTGCATTAGCCCCCCAACTCCTCCTGCTCCTGATAATGGAGGCTGGGAGGCAGATCATACACCTCCCCCCCCCCCCCACAAGACTCCCCCACCCCCTTTTTTTCTCTTCTTTCTTCCTTTCACTCCCTCACATTATTTTTTCCCTTTTTCTTTGTCCTTTCCCTTCTTCTCCACTCCCTCTATCCCCCCATGTTCCCCCCTCCTCTCTTCTGTTTTTTCCCTTCCTCTTTTCTCCTTTCTCAATACCCATTCCACTCTTTTTCTCATGGTTCACGCCTCTAACCTTTCTATGCAAGTATCGCCGCTCTCTACTTTTAACTACTTCAACTATATGAGTCTTGATCACAAACCACGAGGGCGACGTATCCCAGTGACAGTTTGATTTCCACCCTCTTTAGCATTATACAGACAACTTACTGCTCTGATAAGCCGTACACAGTAACAGTTCATGACTAACTGAACCCAATGATCTATTGAACACACATGTATATTGCTTTAATTAAGAGTTTGCCGTCCCTTATTACTGTATATGATAGCAAAATATACATGCAACTGTCACCCTACTGTTTGCATCTTTTGAGGGTTATTTGACAGCTTATTGTAACACAAGGTAAACCTACTTTTATTTTCCAATAAAAAAGAAAAAAAATTACATTGGGCCCCCCCAGTCCATACCAGTCCCTTCAGGTCTGGTATGGATTTTTAAGGGGAACCCCCCCGCCAATTTTCTTTTTTTAAAAATTGCGGGTCCATGCCCAGTCCATACCAGGCCCTTCAGGTCTGGTATGGATTTTATGGGGAACCCTGCGCCAAATTAAAAAAAAAGGCATAGAGGTCTCCTCTAAAATCCATACCAGACCCTTATCCAAGCACACAGCCTGGCAGGGCAGGAGGGGGGATGAGCGAGCGCACCCCCTCCGAACCATACCGGGCCATATGCCCTCATCATGGGGAGGGTGCTTTGGGGTCCTCCCCAAAGCACCATGTCCCCATGTTGATGGAGAGGTGGGCCTTATCCCCACAACCGTGGCCAGTGGTTGTGGGGGTCTGTGGGCAGGGAATTTATTGGAATCTGGAAGCCCCCTTTAATTAGGGGGCCTCCAGATCCCGATCCTGCCTATGTGAATAAGTATGGGGTATATTGTACCCATACCATTCACCAAAAAGGCTGTGAAAAATAAAAAAAAGCAAGACCTGGTTTTTGACAATTCCTTTATTGTAAAATAGCTCTCCGGTGTCTTCTTCCCGGTGACTTCTCTCCCGCCGCTATCTTCTCCCGTTTCTCTCTTTTTCCTTGCCGCTATCTTCTGTTGCCATCTTCTGTTGCCGTCATCTTCTCCTGCCGCTGTCTCTCTTTTCACCTTCTCCTTCTGCTGTCTTCGGCCTCACCGCCACCCTTCTCCTGATGCTGTTTTCCTCCATTGTGACGCCCCCCACTGTCTGACAGCTCTTATGTAGCCTTGTGATGTCACAAGGGACGGGCTCTCCGGGTGACATCATTGGATAGTTAAGAGACGCCAGACAGCGGGTGACAGCACAGCAAAGGAAGACAGCGGTGCGGAAGAACACATCGGAGGAAGAAGGCACGACAGAAGATGGCGGCGGGAGTGACGACGACAGGAGAAGACGGAGATAGAAGATGACGGTGAGGAAGAAGAAAGAACCAGGAAAAGATGGCGGTGGGAGAGTTGATGCCAGGAAGAAGACACCAGAGAGCTATTTTACAATAAAGGAATTGTCAAAAACCGGCTCTTGTTTTTTTTATTTTTCACAGCTTTTTTGGTAATAGATGGGGGGCTGGGATATGGGGGTCCCCTTGTTTAAGGGGGCTTCCAGATTCCGATAAGCCCCCCAGGCCGCAGACCCCGACAACCACTGACAGGACATAAACATGGGGACAAGGTGCTTTGGGGTGGGGGCACAGGGCCCCTCTGCCCCAAAGCACCCACACCCCCATGTTGGGGGGCATGTGGCCTGGTATGGTTCAGGAGGGGGGCGCTCGCTCGTCCCGTCCCTATCCTGACCTGCCAGGCTGTGTGCTCATATAAGGGTCTGGTATGGATTATGGGGGGACCCATGCAATTTTTTTATTTGGCATGGGGGGTCCCCTCCGAATCCATACTAGACCTGAAGAGCCTGGTATGGACCTGGAGGGGGACCCCATGCATTATTTTACATTTTTTTTCCACCAATGTGTTTATTTATTTACATTCAGCTGCCAGATGCCACTTGGTCATGGTTGTTAGCATAATATTAATGCCTCAAATGCAAAACATTCTATGAAAAGAATCAAACATTAGTAATTGTATTTTCGATATATTATTATGGTAAGTTCTGTGGAGTAATGGTATGTCTGCTAACGTCAAAGCTTTACTGCATGGGGTCGAATCCCACCAATGGTGTCAGCTCCTGAAAGCTAGCATTGTAGTCAGAAGGCATAATTATTCAATGTACATCATTTTAGTGTATTCCCTAATTTTAACTCTTCAAAAGCCTGCAATGGTATAAAATTATTCAATAATATTACGGTGTGGTATTCCAAAAATCCAGCTATTTAAAAATCCAGACAAAAAGCGCCGTGGGTCCCCCCTCGGTCCATACCAGGCCCTTCTGGTCTGGTCTGGATTTTAAGAAGAATCCCGCGCCAAATGAAAAAAAATTGACGTGGGGTCCCCCTCAAATCCATACCAGACCCTAATTCGAGCACGCAACCTGGCAGGACAGGAGGGGGTGGGGACGAGCGAGTGCCCCTCTGAACCGTACAAGGCCACATGCCCTCAACATGGGGGGGGTGGGTGCTTTGGGGGAGGAGGGCCCTGTGCCCCCCACCTGAAAGCACCTTGTCCCCATGTTGATGAGGACAAGGGCCTCTTCCCAACAACCCTGGCCGGTGGTTGTCGGGGTCTGCGGGAGGGGGGCTTAATGAAATCTGAGAGCCCCCTTTCTCCTCTGTCTTCTCCCTTCTTTTTTGTCTTCTTTTTCAGATGTTGACTCCGCGATCTCCGGGTGTAATGGTGGCTCCGCTCTGTGCAATGACTTATATTTACATGGGGTGGGGCCACCCGGTGATGTCATTTGAAGGCCCTGCCCCTTTGTGATGTCACCGTCCCATCATGTACCGGGTGGTGATGTCACAAGGGGGTGGGGCCTCTGGATGATGTCACCAGGTGGCCCCGCCCCATGCCAATATAAGTCATTGCACATAGTGGAGCCACCATTAAATCGGCAGATTGTGTCGAGTCAACATCCGAAGAACAGAGGAAGAAGACAGCAGAGAAGACCCTGCTTATGTTGGATTCTTTTCATTCTATACAATAATGTATTGCATTTAAGGAATTAATATTATGGTAACAACCATGCTCATGTGGCAGCTGACAGCTAAATGTTCAAAAAAAGGCCAAAAAATGCATGGGGTCCCCCCAGGTCAATACCAGGCCCTTATCCGAGCATGCAGCATAGAGGTCAGGAAAGGGAGGGGAGGATCGAGCCCCTCCCCTCCTGAACGTACTAGGCCACATGCCCTCAACATGGGGGAAGTGGGTGCTTTGGGCCAGGGGGGCTCTGCACCCCCCACCCCAAAGCACCTTGCCCCCATGTTGATGGGGACAATGGCCTCTTCCCGGCAACACTGGGCTGTGGTTGTGGGGGTCTGCGGACGGGGCTTATCAGAATCTGGAAGCCCCCTTTAACATGGGGGCCCCCAGATCCTGCCCCCCCTATGTGAATGAGTATGGGGTACATCGTACCCCTTCCCGTTTACACAAAAATTGTAGAAATGTAAAAAACCCAAGCAACATCTTTTATCCAATCTTTTATGTCAAAAATGTTCAAAAAGTGTTCCATAATGTACATTCATGGTCAGTAACGGCACCCGACGGACCCAAAAACAGTACATAATGTCAACACTTCACCTCGATCGGATGGGTTCCCGCTACATGCGCTCTGTGTGCTTTTCACGGCATGGGCCGGCATGTGACGTCAGAAGGGTGCGGAGTAACCTGGTTAGGTCACTGGGTGGCCCCGCCCTTGACAATATAACACCTGTCAAATCAAAGAGACAGCAGTCATCAGGAGCCTTCCCATCATGGCAGAGCGTTTAGATTCGTGTTTATTTTTCTATTCTGTTGGGTGCCATGATTGACCATGGATGTACATCGCGGTACACTTTTTTAACATTTTTGACATAATAGATTGGACAAAAATTGTCTCCATTTTTTAAAACATTTTTTAGGTGAATGGGTAGGGGTACGATTCCTATTGAAAAAACAAAAGTTGGATTCAAAATGGCCAACTTCAAAATGGCCGCCATGGTCACCACCCATCTTGAAAAGTTTCCCCCCTCACATATACTAATGTGCCACAAACAGGAAGTTAATATCACCAACCATTCCCATTTTATTAAGGTGTATCCATATAAATGGCCCACCCTGTATATCTGTAAGGACTATGCAAATATATATGAGAGGATGACTCAGGGTCCCAGTTAATATTAGTGTGATGCAGAACCCTGAGAGCCCACTGCGGGTTCTGCATCGCACCTGACTCGCATGTAGAGTTGCCACCTCATCCCTTTAAACCCAAACACATATGAATTACACAAGTTTTGAGGCTGATTTAATGCAGATAAGGCACCAAGTGAGTTTAATTACCACCGTAATCAGCCACAGAGCCTGTGTAATTAATATGTGTTCAGGTTTAAAGGGATGAGGTGGCAACCCTACTCGCATGGCAGTTTACACTGCTATATGCGAACTCAGGGGAGTGTCAATGCAAAGTTAACGACACCCCCACTTCAGCTCACATATCGCAGTGCAAACTGACAGTGTGAACACCCATGCAATCCGATTCTGGTGGTCGGGTCCTGTGCGAGTTTAGCCCGAAAGTGATGCAATTTCAGCCATACTATCTGTATGGCTGAAATCGCATCACATGGACACCGCATGTGATTTGCACTGCACTGCGGTGCAAATCATATCTGATATCGCACAGCACGCCAGTGTGAACTGGGAGGGCGGTTCACACTGCAGAGTTGTCTGAGATCGCATGTGGTTCGCACCGCATTGCAGTGAAAATCACATGTGATCTCTGTGTGATTCGATTTCAGCCATCGACCAAACTCGCACAGGACCCTTTTTTGGTTTTGCATCAGAATCGGATCACATGGGTGTTCACACCCATGCGATCCGAGTCCTGTCCGAGTTTGCAGTTCACAGTGCGATCCGCAAACTGATTTGGGGATGTCATTAGCTTTCTATTGACACTCCCAGCAGTTTGTATATGGCAGTGTGAACTGCCTTCGAGTCAGGTGCGATGTGGGAACCCTGCGAATCCACTGCAGGTTCTTGCATCGCACCTGACTCACAGGCAGTTCACACTACCATATGCAAGCTGCTGGGAGTGTCAATAAACAGCTAATGACACCCTCAAATCAGTTTGCATATCGCACTGCAAACTGCAAATTTGAACAGGAATCTGATCGCATGGGTGTGAACACTCTGCTGCGGAACAAAAAAGGGTCCTGTGCGAGTTCAGTCTGAATGTGATACAAATTCAGCCATACTATCTTTATGGCAGAATTTGCATAGCACAGAGATCGCATGTGATTTGCACTGCGGTGCGAATCACATCCGATCTCGGACACCGCAGCAGTGTCAACCAGCTCTAAGGAAGATAATTCACTTTCTCAAAACCACCACCCCCCGAAACAAATTAGAAAGTAAGAACAAAAGAGAAAAACATTAAACAAGAGCTCAATTTCCCTTTATTTTTCCAGCAGAAACACAATTATGTACATATTTACTGGCATTAAAGTATTCTACAGTATATATGGTGCTACATTTAGCAAAACAGTTAGCAATTGGGTTCTAAGGGCCCTGCTCATAGGAGGTTACAATATAAAATTGGACTAAACCTTACAGTGGACACAGCTTTACGTTCACAGTGTATAACAGCCCACACATTTCATGATACAACTAAACACCCAACAGTCCACATCACATTTTTAGCTGCAAAGTTGTAGAAAGATACTTAACAGTCATTCTAACAAAGCACTACAACATAATAATAAAAAAAGGCACATATTCAAACAATAACACCGACCCCCCCCCCCCCCACACACACACACACACACACATTCTACACACATACATTGGTGATTTTTTCTCCTGGAAGAATGCATGGTAAGACAAACAATACACACCCAAAACTGACAGCATGGTCACAAACCCACTTTTGATGGTCAAAATGCACAACAATTTCAGCAAACACACAGCTCTAGTGAGGCATTTGTCATTATGCACAATATCATTCCCTGTCCCACAAAAACCTCAGCAAAAAACCTGGCCTCTTGTCAGGCCAAACCACCCCCACCACCACTGCAGTCCTTTATATAAGATAGGTTGTGTTGTTAGCACACTGACACCAGCCCAACAGAAGTGTACACCCACCAGTATCTTTCAACATGTCTGTTCAAATTGATTTCACCTGAAGAGCAGCTCATAGCCCTTGGCTATGTGCATCAAATCTATAACTCCAGGCCAAAATTCTAAGTCCATATGCATGCACATAATCCATTCCAAGCAACCGTTTTCTAACCAGATGTACCTGTGCAGTGTAAACCCTACCATTTGAATTGTCCAAGACCCCAGGGATGATTCGTGCTAATAAACATTAACATCAGTCCCTGGCTGCAATGAGCTTCCAATTTTAAGTTTATTTGGACAAGAGACAAATAAAATGCCAACCTGTTTTTGAATTGTGGTGAGAAATCCACACAGGGGAACATATAAACTTCAACACAAGCATTAGCATGTCGGGAATGTGAACCAGTGGCCGCTGGGGTGCTAGGCAAATTTGATAGCCACTCAGCTAGTGAGCAGCCTCACACGTGTCTTGTCCATCTCTGTGATGTGAACCAGCCCTAAGTTCATAGCCATGCTCAGTGTCACAAGTAATATACAATATATTGTCATAAGTATTGGGACACCTTCCTTTACACACACATGAACTATAATGGCAGCTTAGGATTCAGTATAGAGTTGGGCCACCCTTTGCAGCTGTAACAGCTTCAACTCTTCTGGGAAGGCTGTCCACAAGGTTTAGGGGTGTGTCTATTGGAATGTTTGACCATTCTTTCAGAAGCCCATTTGTGAGGTCAGGCACTGATGTTGGACGAGAAGGCCTGGCTCGTAGTCTCCACTTTAATTCATCCCAAAGGCGTTCTATTGGGGTAAGGTCAGGACTCTGTGCAGGCCAGCCAAGTTCCTACCCCCAAACTTGCTCACCCATGTCTTTATGGACCTTGCTTTGTGCACTGGTCCAAATCATTTGGTGGATTATGGTGTGGGGTTGTACTTCAGGGGATGGGCTTGGCCCATTAGTTCCAGTGAAGGGAACTCTTATGGTGTCAGCATACCAAGACATTTTGGACAATTTCATGCTTCCAACTTTGTGGGAACAGTTTGGGGCTGCCCCCTTCCTGTTCCAACATGACTGCGCACCAGTACACAAAGCAAAGTCCATAAAGAAATGGATGAATGAGTTTAGAGTGGAGAAACATGACTGGCCTGCACAGAGTCCTGACCCCAACCAAATAGAATACCTTTAGGCTGAATTAGAGCGGAGACTGTGAGCCAGGCCTTCTCGTCCAACATCAGTGCCTGACCTCACAAATGTGCTTCTGGAATAATGGTCAAACATTCCCATAGACACCCCTAAACCTTGTGGACAGCCTTCCCAGAAGAGTTGTAGCTGTTATAGCTGCAAAGGGTGGGACAGCTCAATATTGAACCCTACGGACTAAGACTGGAATGCCATTAAAGTTCATGTGCGCCCCAATACTTTTGCCTAGCTAGTGTATCTGCCAAGATTTGCAATGTTGGTGGAACCCTCCTACACATGAATACTACATTTAGACATAATTTAGGTAAGGCCCTGAATCAGGAGTTATGTTTTACAATATAGAGAAGAACAAACAACATCTCTAAATTATTTGAGTACAATCGGATAAGCAAGGTTCCCTGAAGGGATTATGCGGTGCTAGAGGATTGAGTCAAAGAGGAGAATTCACTAAAAAACATATATCTTTATTTGACAATTAGTCCATAAAAAATGGAAAATTTAATACAAATATAAACATTTTAAAAATACAATAGTATAGATGTTACATGGTGGGGTTTAGCCAGGGTGGTGTAGCAGAGGGTCAACAGATATACCAACATGTTTCGCCCTGATGGGCTTCTTCAAGGGATTAGACTGACCGCCACCCAATCTATTTATAGACAATATACTACACAGTAATTATGCATCATGGTAGCACATTAAAAATACCATTTATTTACCAGTGATTGGACAGCCCCTATGGTATAGAGTTTCAACTCCCGACTAGGTGCCTCTCCACCCCACCCCCATATCACGGCTTACAGGGCTTACCAATGCTGGACCTACCCCCGACAGGCACCAGAGAATCCACGACCGACCATCTGTCTGACTATTTAGTAACTGCAGGTGATGTAAAAAGTCCAGGCTAGAACAAGCACAAATATGTATGTAAAGGGGAGGAATAGTTTATCTCTTGAAATGACAATTGTTTCCCCCAACTGGGGTTTAATATAGAAGATACAATCGGGCATGTACACCCAAGGGGGTATACATACACCCATATTAATGTTAATAGATAACTCATCCCTACATATAGGTGTACAGCTAGCTATATATAAGATAATGTAACCAAAATTTACACTTAAGCATATAAAGACTTTATGGGGGACACGTAGGGGGCGCTAATAACGTGGTAATCCAGGAAAGAAGACTAACAGGTGCAGATTATGGATCAGCGAAAATTTAGAGAAACAATTTGCACATGAACTCAATCTGTAAAGATAACATAAAAACCTAAATATATGGCAAAAAATTCATCCAAAAATAGATAAATTAATTAGACAGTCAAGTACCGTATCTATGTGGAGGGGTGAAGCAAATCCAAAGTGCCGCCTTTTTTTGGGGGGGCCTTTGGTTTGTTATTTGGGTGTGCTGTCACCGGGACTGCATTTTATCTGTCGAGGTGTGTAGGGTGTAGCATCATTGGGATTTGATGCTAGATATATATTCTTATGCATTTTTGTTTACACAATAAATGATATGTTAACATCAATTTGCATATATATTGGAGATTATTGTGTATGACTTGATATACAATGGATGTTATCATTTTGAGTTTAATTAATTTTCTTTAATTACTTAACTTTTGTATTTGTTTTATTAATCAGTTGATTGGACCACTCTATGCCTCATTGGTCAGTTGTGAGGGATGTATTGGGAGATTTCTCCTCTCCTTCCCCCCCCTCCTCACTGGGGTTCCCCGTCTCCCTGTGTCTCCTCCCCCATTGGGACCAACCTTGCCCCCTGTTACGGCGTGCTGGGACGCTGTGGCCCCCGCGGGGGGTGCCTTGGTATCTGTGCCCCATCTAGCCATTACACTCTTGTAACTCTACGGACGGTAGGGGGGAGTGTGGGTTGGTCAGCCTCTGGCCGGGCCTCTCCCTCCCCTCATCCCATGGCATAGGTATTGCTGTCCTCCGCTCTGGTCCAACAACATTTGGTTGGACATGCTGGCTACCCATATCACCGCACCGTCTCAACGGTGGGTGGCGGACGCGAGCCAGCTCCATCTCTCATGCCGTACTCCACCTTGCTGGAGATGCGGCATGGGAAATGTAGTCCCCAGCCGGATTGTGAGTGCAGGCGCATGCGCCCACCATGCTCTATGTCCGCACTCAGCGGGTGACGTCAGACGCCCGCTGAGTGGGTGATGTATATAAGCCGGCGGCTCCAGTGTCCATTCGAGCCGGAGATTGGGGGCACATATGATGGTATTTCTTTGTTGAGGTAGGGTGCTGGTTTGTTCAGGGCCATTCAGCTAGTTAGCTAGCTTTAGATCTAGGTATCTGCAGATTGTTGCACACTGTCTTTATCATGGATAGGATAAGTTTGGACACTTGGGATCTAATTTACTGCTTTTCTCTATTGATATTGGTTGTTAGGCGGCACTATGTTTGGATTTGCTTCGACCCTCCACATAGATACGGTAATTGACTGTCTAATTAATTTATCTATTTTTGGATGAATTTTTTGCCATATATTTAGGTTGTAGGGATGACTTATCTATTAACATTAATATGGGTGTATGTATACCCCCTTGGGTGTACATGCCCAATTGTATCTTCTATATTAAACCCCAGTTGGGGGAAACAATTGTCATTTGAAGAGATAAACTATTCCTCCTCTTTCCATACATATTTGTGCTTGTTCTAGCCTGGACTTTTTACATCACCTGCAGTTACTAAATAGTCGGGCAGATGGTTGGTCGTGGATTCTCTGGTGCCTGTCGGGGGTGGGTCCAGCATTGGTAAGTCCCGTTAGCCGTGATATGGGGGTGGGGTGGGGAGGCACCTAGTCGGGAGTTGAAACTCTATACCATAGGGGCTGTCCAATCACTGGTAAATAAATGGTATTTTTAATGTACTACCATGATGCATAATTACTGTGTACTTTATTGTCTATAAATAGATTGGGTGGTGGTCAGTCTAATCCCCTGAAGAAGCCCATCAGGGCGAAACATGTTGAGATATCTGTTGACCCTCTGCTATACCACCGTGGCTAAACCCTCCATGTAACATCTGTACTATTGTATTTTTAAAATGTTTATATTTGTATTAAATTTTCCATTTTTTATGGACTAATTGTCAAAATAAAGATATATGTTTTTTAGTGAATTCTCCTCTTTGACTAAATCCTCTAGCACCGCATAATCCCTTCAGGGAACCTTGCTTGTCCGATTGTACTCAAATAATGTTTTGGGATGAGGTGCCTCTTGTTAATATAGCTATCTAGCAGTCAACTGCCAAGGGAACAATTAATTAGTCAACATCTCTACATGAAATGACATGTTTGGGATTCAAACTTAGGACCTGAGCAATGGTAGGTAGAATTTCTACCTTGTGAGCCACAGGGCTACTGCGTGTAGAGGCTTCCTACACATAAATACACAGATACTGCATTTCTTGGAATATATAGGAATTACATTAATCAGGAGTTATGCCTCTTGATATATTCTGTGATATTTGGTGGTTCTTGCTGCATGAGTGTAGAATAGTGATGTTATCCTCTGATTTTTGGTAATGACATTTTTATTTCTGATATTGGTACACATATCACATTTTTTTGGCCTCAAATTAGGATCATTTGGAAAGAATAAAAAATAAAAAAATGGGACTAATTTTAAATTTACATAAGCAATTGTATTGTTTTTGGTTTGTAAAGACACCTGTGTGAGTTTGGGGAAATATTTTTGTGAGATTGAGATCAACAAGTGAAAGTGACAGAGAAAACAAATATTTTACCAAAACATGAAATGATTACACATTCTACCATTCTTAAAAACAAAATAGATGATCAAAATTGCAACGTTGTTGCAAGGAAAATTTATTTGAGGGAAAGATACATTTCATCTCAACATGAAAAGGATTTATTTGGGGAAGTCACAATTGTATCATTAGAATGAATGGCTGAAAATTGCTTTGTGCTACATTGCTCCAACTTTTACTCCCAAAAAACTCTCTTTAAAACAGCTCTTATTTTGGTATTTACTATAGCGCCCTGTAATTACTCCATGAGAGCAAAATTTAGAGCAGTTTCAGGTCTGAGCATGCTCAGTTGTGCTCAGCTGTGCTCTGCACCTAGGAGTAAAGAGACAGGGAATATATCTCTTCTCAAACTTTTTAAGATATTTCAGTGTAGAAATCACTTTTTCACACAGTTTAAAAGCAGATTATCTTTAAACAATATATCAGATATTTTAGTATAATGTAGGTGATTATATCATGCTCTAAATATTATATCCATGTGCACTTCTCCAGGTCCTGACTGGAGTAAAGTTTGGGCGCTATTTGGAGCCTAGGAGCTATAGTGAATTCCATTTTGGGAGCAATTCTGCTCCAGTGCTATTGTGAATACCGTTTGTGCGCTATTTAGTGCCAATTGCTGTTTTTGGTGCAAAATAGTGCTCAGGCACATATTTTTTGGCACTGAGCGCTATATTAAATTACCCCCAGAGTTATGCTATAAACACGTGTCACATTAAGCTGGCCATACCTTAATCGAAATAAGGCTGGTTCAGCATGGACTGCCCAAATTTTGATCCATGTATGGGCACTGTGGTGGTACAGAAGTCGATCTACCAATCCACTCCTGTACAGTCGCCCTGTCTGATTTTTCCTGCTCAATCAGTGCTGCAGACTATAGCCTGCAACACTGATCGGTGTATTCTCACTGTCAGAATACAATAGCGCACCTTGAATGTGTGGATGGGGGAATCAATTCAGTTTTTAGTCATTCAACTGGCTGGTTGAATAAAAAAAGCAGATTCTTTATGGGCTGCCTTAGGCTCCATGCATACATAAACATTTCTAAAACACACAGATTCTCTGTCAGTTTTCTTGCCCAGTTTGTCATAACCCCCTCCTTCCCCTGTGATCACCTAATTAGGCTTTATTCTACTTGAGCAGTTTACCTCTGGACTAAATGCTTCAAGATAAGTACAAACACCATTATAAATAAATGAACAGATGTACAGCACTAGTGCTATAGTGAGCTGCGTGTTCATTATCAAAGTAAAAAATTCTAGTATAATTATACACTGCTGCATGTACTTTATTAGTGCATAGATAATTACAGATTGAAGGCATATAATTAACTTCTTGGCATACACTGTACTATTACATATATAGACATTTCTGGATGGCATAGATAACAAAAAAATACTGCTGTAATCAGGGAAATACAATTTTGTACTATAAATGAAGGAAAATGACTTCCTGTGCGTGTGTTTCAACCATGCATGAATGTAAAACACCTAACCAGCAATGAAGTAATGTAAATTTGATGTACAGTAAGTGTATATTTATCAATTACTTCTGTAAGCATTCTAAATCCTTTTGATATGGTTGTTAAGTTTCCATGACTGCAACTAAAATGTGTGTTATACCACAGACCAATGAATTGCATGTCTTTTTAAAAATGGAAGGTAGGTTAAGAGACAGGAAAATTATTCTGCTTTTAGATTGGCAAGCAAGATGAGAGTTTGGAAAAGTTACTTAAAGCGGAGTTCCAGTCCTCCAAGTCAAATTTTTTTTAATACTCCGCTATAATTTGGTCTACTTTATATGCAACATTTAGATATTATTTATAGTGTAGTCCTTTTAATTTATGTTTAAAAAGAATAAAACTACCTGGATCTTGGACGCTGGCAGGGTCCATGTGGGCATTTGAAGCCCTCTTGTATCTATTTCCAGGATTTGATGCAGCTGGCTACCCAGCATGCACTTCCCAATCTGGCACCTGCGCAGTAATGCCACCGCATGGCATTCCTTCCTCCTGACATGTTGCCATTGCAACTCCTCCCATTCGCATCTTTTCCAATCAGAATATAGCGCGAGATTTCAGTATTAGTTAAATCCCATGAAATACATGACGCCGATATCCCATGTGTCCATGGAAAGCACCTAATTACATCATCGCCTAGGTGGCCGGACATGCTCAAGAGGATAATGAATTAAAGGTATTTCGAAAAATGAGTGGAACTCTGCTTTAAAGTATCATCTTGTGTAGCTCACTCCTGCTAAGTTGCTAGGTTTTGGCTAAGGCATATTTAGATTTTGACTCTCCTATAATCAGTAGAGCAGAATTGATTGCTATAGGCTGATCTGAGTTCTACAGACCCTGTTTCTGTAGCTGTCCAGAATATATTGGGTAGAAGAGTCAGATAGGCAGCCATAATATTTATGCATTCTCAGCAATCCTCAAAGAAGTGTGTCCAGATGCTGGCTGGGGAGTGTATAAATAGTTTGAAGCCCAGAGAACTGGGTTCTTGTCCAGGAGGAGAAGTTCCCAGCCAGGGAGGGCTGTCTGCATTCCTGGTTGTATTGCTGAGGGTCCTGCCTGCTTATCAGGGTCCCAACCTTTGCTGAGAGGGCCTTATTAGCCACAAACCCTTTCAGGGACTAACGAGGGCTACCAATGAAGACCTGCCTTGAGAATTCACGGGGGGAGCCTGTCTGCTGGAATCAGAGTCATATTCTGTGCTGGAAGGATGCTGTGAGTACTGACTTTAAAGGGGGAAAGAATTCTCAGTGACTGACACTTTTATCACCCCTACTTCTCAAAGTACAAGGCTTGCCTGGGTTATTGCTATCAGTGCCCCAGTGCTGTCCACTTAATGTTCCACAGCCTAAGGGACAGTTCAGCAAAGTTACTACAAGGAAGAGTGTCCTCATTGTTCCAGTTAGCAATGTGGAGTATCCCACCGCTCCCTGAACCCATCTGAGTTAATACTGCAATAAAGCCTTTAAAAGGGCAACCCTTATGCACTGTGTTTCCTCAATCAGAGTGTGAAGATTCTGTTTGCCTGGCTGCTGCACTAGTTGGTATAGAACCTGGGACACCAGCGGCACCAGTCTAGGGTAGCGCTACACATGTGCCATAGTAAAGATGGTTGTTACTGTAACTTCTATAATTTGATCGGTTTGGTGGTGTTGGAGGGACTGCACATGATACAATTAGGAGCCTGTTTTCTGCTATATCAAGAGCTTCTTAAATAGGCATTTGTTTATGTCAAATCTTCTTTTCTGCCCATACAACTCAATTAAAATGCAAAAGCAGCTTAAAACAGCTTAATGTAGTGGGTAGTTGAGATGGAGGTCAAAAGCACCTCTGAAAGAACTCCAAAGGACCTTAGAAGCAGCTCAAACTGCTGTATTTTCATGAAATATTATTTTTTTTCTGGCAAAACATGCAAACGTACCCACCGCAAACTTCACACACCTGCTGAACATTGTGAAGGAGTGAGCCTGTATTACATTTAATGATTAGTGAACTAGGCAACGTTTGGTTTGCTGGACTTCCATTCAACCCAGTGGGAAGTTTGCAAACACCAAATATAACGCCAAACCCCATTGAAGTCTATGAGAACCAGATCTTGCTGTTTTTTCTGACTTTTTTTCAGGGCTAATTTGCAAGATTTTGCTTTAAAAAAAGGATATAGGTAACTGGATACTGCCATTTGCAAAATGTTTTTTGCAAATATCGTTCAGCAGGCAGAGGGTCATTTATATGGCTTAAAAGGTGATATTAAAAATACATGAATTCCTAAAATAACAAGCTTTAGGGATGCTTTAAACCTCGCACATAAAGTTTGGTGCTGTACTATGTATTCATTTAAGAGTGTCATTGTTTACAAACAGCAGCCAGGGATCTGTCATTCAGTGGCAGCAGCACCACTGCTGCTGAATGACAGATAGCCAGCGTACCTCTGTTGGTATATTGGTAAATAAACCAGGGGAACTGTCATTTAGCAGCGGTAGCATGTGGCTTGGTATGGTTCAGGACTCGGAGCAGAGCTACATGCACATCCTCCCCACTTTTCCTGGCTAGCCAGGCTGCGTGCTCAAATTAATGGTCTGGCATAGATTTTAAGTGGGACCTCACCCATTCTTTGTATTTTTTTTTTTGCATGAGGATCATCTGATAAGGATTTCCTAGGGGAACCTCGTTTTTTTTTTTTTTTTTAAGGAGTTCTCAAAGGGTCTGGTATGCATTTTGGGGGGGGGGGGGGGC
>BLSH010339110.1:22933-38822 GCA_018402905.1 Glandirana rugosa | reverse complement strand
GCAATAGTTTAATGGAACAAGCTAGTATGAGAATAAGTTATTTTAACACAGAAATAACTAAGTTTAATGCTGCATGAAAATTATTGTTATGAATATGTAAAGCCTTACAGTCAACATACAAAAGGCAGAACAAAGTATAAGAAAAATCAATGTATTTAGTTGGAATAAGAACTGTATGTAAACTACATGATGGAAAAGAACATGATATGGTTGCAGGAAATAGTTAATGGCTTAACAATTTTTATGAAAAAGACAATGATTGGGAAAGAATTTTCTCAGGGAATTGGCCAATCACAGTTTATGGGGTAACTCAATCTGTGAGTTTCACGAGATTGTTCTCTTAATTAATCAATTGTCTTTGCTATAATAAGAAAAGTCATATTGAACAGCAGTGTACATGATTATTAACAGATGTACAATCAAAATCTGATAAAAAAGTTAAAAATGTTAAAAAAAGATAGAAACGAGATTGTTACTGATTGTACAACAATTGTACAATGTGTGGTAACTAAGTCTGGCAATGAACAGACCAACTGTAATAGATCATTCTTTGTGACAGCACTACCAGCTCATAAGAAGAAGCCTAGATCCAGTTACAAATTAGCTACTCATCTTAAAATAGCTTGGAGTACAGTACAACACATTTTTGTGTTAACCTTCAGAGATGTGGAAAAGAGCCCCAAGAGATACAAATATATATTTAAATTATTGTTTACTAATGTAATTGTTTTAAGAATATTTTATGGGTCTTAATATATTTTCTAGAGAATTCATTAATATTTTTCAGACAAGCATCTGTTAGGGAATATTTTAATGAATTACTAAAGTTTATAGAGGATAAAGGTCAGATATATTTAATGAAATGAGAGGCCTTGTATACAATAATTTAAATATCTAAAATAAAGTCTTTATAAATTTGGTATTGCTGACTAATATAAAGATCTCTCTCTCAATTATTTTACATGCAAATGTAAGTGAGATAAGAAAACTTTATAAAAGTTAGTGCTTTTACAAATGTTAGTATATTGTCCATTGCTGTGAAGTTTTACACCGTTTGTTTTTAAGACATCTTGTGTTACAAGGAGGGTGTTTTTAAAGGGAAAACAGGTCTTAATTCACAAGCTTGGCCAAAAGTGACAACTGAATGTTAAAAAGGGTTTGTCTGTTTAAGTAGGGAATAAGTATTTTTGGGTTAAACTAATACAGTGTGAGAGACAGGGTCACATTTGAGTAATTACATATTTTCCAAATTTTAAGTGTACACTTGTTGGAAAGGTTTCCTGTGCTTCTATATATAAAGGCGCCATATATCGGCACAGTGGCATTTATAAAACTTACTGGACATGTGTTTACACTACTGAATTTGAGTATTTGGTTGACAGGGTGACAATCACTCACACTGTATGATAGATGTTAGTTTTAAAAAAAATAATCTTATCTCAATATGATCAAATTTCTTTTAGAAATAAGAATATAGAGAAAAAAAAAAACCACAAGAATTTGATTAAATTATTGTATAAGATTTAATGTAGTCACAGGATAACGAGGGGGATTAAGAAGATAAAAATAATAATATTGTAAACAAAATGATGAATAGAGTTATTTTTAAATGTAGATATTCTTTTTGCATATCCAGATACCAGATTTAATTTTTTAAGCTAATGAGAGAAATTCTGAAATACTCATTTTAGAGCACTTTTGTCATCAAACTTCTGAATTTTGTTTTATTTGTTTATAAAACAATTCATAAGAATTAAATAAGTAAATCTATAATATATTATAAAAATATATTACTCATGAATTAGGCAAGCTATATAGATTGACTATATGAGTTTTTCTTTACCAGCTAAAGGTGGATACAAGTATGTTTTTTTAGTTAATGTATTTATATAAATTAATTGAGATAATTCTAGCAATAGATAATATTGTTTTACCAAAGTTAAAGTAGTTATGAACTTATGTCATATTCCATTGGGGTTGGATGTCAAACCATGGAATCAGACAATAGTTTTAATAATAAGGACATATATAGGCAATTTTAGGCATTTATTAAAACATTTATGTTTCTTATCATCTTTAATACTTAAATATTATTAAATCTAAATAGGGTAAGGTGATTCAAGAAAAAGGTAAAGATTGAAGGTGATCATAGGAATTCGGAAGTATGGTTACAAAACAGGCTAGGCCTTTGTTAAATTGTTAAATAGAAATGATGTCTTGAATAAGACTTCTACTTCTGATGAGTATGTACAGAAATGTATCCCAGACGCTCAGGTTATGATTAAGAATTATAGATCTGCAGGTACCTGGGATGCCAACTGGGAAGGTCCCTTTGTTATTCTTAAGGTAATTGGGACTACAGTTCTTCTTGTCCAAAGAATTGGTAAAAAAACGTAGAAAGGACTCTAAACCTAGGATGGTGCATATTGATCAATGTAAATTGCTTAAGAAGAATATATAATCAAGAATGTGATGCTTGTTTTTATTCTCTCTCCTAGATATCTTTCGTTTTTAAATTTAAAGAATATTCTATTATTTTCTGGACTTATGTACTTAATTTTTTGATTCTATCATGATCATGAAAAGCTCAACTGGACTTCTATTTTTTCATTTTTTTTTTGTTTTTTTTCATTCCATCATTATTTTTGATTATGTTATCAAGGACTATGATTTTTGATTGGACAATGATTTATTCATATAAATTTGCATCACATGTCATATAGATCGTTCGATCATTATGAAAGGGGGAGTTTTGATGTGATTCTTAATGAATTTTTTTATGAATAAGAGCATATTATGGGTATTTAGATATTTAAAATGTTGATGGTACTGAAATAATAGGAAAAATATAAGTAACTCTGCATTGACATTTGAAATTTGATATTTTCTTCTACATAATATTTTTAAGTTTATTAGATACTTGAAAGATTATTATCACAGTAATAATGAGGATAATTTGGTATACACTATAGTTATTATATTTAGGTTTCTTAATTTTTATAGGATCACATATTAATACAGAATTATATTATAAAATTAATTTTATTAAATTCGAGAGAACACATAACTTGGGAAAATTTGGATAGTTTATTATAACAAGGATGTATAATAAATTGTACATTTGGGAATATTAATACATAATGTATCCTAATTTTAAAAAGAAAGAAAGGGTTAGGAATTTAATATAAGAATTATGGGATATATATATGTTTAATGAAGAAAATGTTAATTATATCTAGACAAAAAAAAGGGTTTAGTTAAAATACATATAAGCTTGTGTGGAAGAAAATAATTAGATTTAAATTTCTAAATAAGAGTTATAGTTGAATTAAATAATACATAATAAGAAAAAGGGGAAACAGAAAAAGTTGCTTGCTGATCATAGATAGATAGATAGATACATGGATAGATAGGTACATGAATGGATAGATACATAGATATATAAACGAATATGATAAATTAATTATGGAAAGTTATATTTTTATGTATCAACAGATGAATGGGTTATTTATTATATGTACAGTATCAAGGATAATGTATAAAAAGCATATATTGTAGAATTATTTGGTTAGTGAAATTTCCTGGAATGGAAGAAGTTTTATTAATTAATAATTTATATTATGGATTAATATAATTTTTTGATATATCAAAGATATTATTTATTTCTTCCTTATATTAGTTATATAATATAGTTAAAGTTATAAGAGTTTTACAAAAAGTTAAATAAATTTATGAAGTTGAAGGAAGAATTCTTTGATGATATTATATTATAATTAGATGGAAAATTAATAAAAATGAATAAATATATTAATTTATAGTTTCTTGATGAAATGAGATAGTTAAATTTTTCACAAGAAAATATTTCAGAATATTGGGAAAATGCTTTTGTACAGTATCTGACATACTAAATTGTTGTTTATTGTAAATATTTCAGAGAAAAGTATTATTTAAAACAAATGCACTTTTGTTGATAGTTATAGTGCATTGAGGGGGAATTGTTGGAAATTATGAATTTATAATATTATTTTGAATAATATTGGGCTCTGAAATATATTATATGTATAAATTAAATGTATTAAATATATGTTAGTTATATTTGTAAGGTTATTTGAATGTGCTTTTGGACAGAGAAAGTGTTGTATGTGCAATTCTATTTCAAAACTCATGTGAAGTAATGTTAGAGGAGGATGTGTGTCTCCTTATGGACTAAGACCATATAAGTAGGTGTAGGTTGCTTTGAAAACAGCTGACCTAAGGATTTCAAACAGTATAAGGCCTCATACACACGGGCGTTTTTTGACGCCGGCGTCTACTGACATTTTTTTCTGCTCCCCATGTTAGTCAATGGCCACATAAAAAACGTCGGCGTTTTTGAGCTGTAGATGGCGTCGGCGTATCAGAGAACCCACGACCAGCGCGTTCCTTGGCTGCATCGACGTCAAAAAGTGCAGCAAAATGCCACGAGACGCCAACAGACGCCAACAGACGCCAACAAACGCCACCTAATATTGTACCGGCGTTTTCCGGCATTTTTTGACGCCGACATTTTTAGGTTGAAAAATAGCAGAGGAATGATTTTTTTTAAAAAAACGTCTATTGACGCCGACGCTCACTAGCGCTCAAAAACGCCAATGCATAACGCCGAAAAACGTCAACTTTTTTTCCTTGACGTCGGGCCCGACGTTTTGTTTATTATTTTATATACGCCCGTGTGTATGAGGCCTAAAAGTTGTGACTTTGTGAAATTAGCTAGGAAGGGTAGGAAGAGAGATGGAGGATATGAACGCTTACACTCTCGGAGACGTGACGTGAACACCTGTCAGAACTCTTCCTCCTCCTGACTGACATCTGAAGCCATACCATATTTCATCATGTAGACTTCAATTATGTTGCTACGTAAGTTTGTCTGATGTTATGTTTTGAAGAATAAACCAAAAAAAGATTTTCTAATGATGTCGTTCATGCAAGTTCTTCGATGAAAGCTGAGAAAGGATTTTCAACAATGAGTGCCCCCACAGCCATCAGCTTGCTATAGGGGCACCCGAGCCGAGTCAGAGCTCTGTGTATCCATTCATACATGAAGCCCCGACCCAGTCCCCCCGTCTCTACCCTGATTGGCTAACTGACTTTGATTGTCAGCTGTGGGAGCCAATGGCACTGCTGATGTGTCACAGACAATCAGGAGGAGAGACCCAGATGACTAAGGCACTTGTGAGCATCGCTGGAGAGAGATGGGGCTCAGGAAAGGAATTAGGGGCTGCTGGGGAGGCTGCTACACACAGAAGGTTTTTTATCTTAAAGCATAGAATGGATTAAAATAAAAACCTTCTGACTTTACAACTACTTTAAGAAACTAAGAGAAGCCGTTAGGAGGAAGAGGCCAAAAAATAATCTAAAAACGATCCACATTCACAATGACAATGTGCAACCACACACTTCTTTGACAACAAATCAGGCGATTAGCAAATTCTGCTAGTCAGTGGTCCCCTATCCATCGTACAACCCAGATTTAGCGCCCTCAGATTTCCACTTGTTCAATTGAATGAAGTGTAGTCTTCAGGGACAATGATTTGATGAAACGGATTAGGTGGCTGTGAAGAAGTGGATACAGCAGTGTATACCTGTATTTTTTCAAACAGGATTCAAGAGTTGGGTTCATTATGCTGGAAATGTGTTGCTTGTGATGGAGAGTATGTTGAGTAGCACCTTTTTATAGAGGAAGCGTTACTCTACCAACATATATAATTTGAACAACCTACTGTATGTAAGTTAATAAAAAAGTTATACTCACTTTTGCATTTCTTTCTATATAACCTTTGTATTTTAGGGAAACTTTAGAGGGGTGTGAATGCTTTTTTCGTTTTAACATGTCGATACAGTAAAACCTTGGATTGAGAGTAACTTGGTCTGCGAGTGTTTTACAAGACAAGCAAATTTAAAAACGTTTTTTTAACTTGATAAAATGAGCGATGTCTTGATATACGAGTAGCGTCATGTCACAACTGAGTATAAAAAAGAAGAGAGGTGCCTCTAAGTGTAGCAATATGGTTACATTTAATAAAGGTACAACATTTAGCAACTCACATGGTTGATGTTTAAAAGAGGCACATCTAAGTATGCAGGCATCCGGGGGAAAAGCTGTCCACATAGACCATCCTCCAAACCGCCATTAACGCCATCCTTTCCACGCTGTGCTCCATGAGCGCATCAACCCTCACTTTCAGATCGCTCTACTGCAGGGTAGTCTATCTGATCACAATTGCAGACTGACAGGGGTGAGAGCCAGTGGTGCGGAGGATGGTCTATGTGAACATCTTTACCCCAGATGCCTGCATACTTAGATGTGCCTGTGTTAACCCTCAATCATGTGAGTTGCTAAATGTTCCTTCATTAAATATAACCACATCTCTTCTCCTTTAAACTCTGTAGTAGTGATGGGCCGAACGACCCCCTGTTAGGTTCACACCAGAACTTTCGAACATTGGGAAAGTTCAGAACCGATTAACGAACCCCATTGAAGTCTATGGGACCCGAACATGAAAAATCAAAGGGCCCATTTTGAAGGCTTATTTGCAAGTAATTGGGCATACAGTGGTTATGGGTGTCCGGGTACTGCCCTGGGGACATTTATCAATAAAAAAAAAGTTTGCAAAAAACATTTTTTTTTAAATGAGCAGTGATTTATTGATGCTTAAAGTGAAAGCATAAAAATGAAAAATTCCTTTCAATATAGCACCTGGGGGTCCCCTTAGTCTACCTGTAAAGTGGCACATCTGTACCATGTATAGAATCTGCTGCAGCAATAATTGCATTTATAAAGCCAAAAAAATGACATTTTCCCGGCAAGCTTCCTTTATTTTGTAAGCTACAGCTTGGGGAGCCAGTCTGTATGTAGTGTACTGGGAACAAGATTAGAGATTTTTTGGATAAATTCTGGTGTCTCTTCCACAGACTTTGGATAGAAGTAACAGATGCTGAAAAATTGGGCTTTGGGTGTCAGTGGCGCCTTCACACCGTAACCCTATAAGAGGTACTCTTGATGAAAACAAGAACTGGCCTTGCTGCCAAAAATTGCAATGATATGCACCTGTCAAACAGGTGCAGAAAAATTGGTTCTTGGGTGTCGGAGGTGCCTTCACACCATAACCCTATGGAGGTACTCTTGATGAAAGCAAGAATTGGCCTTGCTGTAAAAAAAAATGCAATGATATGTACCTGTCAAACAGGTGCAGAAAAAATGGTCTTTGGGAGTTAATTGTGCCCATGAAGCCTACACCAAAAACATTCATCCACATGAAATCAAACCCCACAATGCTAGGCAGCCTAGAATTCCTGCAGAGATTCCACATCCCAAAAACAATAAATCTGCGACATCGGCATCAGGGGCTTCATAGCTGCTGGTAATCCAGGACTGATTCATTTTGATAGAAGTCAGACGGTCCACGGAGTCTGTGGACAGACGTGTTCTATGATCAGTAACAAAACCTCCAGCAGCACTGAATGCCCATTGATAAAGCATTCTGGATGCAAGCAGCCCAGCAGCTCAATAGCATATTGAGCAAGTTCTGGCCAGAGGTTTATTCTCATGACCCAGTAAGCCAGTGGATCATTGACTGGAAAGCTCTCCATCTCTGTTTTTGCCTCTAGATAATCGTCCAGCATGTGATGCATACGCTGCTGCTGGGTTGTGGAAGCTGACAGCCCTGTGCGGGGTGAGTACTAAAAAAAATTATGAAATGCATCACTTAGGAGGCTGCCTTCCCCACCACTCCTCTCTTGACCAACAGAAGCCTCAAAACTACATCTTCCACAACACTGTAACCTATCAGTCGGGAAAAATGTTCGATAAAATCCTCTTTAAGGTGTCCTCAAGACAGTTGTTCTGAGACTTTCCTCTTATAACCGTGGTCAAACAGGGTTGCCAACCAATAGTGATCCTTTTCCTTTGTGTTACGTATTCTTGGGTCCTTTTGCAGGCTTTGAAGTATGAGGGAGCCCATGCACCGCAAATTTGCAGAGGCATGAGAAGCAGACTCCTCAGAGTTACTAAGGATAACAGTATCTGGAACTGCCTCCTTCCAGCCACGTACTACTCCAAAGGGTTGGAAAGCCATTGCTTACTGTTTGACATATGTCTTCCTCTGCTTCAATGCTTCCGAAACTGCCAGAATCCTCCTCCTCCTCTCTCTCCTCTTGTGTGTTCTGTGGCATAGGAATGATGTTGTCTGCATAAAGTGGACCTTGAGAGGAAAGGAAGTCCTCCTCTTCCTCCAGCTGCTCTGCCTCGAGTGCCCTGTCCATGATGCCACGCCGAGTCTGCTCCAGCAGGAACACAACAAGGATTGTGTCACTGATGCATGCATTGTCTTGGCTCACCATCCTTGTGGCCTCCTCAAATGGTGACAGTACAGTGCATGCATCCTTTATGAGCAGTCATTGGTGTGAGGAAAAAAAGCTGAGCTGGCCTGAGCCTGTTGTTGTGCAATACTCACACGGGTACTCGTTGAAGGCCCTCTGCTGAATGTACAGCCGATGCAGCATTGCCAAAGTCAAGTTCCACTTGGTGGGCATGTCATAAATCAGGCTTTTAATGGGCAGGTGGAATTCCTGCTGTTTTCAGCCAACCGAGCACTCTCTGTGTGTGACCAGCTGAAATGGTTACAGACTCTTCGGCCTGCTTTAGCAGATCTTCCAACCCTGGGTACCTTTTTAGGAAATGCTGCACCACCAAACTGAGGACATGTGCCAGGCATGTCACATGTGTCAACTTTCCTGGTCTAAGGGCGGACAGGAGGTTTGTGCCATTATCGCACACCACCATTCCTGGCTCCAGCTGGCATGGCGTGAACCACCTCTAAACCTGTTCCTGCAGTTCTGCAAGAATCTCTGCTCTGGTGTGGTTCCTTTCCCCTAGACACACCAGCTGAAGCACTGCATGGCACCTTTTAGCCTGACTTATTGAATAGCACTTTGAACGCTTAAGGGGTACTTGAGGTTCATAGGACAATTCAGCAGCGGAGGGCATGAAGGAGAAGGAGGAGAAGGGGGTAGAGCTGACAAATCTTGCATCATCACCAGTTGTATGGAGACATGGGGGCACAACAAGCTGCAGCACTGAACCCTGGCATGCATCCTTCTAAGTTGCAAGTAGCATTACTCAGTGTGCTGTGAACTAAATATATCATCCCGGCCCATGCTTGCTGGACCATGTGTCAGCAGTAACGTGGACTTTGTGGCTGACTGTCTTGCCCAACGATGCCACAAAATTGCCTTCCACGTGATGGTAGAGAGATGGAATGGCCTTATGTGAAATGAAGTAGTGACTAGGAACCTACCATTTTGGTACAGCACATTCTGCAAATTCACAGGGCAGAATCCACCAGTCGGAAAGCTTGCATTTAGACGCCAGGCATGAAGGTGGCAGGGACTGTGTTTTGTTTCTGCTGGTGGTATGCTGCTGGCAGATGTGCTGCTAGGACCTGGGTCACATTGCGCTATACCATCATCCCTGTCAATGGAGGCTGCTGAGAGGTCATGAGTTAAAGCAGGGGCAGACTGAGGTGAGTAAGGAGGAGGAGTGACACATTTGTGCCCCTTTTGTGTGGCTTTTAGGTGCTTTTGCAACGAGTGGTGGGAGGTTAAATGGCTTGCCAAGCATGTGGTACCCAAATGGCTGGTGTTTTTGCCATGTTTGATGTGCTTAAGACAAAGTTTGCAAATAGCAACAGTGCGATCGGCTGCACATGTACTAAAAAGGCCCAGACAGCTGAGATTTGAGAAGTGGGCCAGGAGATAACAGCTCCACAATATGATGGAATAGAGTGGCTGCTCTCTATTCTTTCATGATGGCTACCTTTTTGGGGTTGTGCCTCACCCTCACTTTCCTCCTCTGCTCTATCTGTCAACCAAGTCACGTCAGTGACCTCGTCATCAGCTCCTCCATCCTCATTACCACCGGAGACAACTTGGCAATACACGGTGGCTGGGGGAACATGAATGCCAATTTGTGTACCAGTGTTCTCCCCTCTCTGTGGCCTCATGTTCCTGCCTTCCTCAACCTAAGAATCAACATTTGAATCAAGTAATGGCTATGCATCGTCAAGGAGCAAGTGGCTGAGGCTGTGTTCAAATAACTCAGCTGACTCCTCCATGGCTGATGCTGGGGCTATGACAGGAATACATGTGGACAAGGAGGCAGGTTTAGCCACTCTGGCAGCTGCAGGGGAATGCACACTAGCATCTGCTTGCATGACGTAGGATGAGCAGGATGAGGAGGATGAGGATGGTTTAGTAACCCAGTCCCCCACCTCCTCTGCATGCTGTGGCTGGATAGCAAATGCAACATCACTAAACAGAGGAAATGATGCCCTGCCTGAGGACTGACCACGTCCACCTTTGCCTGTGGACACATACGGTGCTGGCCCCCTTACAGTGCCATGGGAATATCTGCCTCTCCTTGTTGTCCTCCCAGAAATTATTGAGAGTGAGGGGGCGGTGCTTATTAACAAAATGGAATAAAGATGTGGAAATGTGTACGTGGATGCACTTTAATCAGTGGAAAGTGGTGTTTGGTGCACTTTAATTTTAGTACTCACTACGCAGACACACTCCACAGATACATTATAATATACTGTTATATACTGCGTCAACAGTGCAGTGACACACTGTTAGCAAAAGATTGGCCTGGTGAAGTCAGGCCATGTTCTGGACTTTTTTGCCGAGTTTTGCCATTCACCAAACCGCCCTATTTAAGCTCTCTGCACCTGTCAGCAGGTGCTGTCCGTTCTACAGCGTCTGAGTACCTGTAAGCTTCAGCTCTCCTACCTGAAACCTGCTTCCTGTGTTGTTCCTGTACCTGTGTACCGACCCGGCTTGCCCTGACCTGCTACCTATCTGCCTGCACCAACCCCGGTTATCCACGACCATCCGCTTGTCTGACCCTTCTGTACCTTGCCGCCAGCCTGTGAATGAACTCTGCTTGGACTTTGACTATTCTTCTGCCTGCCCCTTCTATACCTCTCTGATCCGCCAGTTGCCGACCCAGCCTGCACGACCACTCTTCTGTCTGCACGACCTTCTGGAGCCTCACATCACCACCAGTGACCATCCAGCCCTCGTGTCATCCCACACTCTGGGACTTCCTGTCTACACTACCAGGGGTCCCCGAATCGGGTGTGTAAGAGTGGTTGTTCCCTGCTAAGACAGACTCCACCACCAGGATCGTGACAGTAACGGACAGCCATGTCCAAGTCTGCGCAGGGAACATCCTCCCCCATGGATGAACTGTGTATCCATTTGGCCGGGCTCACACAAGCAGTGAAAAACCTGCAGGAGGGCTACACCTGGCTGGAGAGAGAAGTGCGGGAAATGCATGAGCTCTCTGCGCCCTCCACATCTGGAGGTGGTGCTGCCGCGGCCCGCACCATTGTGGCACTGCCTTCCGAGCCCAAGGTCCCCTTGCCCGTCAAGTTCGAGGGGGACCTCAGCAAGTTTCGGACCTTTCGCAGCTACTGCGAATTGTACCTGGGTCTGCAGCCGCGCACCTTTACCCTTGAAAACACCAAGGTGGGCTGATCATTTCTCTGCTGCAGGGTGACCCCCAGGTCTGGGCTCATCGCCTCTGGGAACAGAGAGCACCCGAAGTCGCCACCCTGGACGCCTTCTTCGATGCCATGGCTCAGCTGTACCAGGATCCCCACCTAGCGGCCACAGCCAAGGCCACCTTGCACACCCTACAGCAGGGTCAGCGGTCCGTGGAGAACTACGTAGCAGAGTTCTGGCGCTGGAGTGCAGACACAGCGTGGAACGACGCCGCACTCTGCTACCAGTTCAGGATGGGATTGGCTGAGTCGTTGAAAGATGAACTTGCCCGTGTCGGGGTGCCTGCGACCCTGGATGCCTTAATTAACTTGGCCATCCAGATTGACCGGCGGCTCAGGGAACGCCGGGCCGAGCGAGCCATAGGACCCTCTCCTGTTTCATGTTTAACCTGGATGATGCCCGGGGTGCCCGGTCGCACGGCCCCGGCACCAGCTCCATCTGCACCCACAGACCTGCCTGACCCCCTGCAGATTGGCCTGCTGCACCCATCTCTCACCCCAGAAGAGAGACAGCGAAGCCGGGCACTGAACCTGTGCCTTTACTGTGGCGAGGCCGGGCACATGGTGAGGACCTGTTCTGCCAAAGCGGGTAAGCAGCCCATTCCAGCCAACCTGGACTCAATACCAGCTTGTAATAATATGTCTCATCCGACTCTCTCTGTTTCTTTGCAGTTGCCCGGAGGGAGTGTTCAAGTGTCAGCGATTATTGATTCTGGGGTGTGTAGCTGTTTTGTGGACCAGACATTTGCTTCGCTACACCAGATGCCCCTGCGTCCCAAGGCGCATAAAATGACGGTCCGCCTGGCCGATGGGTCGACCATTAAATCCGGCCAAGTCACCATGGAAACCCAACTTATTCCGGCATATACACCCCAGGGACACCAGGAGTTACTTATCCTCGATGTCATAGCCTCACCCCTGTTCCCCGTCATTTTGGGGCTCCCCTGGCTTCAGGCACATAGCCCCGACATAAACTGGTCCTCGGGGCGCATCCGATTCCTGTCCCCTTACTGTGAACAACTCTGTCTGCTCCCGTCTGGGGATGTTGGTCCCTCTCTCTTGGGCCTAGACTCTGACGTCGACTCGGAGACCCGTCTTAATGTGCCACCTGTCTACCATGAGTACCTTGACGTGTTCAGTAAGAAAGGGGCAGACCAGCTACCTCCCCACAGGGCCTATGACTGCCCTATTGAGTTGCTCCCTGGAACTGAGGTCCCTTTCGGCCGCATATACCTGCTATCCGAACTTGAGCTAATGGCCCTCAAGGCCTACTTGGATGAAAACCTGGCCAAGGGATTCATCCGACCTTCCACGTCCCCTGCCGGGGCGGGCATCTTCTTCGTGGAAAAGAAGGACCATAGATTACCAGGAAGGACCGTGCATAGATTACCAGGAGCTAAACCGCATCACGGTCAAGAACCGGTATCCTCTCCCACTCGTTCCGGAGCTGTTTCAGAGGCTGGGATCGGCCACCGTGTTTACCAAGTTGGACCTCCGGGGGACCTACAACTTGATATGTCTCCGAGAGGGTGACGAGTGGAAGACTGCCTTTCGGACTCATTTCGGCCATTACGAGTACCTCGTCATGCCCTTCGGACTCTGTAACGCCCCGGCTAACTTTCAGCATCTGGTCAACGATGTGTTCCGGGATTATCTGGATCTTTTTGTTATTATTTATCTAGACGAAATTTTGATTTTTTTCCTCCACCCTGGAAGAGCATCGTCAGCATGTCCGGTGTTTCCTCAACCGCCTGCGACAGCACAAGCTGTATGCTAAGGCCGAGAAATGCGCATTTGAGCGCCCCCAAGTGTACTTTCTTGGACTGGTCCTGTCTGTCTCTGGAATTACCATGGACCCTCAGAAGGTCTCAGCTATTCTGGACTGGCCGGCACTTGTGAACAAAAAAGGGGACCAACGTTTTGTCGGCTTTGCAAACTTTTACAGGAGATTCATAAGGGGATTCTCGGCCATCATCGCCCCGATTACACAACTCACAAAGCAAGGTCAGTGGATCCACTGGTCAGCAGAGGCCCAAGATGCTTTCCAAGCCTTAAAAAAACTCTCCACTACTGCACCTATCCTGAAGCATCCAGACGCTACACTGCCCTACAGTATGTCCTGAAAGTGGATGCACCTGAAATGGCGGTAGGAGCGGTCCTGTCTCAGCGGCAGGGGGCCAGGGCTCTCCTCCATCCCGTGACCTTCTTCTCCCGCAAGCTCTCAGCTCCAGAGAAGAATTACGATGTTGGAGACAGGGAACTGTTGGCCATTAAGGCGGCTTTGGAGGAATGGCGCTACTTGTTGGAGGGGACCCAGCATCCTGTCCTGATATACACGGACCATCGCAACCAAGAGACTCAGACCTCGCCAGGCCCACTGAGCACTCTTCTTTTCGAGGTTCCAGTTCCACCTGACCTACCGCCCCGGGGTGAAGAATACCAAGCCCGACGCTCTGTCTCGGATGTTTTCAGAGCCGGGAACTACCGCTCCCCCCGACACTATCCTACAACCCAGGAACTTCTTGCTTACCGAGGAGGATCTGCTGTCCCGGATTCGGAGAACCTCAGCCTGCTCACCGGGATTATCTGATCAAGGGCTAACCTGGAAGGATGGTCTCTGGTGGCACCCAAATCAAATCTTTGTCCCCAAGGAGCTCCGTCTTGCCATATTGGAACTGTTCCACGACCATAAATTAGCCGGACACTTTGGCTCACGGAAAACCACCGAGCTTGTATCACGCTCCTTCTGGTGGCCATTGCTTCCTGACGACTGCTTGGCTTATGTCCGCTCCTGCTCCACCTGTGCCAGAAATAAGTCAGACAAAGCCAGAGCCTGGGGGCGGTTACCACCCCCAGACCAACGGTCAGACCCAGAGGACAAACCAAACACTGGAGAAATACCTCCGTTGCTTCTCAGCCTACTCTCAGGATGATTGGTGCTCACTGTTACCCTTGGCGGAATGCGCCTACAATAATTCGGTGCACTCCGCAACAAAGCAGTGCCCCTTCTGGGCTAATTATGGGTTCCATCCCACTTTGCTTCCCAGTCTTGCTCAGGAGACAGCATTACCTGCAGTTCACGAGGCCACGCAATTTTTCAGGGCTAATTGGAAGTTGCTACAGGAAACACTTGCCAAGACGCAGGAAACAACGAAAGCTGCTTTCGATAAGAGAAAACGAGGTGAACTCAACCTCCAGCCTGGTGACAAAGCTTGGTTGTCCACCAAGAATCTTAAGTTGTCCTGCCCGTCCAAGAAGTTGGGCCCACGGTTCATTGGCCCCTTCCCAGTTAAGAGGAAAGTTAATCAGGTGTCCTTTGAGTTGGATCTCCCGCAGTCTCTAAGAATACACCTGGTATTCCATGTGTCTCTCCTTAAGCCGGTGACCCCGGACCGCTTCCCCAATAGAGCTGGCGCTCCCCCTGCCCCTGTCTTGATCGATCGAGAAGAGGAGTTTGAAGTCGAGTCCATACTTGACTGCAGAAAGAGGGGCGGTATGGTTTAGTACCTTGTAAAATGGAAGGGATACGGGCCGGAAGAGAGCTCTTGGGAGCCCGAAACCAAACTTCATGCTGATGACTGCATCCAAACCTTCTGGGATAACAACCCTGCCAAGCTGGCCAAGCTGGGCATCCGGAGGCTGCCCCTTGGGGGGGGGGGGCAGTGTTAGGAAAAGACTGGCCTGGTGAAGTCAGGCCATGTTCTGGACTTTTTTGCAGTTTTGCCGTTCACCAAACGGCCCTATTTAAGCTCCCTGCACCTGTCAGCAGGTGCTGTCCGTTCTACAGCGTCTGAGTACCTGTAAGCTTCAGCTCTCCTACCTGAAACCTGCTTCCTGTGTTGTTCCTGTGTACCGACCCGACTTGCCCTGACCTGCTACCTATCTGCCTGCACCGACCCCGGCTATCCACGACCATCCGCTTGTCTGACCCTTCTGTACCTTGCCGCCAGCCTGTGAACGAACTCTGCTTGGATCCGACCGCCGTTCCATGTCTTCCCAGTCTGTTCGCCTACCAGCACCTATCGGCCCCAGCCACGTCCGTCTATCCATCGTCCAGTCCCGTTCAGCCCAGCCATGTGTCCTTGTTGTGTCCTTCGTCCAAAGTCCATCCTCTCGACTTCGAATGTCCATGAGTCTGCGACATCTTGCCTGTCGTGGACGACTGTCCACGTCCCTCGAATTTATCCCGGCAAACCACTTGCCGTTTTGACGTTTTTTCAGGTCTTGTACCGGACTGAAGTGGTCCGGTCAGAAAAGGATTGTGACGGGGGGGGGGGGTTCCCCGTCGG
>BLSH010339110.1:0-19099 GCA_018402905.1 Glandirana rugosa | reverse complement strand
TGGCGTTAAACTTGCAGTAACGCACAGAACTATATGGCGTTAAAGCAATACTAAATGATTTTTTTTTTAAAATAACAAACATGCCATACTTACCTCCTCTGTGCTGTGGTTTTGCACAGAGTGACCCCGATCTTCTTCTTCTTCTGGAGTCCCCCAGGGGCGCTCCAGGCTCCTCCTCCTCTCGAGTGCTGCATCAGGCAAGTGCTTTCCATGGGGGCACTCGTGCGGGCATGCTCCCGTGTCCTGCTGCTGCATCCATTGACAGCAGGACTCAGCCCTGGCTCCCGCGTCACTGGACTTGATTGACAGCAGCGGGAGCCAATGGCTCCCCTGCTATCAATCTGTACACTAAGGACTAGAGCCCATGGCTGGAGCTGCTAGGCTTTTCCCAGACGCAGGAATGATCGAGCTGAGGTAAGTAAAAGGGGGGCTCTGGGGGGCAGCTGCAACAGAAAATGTTTTTCGCCTTAATGTATATAATGCATTAAGGTGAAAAACCATGAGGGTTTACAACATCTTTAAGCTTACAGTAACACACAGAACTATATGGCGTTAAGCTTGCAGTAATGCAATTAAATATATAGGGTTAAACTTGCAGCAACGCACAGAACTATACAGCGTTAAACTTGCAGTAACGCACAGAACTATATTGTGTTAAACTTGCAGTAACGCAATGAAATATATGGCGTTAAACTTGCAGTAATGCAATTAAATATATAGCGTTAAACTTTCCATGATGCACAGAAATATATGGCGTTAAACTTGCAGTAACGCACAGAACGATATAGTGTTAAACGTGCAGTAACGGAATGTAATATACGGTGTTAAACGGTCACTACACTGACACTATCTGAACTGTCCCTACATGCACGCTAATGTAAAGATGAATAGTGGTCAATACACTACAATCACACTATCTGAACTGTCCCTACTCTAGATATACACTAATGTAAAGATGAATGACCTGTGACTATACTACACTGACACTATCTGAACTGGCCCTACTGTAGCTGCACACTAAAGCAAAGCAAAGATGAATGATGGTCATCGCTACACTCACACTATCCCTAGATTGACACTAAACGAATATTCTACACTGACAACAGAATCACAATAGCACAATATAGCACACTAACAGTCTAATAGGAGTGAACAGAGCCCTGTTTTATCTCTTTCCATGCCAAAATCACACCGAAAATGGCCGCTATTGAAAGAATACTTTTATAATATGGGGCGGGACTAAGAGCAATGAGTCATGATTGGATAGAGTCATCATGAAAGTGTTTATTCATGGCTCTGACAGTACTCTGTGCCCTGATTGGGTGAAGCTTTCACTGCTTCAGCCAGTCAGGGCTTTCAATGCACTGTGCGGCCGCACAGTGTATTGTTGTTCGACAGGCCGAACTATTTGCCTGCTATTTGTGGATGGACATTTTATGGTCACATTGCTATAATCTTTTTATATGAACTATAGACTGAAGGACTTATGAATAAATGGTTGTGGAAGGAATCAGAGTTTCCATTATTTCTTATGGGGAAATTTGCTTTGATATACGAGTGCTTTGGATTACAAGCACGTTTCTGGAACAAATGATGCGTGCAATCCAAGGTTTTACTGTTTTTTAAAAAATCACTGCTCCCAGCCAAATTGATTTTTTTAAAATATTTTTTACACTGATACATGTTCCCCATGGCAGTACCCATACCCATGTTTTTTTTTTCTTCTGACAATTCTTTACCTATTAGCCCAGAAAATGGACATTTTTGATTTGACAGTTTTGGCTCCTGTTGATTTTAATGGGGCTAGGGTTCAACATCTTTGAAGTTCACCAAACCCTGCTGGAACCAAACCTAGGGCAGTTCAGCTCATCCCACTGCCTCTGCTCTTGAGACCCTTTGACGGCGATGCAGGAATTGGGAGCATGTGAAACAGAAGGGATTTGGTTCCATCAGCGAAGATAAAAAAAAGTTATTGTTTAATGTAGATGCTTCCTTATCACATAGTAACTGGATTTGTAACTTTAGTTTAGTCTATCATACAGGAACCTTAAGGCTCGGTTCACATTGATGCGGTGTGGGAACTGCAGCGATTTCTGTGCGGTTCCGGCATCGCATCAGAATTGCAGGCGGTTCACGCTGTGCTCAGTGAACTGCTGCAGGTGTCAATATAAAGTTAATGACACCCCCAAATCGGTTCACATAATGCAGTGTGAACTGTGGAATTGGATGGAATCTGATCCCATCAGTCTGAACACCCATGTGATCCGATCCCAGTGCAGACAAAAAAATGGTCCTGCACGTTTGTGGTGCAGATCCAGTGTGAATTAAGCAATACATAATGTATGGCTCAATTTGCACCACCATGAATTCGCATGTTCAAATTACATGTGATGAGACAGACCATATCAGTGTGAACTCAGCCTAAAGCCTGACTCCATGTTCTAATTAATGTTAAATAGTTTTGAACCAAGTTGGTCCAAACAAACTTTTTTTTTCCACTGACTCATGCAGAGACTGTCAGCACTGTATGAACTGTATGTAGCCCAAGCTTGATCCAAATGCAGTGGCGGAATTATCAGGGTCGCAGCAGTCGCACTTGCGACCGGGCCCTGTCATTCCACAACTGTCGGGGGCCCCAGAAGGGTTGCTAGTCCCATTGCTCTGAGCAGAGAGTGTCTCTCATACAGCTCAGAGCCAACAGTTCTTCCTGCTCCCCCTCCTTCCTCCCTCCCTCCCTCCCTCCTTCCTTCTTCTCTCGCACGGGTTGACACAGGCACAGCCGATCTGCTCCTTCTCTCCCCATTCCACTCTCCTGTATGTGTACCGCAGGAGGTGTGAGCTTGTTAGCTTAACTTCACACTTGACTTCCCATGGTAAACATACAGGAGAGCGGAGGGGGAGAGAAGGAGCAGATTGGCTGTGCCTGTGTCATCCCATGCAAGAGAAGAAGGAGGGAGGGAGGGAGGGAGGAAGGAGGGGAGAGAATTGCCGGCTCTGAGCTGTATGAGATCCGCTCTCCGCACTGATCGGCGGCACTGATAGGCAGTGCTGAGAGAAGGCACTGATAGGAGGCACTGATAGGTGGCACTGACAGCAGGCACTGACGGGCACTGATAGGAGGCACTGATGGGCACTGATACACAGCACTGATAGGTGGCATTAGTGAGCAATGGTCTGTGGCATGGAATTGTGGCTCGGCACTGATAGGCATTTATGAGCACTGATAGGCAGCATTGATGAGCACTGATAGGTGGCACTGATGGGCACTGATAGGCGACATTGATGCATTGATGGGCACTGATAGATGGCATTGATGAGCACTGATAGGTGGCACTGATAGGCAGCATTGATGGGCACTAATAGGTGGCACTGATAGACATCATTGATGAACACTGATAGGCGGCATTGATGGTCACTGAGAGGCGGCACTGATGGGCATTGAGCACTGATAAGCAGCACTTATAGGTGGCACTGATAGACGATTATAGGCGGTATTGATGGGAACTGATAGGCAGTATTGATGAGCACTGATAGGTGGCATTGATGGGCACTAATAGGCGCACTGATGGGCATTGAGCACTGATAGGTGGTACTGATGGATGATTATAGGCAGCATTGTTGGGCACTGATAGGCAACACTGGGCACTGGTATGCAGCATTGATGGGCACTGATAGGTGGCACTGATAGGCAGAATTGATGGGCACTGATAGGCAGTATTGATGAGCACTGATAAGCAGCACTGAAATGCAGCACTGGTAGGCAGCATTGATGGGCACTGATAGGTGTTACTGATAGGCAGCATTGATGAGCACTGAAATACGGCACTGATAGGCAGCATTGATGGACACTAATTGGTGGCATTGATGAGCACTGATAGGTGGCACTGATGGGCAGCACTGATTATCAGTGTAAACAACTTGCTGACATTCTTGGCAGTTAACGGCTCTCCTTTCCTTACACAGACACATCGTGAGATGAAAGGGCTGCCGATAACCAGTCTGTTTACATGTGATCAGCTAATCACATGGTAAAGGGCTGCCATAATTGCGCTGGATGCACGTCCCAGGGGGCATACAGGAGGCAGAGTTCTGGGAGGATATCCATGGACACCTTCCCAAAATTGGAAGCCCGGGGGTCGGATGGAAGGGGGGTCAGACGGGCCCATCATGGTTTCTTGCACCGGGGCCCCGAAGGTTCTAGTTACGCCCCTGCCCAAATGAACTGCCCTTTGCGTTTTCTCCAATTCCCAATATCCTTTTTGAGAACTGGTGCCCAAAACTGAACTGCATATCCCAGATGAGGTCTTACTAATGATTTTTAGAGGGGCAAAAGGATGTCTCTATCTCTGGAGTCCATACCTCTCTTAATACAATAAAGGATTTTGCTTGCTTTGGAAACCACAGCTTGGCATTGCAGGTTTTTTTCTTGCAGCTTACATTAAATGAAATCATGTTATGGTCACTGTTACCCAGATGTTCTTTTATATGAATATTGGTAATAAGCTCTGCATGGTTTGAGATTACCAGGTCCAGCAAAGCGTCATTCCTAGTTGGGGCCTCAATAAACTGAACCATAAAATTGTCCTGTAATAGGTTTATACATTTTTGCCCTTTAACTGTCCCAGCAGTGCCATTACTCCAGTTAATTTCCGTGTAGTTAAAATCCCCCATTGTTATCACTGTCCCAGCCCTTGCAGCTCTTTCCATCTGTGCAAGGAGCAGAGTCTCCACCTCCTCTTTAACACTGGGAGGTCTATAACAAACTCCAATGATAACCTTTGTAGTGTGCACACCCATATGTAGATCTACCCATATGCAGATCTACCCATAATGCTTCAGACTCATCACACTCTCCTTCAACTAGGTCCTCATCCTCATTCACATTTGCTTTGAGATCACTTCTCACATAGAGACAGACACCGCCACCCCTCTGTTTTACCATGTCTTTCCGAAAGAGAGCATAGCCAGGAATATTAATAGCCCAGTCATGTGAAGAATGAAACCAGGATTCAGCTATACCAATGTCATACCAAATCATAGTTCTCCTTATGCACCAGAGCTTCCAACTCACTTATTTTTCTTGGCAGACTCCTAGCATTGGTGAACAAACACTTTAATTCACTGTCATATTTTGCACATGTATGTTGTATATTTTTAATAAATGGTTGATTGTAACATGGGAAACTTCATATCATCTTCCATAGCCCTCCCCCCATCTTTCCCCATTGCACATCCAATAGGGGCTGACCCCAGTCTGAACTGTCTACCCTATTATAATCTAATGCTCCCTCCCCCCTTAATCCTAGTTTAAATACTCCCCCAGCCTTCCCATAAACCTCTCCCCCAGCACAACAGACCCCCTTCCATTTAGGTGCAAACCATCTTCAGCATATAGGTTACACCCCAATGAAAAGTCAGCTCAGTTCTCTAAAAAACCCAAAGCCCTCCTCCTCACACCAGGTCTTTAGCCATGCATTCAGGGCTCTAATCTCCCTCTGCCGTTCCTCTGTTGCACATAGCACAGGCAATATTTCAGAGAATATTGCCTTGGAGGTCCTTCCCTTCAACTTGCAACCTAATTCTTTAAATTGTTTCTTAAGGAGCCTCCACCTTCCATATATCCTGTCATTGGTTCCAACATGGACCAAGACAGCTGGGTCGTGCCCGGCCCCTCCCAGTAATTTATCAACCAGTATTTGCAGCTGCTGACTTTTAATTTTTTCATGGGGGCAGAACTCTTCTTTAAGTTCTTATTTAATAACACAGATAAAAGGACAGTAATGTGCTGTCACAAATGTGTGTTTTTAGTTGCCATCAGTTATTGCTCCTCAGTGCTCTGCACTATGTTACTACATTAGTGTGAATACACATTGTAACCTTAGTCCCTGAGTTCCAAATTACAATAAAGCTATATAAAGCAAAGGGCATCACACACAAGAGTGTATGCATGAACATTTAAAGAAACGAAGATATAAAAAAGTTAAGTTAAACAATGACAAATCTATGTAAACAAAACTGGAGATGTAAGCAAACAGAACATTCTGTCATGAACAAGGCATCATATTTACTTAAAAGACAACTATTGCACAAATATTGTATTGCTATGACTACTGTATATGTGGCTAACATATGCAATGATAGAATTCAGTATTTTCATTGCTTTTTTCACATGCGTGTTTTAATATTTTCCTCCATATTTACATGCAGACCAAGCTTACTTTCAGAAGTGACAATGACAAGGGTTTAGAAAACTTCTAACACTGCTAGAGCTTTTTACAGTATTTACCGCTATTCCTATGGTTTAAAGTAGAGTTTTATTTTTAATTTGACTTTAAGTGGTTTGTATGGGCTAAGCAGACCCAAGCACATTTTTTCCATCACATAACTATGCTGTGTCTGTGTGTGCTATAATATACTGTAGTAGCATTCGCAACATACAGTATATGGTGTGGTGTTTCAGCCAGGCTGGACCATAGGACAGGGTGGCAATGGCCAATTTGACTATTTTGCGCACACCTGTATGCAGCCCTGTCCTTTTATATTTTTACTTTGCTTGAGGTTCCTCAATTAGACATTAGCAGGACAGGTTAAGTATATTGATATCATCTTGGAGCAGTCATCCCCATTATCACTGATTACACATACAATATATTTGAATTGCTTCCACAATACAGTTGTGCCAAATTATCTTTCCTTAAAAATAAATGTATTTCCTTAAAAAGATTTGATATATATATATATTTTTTTTATATATATATATTTTTGAATAAATGTATATAAAATGTCAACCAAGACAAAGAGAACAGGTAAGGCAATCTCCCTAACAGAGACCCAGAGAGCTATAAAAACCTAAGAGAGGTAAGGGAGAGGCACAGGAGTATTTAATGTCGTAGGGAATGCGCCAGCATTATTGGAATACCTGAAGTATGTAAATCAACTGCATTTGGTAAACAGTTAAAAGCTTTCTGTTGTTTAGACTCTTTTTTTTTTTCCTTTCAACCTCAATATGAGAAAAACCCTCCAGAAGTGGACGGTGCTGTGTGAGACTGCCATTGGGGTTCTTTGCTCTAAGGCCAAGGGAAGGTATGGGATGACCTACTTGTTAGGTGGTGGCTAGGCCAGTCCAGAAGTCTCCTGGGGTGTGCTTGTGTATTTGCAGGTTTCAAGAGCTACCCTGAGGAGGATTCTGTCTCCAAAGTGCCCTGGGTGATCTAGTTGAGTAGTCTTGTGTGTGCTCCCCATGACTTGCTTGATTATACACAAGAAGGGCCTGCCGTCCAGCACACAGCTTCCATTACACAACAGAGGTTCTAGCCTATTCTTACTCTATACAAAACAAAAAAATAAATACTTTAGATCAGGGGTGCCCAACCTTTTGAAGAGTGAGGGCCACTTTAGCCATTTGGTTAGCGGTTGTGGGCCACAATGAGCATAGCGGGCAGATGACGGGTCTGCATATGCAGAGCAGACACCAACACAACCCGCTCTACTAGTCCTATCCACCCAGACAGAAGGGGACAGATCCCCTTCTGTTTTTTTAAGCGGATCGAATTGGAGATAGGCGGTTGTAAATGGACACAAATCTGTCTACATCTGCTGCTCTATAGAGGTGAATAGAGGGTCTCCTGTCACAGGCAGAGTACATTTGGTATCAATCTGCCTGTGACAGTTGCCAGCCCTATACAGGAAGCATCGGCTCTGCTTCCTCTAGTGCCGACTCTGTTATTCACACTGATGCTCGGGGAAAGTGGGTTGGAAACCAACGATCTGGGCTTGCTGACCCGCCATCCCAGAGCAGGAGATGGCGGGCCACATCAAAGGGCACCAGCAGTTGCCACCTCTGCTTTAGATGCACTTTAAAAAGCTAAGGCTTGTCAAAGGTGGGCAAATATATGATGCTAAATCTGACTGTCCTTTTAAAAACTGTCAAAATTAGCCCCTTTCTAACCCAAGAGACCACCAAAGCTCTTGTACATGCCCTTATAATCTTTTACCTTATATCAATATCTGCCTTTCTGACAAAAGCATCCCAAACCTACCTTTTCCCTCACCAATGACTAATTAATAGGACATTTCACATCACTTAAGCCTCGTACACACGGTACAATGGTTGTACAGCAACAGTTGTACAACAGCTTGTTGTACGATCATCCGACCATTAGTACGCGCGATTAGAACAGCTGACGTGCGACGGTCGTGCAACAGAAGTTGGATGAGCAGACTAGAAAACTTTGGTTGTACAACAAGTGGTTGTACGACTGTTGTATCGAGTGTACAGAGAAGTCGGGCCAGCAAAGCTGTACGTGCAAAACACGCATGCTCAGAAGTCAGGAACACCCGGAAGTGTCTGTTCATGTAAACCTATGTTCCAAATTCAAAAATCACATTCACCTGAACTTCCTCTTTATACACTCATAGCAAGTCACTACGTTAGGCTTGGTCGTACGATCGCTTAGTGCACATCAGTATGCAAGACACAACAGCCAACATACGATTTTGGACGTCCGGTCATACGACCGTCGCACCGTGTGTACGAGGCTTTACTGTCTAAAAGTTGCGGCAGGATGTAAGAAGTACATTTCTGAAAAGCGAGGGAATATCTCATCTTAGAGAAGTGTCATCAGAACAGGCACATCATTAGAAGATTTCTCTCCAGTTCTAGTGACAGCTGTAAAATTTGTAATTTTGCATTACATTGTGTCCTGGTGACAATAGGCACTAGTACAGTTTGAAAGGGTGAATCTCCCCAGTGGAGACTGAAGGAATAACTGTTTTTCACTTTATCCAAAAAAGCTAAATTTGGCTAGAGATACAATCCACCTTTATCCTAACTTTATTACTTCTTATGTACAGTACTCTCCAACTCTCTCCAATTATGGCAGTGTATCCCATATTGACACTATATATTCATTAAAGTTTGCTATGGCACAGTTATCAGTCCATCCCCACATGCCAGGGTGCTCTGATGAACCCTGGACTCTGAATTGTCCTTTCAGGTCCACATCCAATCCTTGTCCAAATCATGCCGCCTTAACCTCCACAACATCTCCAGAATACACCCTTTTTTAACCACTTCAGTCCCGGAAGGATTCACCCCCTCCTGACCTGGCCATTTTTTGCGATACGACACTTCCTTACTTTAACCGTCAATTGCGCCGTTGTGCGACGCTGTACCCATATAAAATTTATATCCTTTTTTCCCCACAAATAGAGCTTTCTTTTGGTGGTATTTGATTGCCGGTTTTTATTTTTTGCGCTATAAACAAAAAAAGACTGACAATTTTGAAAAAAATAACAATGTTTTATACTTTTTGCTATAATACATATCCAAAAAAAAATATAAAAAAAATGTATTCATCAGTTTAGGCCAATATGTATTTGTCTACATATTTTTGGTAAAAATATCCCAATAAGCGCATATTGATTGGTTTGCGCAAAAGTTATAATGTCTAAAAACGATGGGATAGATTTATGGACTTTTTATTTTTTATTTTTTTTACTGGTAATGGTGGCGATCTGCGATTTTTAGTGGAACTGTGACATTGCGGCTGACAAATTTGAACCTAAGCGAAACTTTTTGGGGACCAGTGACAGCAATACAGTGATCGTGCTATAAAAATGCACTGATCACTGTATAAATGACACTGGCAGGGAAGGGGTTAACACCAGGAGCGATCAAAGGGTTAAGTGTGTCCTAGGGAGGTGCTTTCTAACTGTAGGGGGAGTGGACTGACTGGGAGTACAGAGAGATCGCTGTTCCTGATCACTAGGAACAGACGGCCATGCGCATCGGCTCTGGCGCCGCGCACGTCCGCTGTATCTATTACACAAAGCGCCGTACCGGTACGGTGATTCACGCAATACAGCCGATTTGCCGCAGTTAACCAATGACACCACCAAGCTACTAATTCACTCCCTGGTTATTTCTCATCTTGACTACTGCAACTCCCTCCTCATTGAATTACCTTTACATAGGCTATCCCCCCTTCAGTCCATCGTGAATGCTGCTGCCAGGCTCATCCACTTTATCAACCGTTCAGTGTCATCTACCCCTCTCTGCCAATCCCTCCACTGCCTTCTACTCATCCAACAAATAAAATTCAAAGTACTAACAATAACTTACAAAGCCATCCACAACTCTGCCCCCAGCTACATCACTAGTCTGGTCTCAAAATATCAACCAAGCCACGCTCTTCGGTCCTTCCAAGACCTCCTGCTCTCTAGTTCCCTTCTCACCTCCTCCCATGCTTGCCTCCAGGATTTCTCCAGAGCTTCTCCCATCCTTTGGAACTCCCTACCCCAATCTGTCCGACTGTCTCCTAATCTATCCATCTTTAGACGATCCCTGAAAACCCTTCTCTTTAAAGAAGCCTATCCCGATTCTAACTAACACACTGTTTTACTTTCTCCATCAGCTCATCCCCCACATCTATTACCTTTTGTATTAATTGACCCTCCCTCTTAGATTGTAAGCTCTAATGAGCAGGGCTCTCTGGTCCCTCTTGTACCAAATTGTGTTTTCACTGTAATGTCTGCCTTCATTTTGTAAAGCGCTGCACAAACTGTTGGTGCTATATAAATCCTGTATAATAATAATATATACTGTATATACAGTGGGTATAGAAAATAATCACATTTTGTTGCTTTTCAGCCTTTACATGAAGACAGACACAGTTTTTGTTTTATTCAGCTGTATTTACTAGTGCAACTTATGTGACTCCTAGGGGTCGATTTACTAAAGCTTGAAAGTGCAAAATTTGGTGCAGCTCCACACAGAAATCAGCTTCAAGGTTTTATTTTCAAAAATGGATTGAACAAGCTGAGGTTAGAAGCTGATTGGCTAGCATACACAGCTGCACCATTTTTGCACTCTCCAGCTTTAGTAAATCAACCCCTTAGGCTGCATTCACACAGGGGCGACCCGACTTCGACGCGACTTTGCTAGGCAATTTCAGCGCGACTTTCAGCGCGACTTCCAGGGACTTGAGGCGACTTTACAACACAACTTTTTCCAGGTGACTTTGCCTTGACCAATCAGAAAAGGGAGGGAGGGGGTTGCCTAAAAATAAATTCTATTCTTTTCACTACAAAGTCGCTTTTATTTAGATGGGGGATCCGACTTGGAGGCAACTTCTATTCAATTCTATGGGCACAAGTCGGATAGAAGTCGCCTAGAAGTAGTACAGGAACCTTTTCTGAAGTCGTTCCGACTTCAGTAGAGTACATTAAGACGGCTCCCATTCATTTCAATGGGATTTCAGATGTCAAGCGACCTGGGGCGACTTGAGGCTACCCAAGTCGGAGCGACAGTCGCCCCTGTGTGAATGGTGCCTAAGAGTCTCTAATTGCTGGGAGCTTCCAACAGCAAGGCCACCACCTAGTAATCCATTATCTGGCCATACTCAAGAACAGGAATCCTGGAGAAATAAGTGTTATTTGATCAGATACCACAGCCTTCGCTGTTCCTTCTGACTTTAGTCACTCTGCTTTCTCTTCTCTGTCAGCAGCATTCAACGTTGCCTAGGGATGTGCTTTGGGGTTTTTCCCCTTTCTCAGCCACCTGAATTTCACTCCATTTTATGCTTGCTCTATTTTATAATGTCTTAATTAATTGGATGGATTTCAATTAATTATCCAATTAACTAAACCAATTGTATTTGCGTTTAGTTGAATGCTAAGTTGTTTTGACACATTGTATAACCCCAATAGGGGTCCAGCTGACCCAAAAAGCAACCAATTATTTATGTGGATTCCAGAAAGCAGTCATTATAAAATATTTTAATGTGTTTAATGAAAACTAGCCTTTCACTTCTGAAAATGAATTTGCAGCCTTCAGGAGCTAGGTGTAATGACCCTTTTGTATTAACTACTGTTCTCCAAAATCAGTGCTTGGGTGTGTAGCACATCTTAGCAGTGTTTGAATGGCACCTCTACTAAAAAAGGACCACGTGTTCCACCCACTTACATTTCCACAATCCAGTTTGGCCATTATCTTCTTAAAATGTTACCAGAGGAACATATAAGCCTATACAAACTCCTTCCCTGTACTTTCCTGTGGTATATGCCCCCCAAAGTAAGTATAGTCTCCCGCAAGGCAGTTCAGAATAGAAATATTGAGCTATGCAACATCTATCTTAAAGTGAGGCAATTTAGCATCGGTGTTGTTCAGTGCACACAACAAGAAACACAAACATCTGCTGCATAGAACTTTCACTGTAAGTGGCATGAATTATTTGTACTATTTACTTCATACAGTATGTATTATGAAAGTCATTTGGTGAAATAACCAGAATTTCCAACACATGAACAGTAGTATAAAGTGTGGCCTCTCTGGAGGCTCATTGCAGTGAATTTCAATGCATAAATTATTTGAATACACTAAGGAGTCCCTGGCGTACAAATGCCCTCTTCCACATTGTTGCAATCAGATATTGCACTCATTAGGTCATGTATGTGCAGGGTATATTTTGCCATCCTGTCAGAGAGGAAATAACAATTAATTGCAGAGACAGTGATGTTTCCAACAGCAGAAAAATATTTTAGTATCTTAAATGCATTGCCCATTTAGAACTTATTTCTAATATCAGGAATGAAAAGCATGTACCGAATTAAAATATAAAATCGTAAAGGACAATTTTACAAAAGCCCATTAAAACATAAATAATAACTAACTAAATGAATACACAAATACATGTTTAAAATAAATACAAAAGAGGAATATTTTTAAAAGTTACAATGGAATTTTAAGACAATATGAATTACATGACGTTATCAGAAATATAATTGCTATCATTTAACATAAATTGCAAAATACAAATTAATACATATTAAATACATATTTGCACAGAAAGGAACCAAATCACAGAGGGATCCAGAGTTACATTTAATCTTTTTATGTATGCAATCGTTCAGAAATCTCCAAGGGCCACGCTGAACCATGATCTCTAGTCTAAGTACTAACCCCTAGCCATACTTAGCAAAGAAAGCTGGCCTCCAACAAAGTGAAGTACTTGGTCATCCAATGGCATTGTACTGACCTTCTTGTATGTAGCTCACCTACTTCTATTCATTTTTTGTTCAGCGAAAATCTAGTACCGCAGAAAAAGAACAGCAATGTCCTTAAGGAACAGGGCGACATTAATCAGACAGTATTGTTCCCTATCCTCAAAATATACATATGCATGAGGTTTGCAACAATAAATACATTTTCATCTATACTTATTTGCTTTAACCACAGAACACCCTTTCAAATACAAAGAAATATGACCTCAATAAACACCCCCAGAAACCAGACAGCTAAAATTCAGCAAAGTTTGTACTCTACCCTAGTCGTACTGTAGCTGCTTTTTGCCCAGGTCAGCTCACCATTTTAAAATCCATCCATCTTAGCTATAGAGAAGGATGCTTAACATGTTCTCTTTTTTAAAAAAGTAAATGTCATCAGACTGAACAATTTAAAAGGGACATATGGTGAAAAATGGAGACGCAGTGGTTACCTTCAGGTAAGACTGCATGTCAGCAGATAAGTAGATGAACATGGGCCTACCTTTCTTGCCTCCTGAGTTCTACTATTGCTCAGAGAGGTCCACCATCACAGTGAAGGACCAATGGGAAGGCTTAAGTCTCCCTCAGGATTCTATTGGTTTCCTGTAAAATTGAGCATTTCCTTCAAGACTTCTAAATAACTAAACTCAAGTTCCAAACTTAGATTGCACAGCTTGCATTCACCAGAATGTACTATGCATTTAAATCCATAGTAAAGCCAGGCTATAAACACATCTGTTATATGACAGTCAAGGGCAAATATTGTACATTACACATACAACAGTTCCTTTGTAGAGAACTTTAAGACAAACCCTTAAACAATATTGACAATTACTTGTCTGTGCCTATGGACTGTGCTTTGAGTCTTATCTGAGAATAGCTCCTTAAAATGTTTGTTTTGTTATTAAAGAAGACCAGTAAAGATAGAAAAACAGGAGCTACATTTAGGCTCCGTTCACACCAGAAGCGATCCGACTTTGCAGGCAATGCGAGTCGCCCCGCTCGAGGTGACTTCAGCGTGGCTTGCAGGTGACTTCTATTATAGAAGCCAATGCAAGTCACCTGAAAGTAGTACAGAAACCTTTTCTCTAAGTTGGAGCGACTTGAGTCGCTCCTATTAGGACAGGGTCATTGTACTGCATGGAGACGACTTGTCAGGTGACTCAAGTCACCTAACAAGTTGCCGATGTGTGAACTGACACTTAGGCTGCATTCACACATGGGCATTTTGAATCGCAGTCAAAATAGCCGTGATTCTGCCTGCGATTTCAAAACGCCCAGGTGTGAATGACAAATCGCACAACGCACATTTCAGATGCCATTCATTTAAATGGCACCTAAAAATGTGCTGCCGTTTTGCTGCAATTGCTGCAAGCCGCATCCTGTGAAGCATGTTGCCCAAAAGAAGCTCCTGAACTTTTTTTGGATGCAAATGCGGTTTGCTGCAATTGCAGCACAATTTATCGTGTGACAATCGCAGCAGAACCACATCGCGTTTTTAGGTGCCGTTCAAATGAATGGCATCTGAATTGGGCATTGTGCTATTTGTCATGTACACCTGGGCGTTTTGAAATTGCAGGCAGAATTGAAGCTATTCTGCCCAAGATTCTGGTACAATAAGTTTTAATGAAAAAAAAAAAAAAAGCCCAATAACAAAACAGTCAATCACCCACACAGGGGTACAGTACATCAAACATTTCATATCACGTGCCCCCTGCTGACCCGTGCTGTGATTGGACACAACATGAGTTTGGCAGTTGATTTCAGCCAATGATTTTGGCTGATTTTGGCTGAAGTCAGCTGATTGGTTATGGCCAATTACAAAAACACAGAACTCTGTGTACTGTGAACAGCAGTCTGGATGTTTCTTCTCCCTGCAAAGCAGGGTGAAAAAACAGCCAGATATTTAATTAAAAGTAGCACACATTACACATTGTTAGGCACACAGTTAACCCTTGCCCCTGATTGCTCCTTGATGGTATCCCCTTCCCAGCCAGTTTAATTAATACAGTGATAGAGTACAGTATTAGCACTGTTCACTGTATTAGTGTCACTAGTGATGCCAGTTAATGAATTAATGTACCTCCCATCCAGCCTCAGCTAGCATCACATTATCCACCATATTATCACAGTCCCACTATAAGTTGTTGATTACTGCCATTACTAGTAAAGTGTCATAGCTGCGTAAATTCCAATATATACTGTATACCATAATTTGTAGATGCTATAACTTTCACATAAACCAATTATTATACACTTATTAGTTTTTGTTGTTTTTAACCAAAAACATGTAGCAGAATACATGTTGGCCTAAATCTGCCTCCATCTGCCCACTGTATATGAACAGACAGAGCTTGAACGTTACCAGGTGATATGTTGATTTAAAACTTCATTGTCCATCGGACAGCACAGAGCACATAAAATGTACAGAGCCAGATCAGAGTGGATCTGTACTGTGTGATTGCTGCAACCACAAAATATAAACAATGGCTGCAGTTAACAGTTGACTTTTCACTCTCACACAGAAATCAGTTGGTAGAGAAAAGGGAGAGATTCACTTCTGATCTTAGCCAGCACCAGTACCAGCGCCAGCCAGAACCAACACCAGCCAGTACCACCCTCCATTCTGTACCAGTGACATTTAGTACCAGTAAATGTCAGTGCCAGTGCCATCCAGTACTACTGTCATGCAGTACCAGCATCGAGAGCCAGAGCCTGTACAGCTAATATTGGTGTCTATACAACCAAAACCAGTGACTGTTCATCCAATACAAGTGTCATCTGGTATCAGTGCCTGTGCATCCAGTACCAGTGCCACCCAGTATCAGTTACAGCACAGCCAATACCATTGCCAGCTAGAACTAGTGCCTGTACAGCTAGTACCAGTGCCATCCAGTATACGTGCTGGTACATCCAGTACCAGCAGTCAGTACCGTGCCAGCCAACCGTGCCATGTCTGTACAGCCATACTATTGCCACTCATTACCAGTGCCTATACAACCAGTGCCACTTGCAGCACAGCCTGTACATCCAGTAATAGCACAGTCAGCACCAGTACGAGTTAGATCTAGTGCCTGTACAGCCAGTACCAGTGCCTAGTTAGGAAATATTATATTTAATTTATGTCCCTTGAAAGACTGTAGATGCTCCTTGAATTTTGGACTCCCCCCTATCGAACTAGCAAAAAAAGTCTCACATGTGTGGTATCCTCTTACTCTTTGTGTGTGAAATATCTTATTAAACTGACAACTTTGTGTAAAAATATACATTTTTAATTTTCTTTCTGCATTTTCCAAAAATATGTGGCAAAAAAATTAGATCTTTAAAAGACATACTGTACTTTTTAGCAAATATTTAGGCGTTTCTACTGTCTGGCACTTCAGTTCCTGGTTAGAAGAGCTGCAGATGGGACAACGCTGGATCAGGAGAAGGCTCAGGTAAGTGTGTGTGTGTGTGTGTGGGGGGACGACTGCTATTGTGCTATTGAAAGTTTTTTTACTTTAATGCAGAAAATGTTATAAGGTGCGGCGTACACATACAGACCTACAGCACAATTTCCAGCTCTGATTAGTGATGAACTATTCACCTAAAATATGACCCCCCACCCACTGCTGCTTCTCTGCCTTCTGTCCCCTTTTCCTGCCTCTCCACATCTTTGCCACACTGGCTGACAAAATGCCTCCCCATCTTACTGTCTTCTTCCTCCACACCTCTGCCCCTCTATTCCTAAATTTGTAAATGAATGGGGTCTCTGTACGGAGACTTCTACTCATTTATCTACAGCAGTGTTTCGCAAATTTTTTGTCTTGCGGCCCACCAAATAGATCTAAAATTTTTCACGGCACACCTGAAAAGATTTAACAATTTTTGTTATTTTTAATGTTGTAATTAGAGTTGATCGAACCTCTGGAAGTCCGGGTTCGGCAGGTTCAGGGTCCGGACTTGACCCGAACTTTGACCCGGACCCCGAACCCCATTGAAATCAATGGGGACCCGAACTTTTAGGCACAAAAATGGCTGTAACAAAGTCCTGGAAAGTCCTAGAGGTCTGCAAAAGGAAGGAAAATGGGAGTAAGGGTCGGACAAGTGCCCTACAAAGAAATGGGGATAGGGAAATAACTTAAAATTATTTTTAAGCTAAAATCACATAAAAAAAATCAAAAATGGAGGTGGATGTGGAGTTGGAGGTTGAGGAGGCGGTGAAAGTGGCGGTGGAGGAGGAGGAGGTAGCCAACACTGTTATTTTTATTTTTGGAATTTTTTTGTTTTTTTTTAAACCAGCAATGTAGATGCACTTTTTCATTTTGTGCAAGAAACAATAATCTGTCCCTTTAAGCAACAGTAGGAACCTCTCCCTATAGAACTAGGAGATGATTTTAGATTCTAAAATCATCTCCAAGTTGTACAGGGAAAGCCTCCAGCTGTTGCTTTAAGGGAAAGATTATTGTTTCCCTGTACAACTTGATGATGATTTTAGAACACTAATCTTTCCCTTAAAGCAACAGCTGGAACCTTTTCCTGTACAACTTGATGATGATTTTAGAACACTATTCTGTCCCTTAAAGCAACAGCTGGAAACTTTCCCTGTACAACTTGATGATGATTTTAGAAGAATAATCTTTCCCTTAAAGCAACAGCTGGAACCTTTCCCTGTACAACTTGATGATGATTTTAGAAGAATAATCTTTCCCTTAAAGCAACAGACTCTACCTAGTCCAGTCAGATTGTTCTGTGCAGCAGGATGAGGTCTGCAATCTGTCCCTCAAAGCACCAGTACTAGTATCTCTCCCTACTCCACAATCAGATCGTTCAGTAATGCAGGATGAGATGTTCTGCAATCTGTCCCTCACAGAGCCAGCAGCATCCTCTCCCTAAACTATCCTGAGAGCATATGACATGCAGCACAGTGACTCCAGCCCCATATAGAAGCTGGGTCACATGGTGCACTGGCCAATCTCAGCCATGCCATTAGTAGGCATGGATGTGATGGCTTCTAGGGAAAACCAGTGAAACACTTGTTGATTGGCTGACCTTGGGGACACGGGAAATAAAATACCAGAACCCCGGACCGGAACCAAGACTTTTTTTGAAAAGTCCGGGTTCGGGTTCGGGTCCCGGACACCCAAAAGTTCGGTACGGACACGAACTTTACAGTCCGGGTTCGCTTAACTCTAGTTTTAATTTATTGTGAAGGATGTGCCTGCTTTTGAGAGCAAATCAGATTAAAGCAATTGTAATCTTCTTTGTACTTTCGCTTGCTTCCTTACTTTTCATTTAACAGTTTCTCTTTAAGAGTTCCAGACTTGATTAAATATTTCTCCATTGCTAAACAATGAACAAACTTTATCAGCATCAAAGTTGGAATGGATTGGTCTCTATTATTATAATATAATTAGAGCGATTGAGTTCTCCTGAGATCTCGCACAAGTCTTGCGTTACGAAAGGAACCAATGAATGACAGACTGACAGAGATTATGTTTTTATATATGCTATTTTTTTAACTTTTGCAACATTGATTTACTATTTAATTTTTCGATATGTACAAGGTTTCAAAATGCTAGCAATTTTAACTATTTTTCAAAACTCCCACGGCACACCTACAAATTTCTCGTGGCACACTAATTTTACGTTATTGGAGAAAGATAACCAATGGACTCTACGTGTTTCATTGATTTACAACTTCAGTACAAAATGAGTATAAGTAATTACAAATAGCAATAATATATACAAACTAAAGTACAAATGTCTTATTTCATTATGTTTTCTTACACACAAGATAAAAACCATCCAGTTGTAATCATGTTGCGATAAGCATTTACAAGGCAGGAACCACAGGAGAACACAACACAAAAGATATAGAAACCTTTATTTAACCGGTTCCCCACCGCGCGCCGTGTTTTCACGGCGGCAGTTGGGGAGCCGGGCGCGAATCGCCGTAAATAGACCTCTAGCGTGGTCGCGGGGGTCTCATTTGTTGCAGGACCCTTCAGTCAACATGAATAGACCAATGGATTTTGGTCTATTCATGTAGATCGTCCAGCAAATGAGATTTCTT